>OX578135.1:40146134-40541134 GCA_951213105.1 Amaurobius ferox
AGATATTTATTTTATTCTAGCATAAAAAAATCTCTAAAAAAAAAGAAAATATCACCTTTCCACCATATATATATATATATATATATATATATATATATATATATATATATATATATATATATATATATATATATATATATAGGGTTAAGGAGGAGACTGAGTATGTGAGACCAGGCATTTATTTGCCTAAACTTATTATTGGCACATATCTCTTTTGTCGTCTTGTAGATTGAAACGTACAACACTATTCCGTACATTCTGGACTCAATTTGTCCACGAACATCTGTCTCTACCACTGTCATTCATCGTTGACTGCCTAACCATTTTTCAATATCTGAATAATGACTGCATATCGACTTTTAAACCACACTCTTGGTCTGCATCGCATCTCAATTCTTAGAGAAGAATCCGAATGTGACTCTTCACACCACTTCTTAATATCGACTGTTCATTGAAGGACTGCGTACTTTAAAATTCTTCTTCTCTATATGAATAAGGACGGTGTTGAATTTTCTGCCTGTCGCCAAATCGTTCCGTCCGTGGTCCATTTACTCCCACCGTATCTCATGGGTTGCCCTCAGGGCGGTGCAGCAACAATTCTTCATTAGTTAATTCTTTAACCAATCGGCATGATTTCAGCTTAGACTCCCATTAGATTTTCTAACCTAACCGTATCTGTAATTTAAGCGGCTTTATTTATTGCTCTCATGACCTCTCGGGCCACGACTGTTGTAAACTAGTGCCTACGACTAGGTCTTTGTCTGGCTTGGTAGATATCATAAATCTACATACATTAACACTGCCTAAATATATCCTGGTCTCCACATATAAATTATATATTAAAACACATGAAATTTTCATCGTATAAGCTTAAAACATTAGAGCAAAATGCAGAAATCTAAGAGCGTTACGAAATTTGATTTTATATCTTTACGTTATTGCCAATATGTATTTTTTGTGAAAAACGTGAGACACATATTCAAGCACAAATAAAACATGAAAGATCAATCATGCATAAAGCATTGATTATGAAACACTTTCCAACTGCGATGAAATTTTATTTAAACATCTCTAAAATGTGATACATTCAGCAGTAATATTTTTAAAATTATACCAATACAACATTAATTTATTATATTTGAAAAACTTAAAAATTCATCGAAAAAAATGAACTTTATTCAAATGACGTCATTGACATATAAATTGCCTGGTTTAAACATCTTTAAAATGTGATACATTCAGCTATACTATTTTTTAAATTATCACAATACTACAATAATTTATAATATTTGAAAACTTCATCAAAAACAAATGAACTTTATTCAAATGACTTCATCGAAATATAAATCGTCCGGCTCTCTATATAAAATCATTTCTTTCATAAACTTTTTTTCCATTCCTTTCATTCACCACAATAATACAATAATTTATTTTCTTTGAAAACTTAAAACCATGGAGGTACAAGTTATTTAACTCTATACTTAAAACTTCATCAAAAAGTCGTCTGCATCTATATGTAAAATCAATGAATGTTTCATTCATATCAGCTATACTGCAGACATCATGAGCTAAATAATTCTGCATTAAAGAAATGCAGTAATTCTTATACAACTAATTCTACATCATTTGGTGTTTGCATTCTCCATAAGTGAAAATTAGGCTTCGTTATAGAAATAGTCAAAGTTTGATGATCATTTCAACTCAATTATATAGTAATTGCGTTGTTTCAAAACATAAATGCACAGAAATTAAGCAAAAATAAGGCGGTTTTAGGAGGGATACAACATTGAATATAAATTAAAAAGAACTTTAAAAATCACAATTTTGACACAAGATGGATGTCATATTTTATTTTGAAGTGGGTCACGTGATATCTTCATATAATATGGATGTAATTCTTATTTTAATTTTTATTCAAAAAACCACCGAATATATTTTGCTGAATTATCTTCATATTTTTATGGGATAATTTGAATATTTCCTAAAACTGTCGGAGCAATTTATGAGTTTTAAATTCGCTTAAAAAATTTTTGAAAAATTAGGTCCCATAGGGTTCGGTGTATTTCATATTTTCAACCCGGGTTTAGTCCAAAACTAATTGGGTATTATTATTCATTTATATTCCCATAGGTCCTACAGACCGTCAGAACAACATACTGATAATTTCATTTTGATAAAGTCAATTATACGGCAGTTATCGTGCTAACGGACAGACAGGCAGATTGTACAAAGTCATAAACACTTTTCAACTATGTTTCAAAGTGTTAATAAAAATGCAGCATGCAGCTGTTTCGAGCCCATGCTGGATCCTCATCAACCTGGTCAAGAAACAACAAAAACAAAGTCAGAAAGTATAAAGGTGCGGAGATAGAAGAAATATAGAGGTATATATGACTAAGTCATAGACTTCGCCACGACTTAGCTACCCCTCTGATTGATTTTACTCGTGTATTTATTTAATTTACTTGGCCATTAGATCACCACAGGAGAGCCCTTCAAAACATACATGTTTTCGAGCAATCTTCTGATATGGGGTTTTTTTTATGTAAAAAAATTATTATTAAATATACACTCTAATTTGACATATATCCATATTTTACAGAATAATGTAACTTTTTGTAAACTATAATGCGTGTTAATGAGATATTTTGAATGGAATACAGAACAGTGAAAAAATAAATATTATTTCACATTTCTACAAAATCGCCAGGTGTTGGTGTTTTACACTATTTAAAAGTGTCAATTTCAGCGTGGGAGTGAAACATTTTTTTTCCACTCCCACATATCCAGAAGGGGTATTCAGAATAAAATTTTGAATAAATGTCTAAACTCCTTTTTCGATACATAAAATCCTTTACACAAAGGACAGTCTTTACACAATGCAAATTCTTGTAACTGAAAATCAGGCAGAATTCGTCCAAATTGCGGGTAAATATCATCATTGGGGTTTCAGTTTATCCTTTATTCATAAATCTAAGAGGATAATAAAGGATGGGAGATATTTTCTGCAATATAATATTGAATCTTTTTTATCTGCACTAAAGGTATTGGACATGGTAAATTGTTTATATATGTTTTAAGGGATGTTTTATGAAATATAGCTGTTAAATTCTGCCTAAAACAAAACAAAATACATCAAGGTATTTGAATGAAACGTGGGAGTCTATTTCGTTTCAAATTTTAAATCCATATTTATCTTTAGATATATGTAAATATATAGAATACCAGACAAATGAAAATAAAACTCTCACTGGGAATAAGCATCTTGAACTTGAAAAATTTTTATGAAAAATACATCATTTTAATATTTTCATCAATTGTGTATAAAATAACAACAAACATTGTACATCTTAGTTGCTTAATTTAGCAAATTATACTTTTATATCAGCATTTTTTACTAACGAAAAAATCCGTATTTTTAGAGTGGATAATCTATTAATAATATAAAACCCTTGATTTATCTGTCTGTTTATCTATCTATCTCTGAGTAACGCTTGGCGAAATTTTTGGCGACGAATTCGCAAAATATCGGCAACTTGGCGACTTTTTAAATGTTGCCAAATTAACGAAAATATTGCCAAAATCGATAAAAATGACGCCAAATTGATTAAAATGACGCCAAATGGTAGGTAATATTTGGCAAATTTTGAATTCCGTCATATAAAGAGCAGGCAACGGTCAATCCATTGACGAGAGTCTTCTCTTTCATAGTGAAATTATAATCCATTCAAATTCTTCACATTTGTGATGGAAGTTACATTTTTCTTTCTTATGTTTCTTTAACCCAGACAGTCCAACCCAACAGCAGGACTAAGATACCCGTTTGGACGGCCGGAACAATGTCACCCAATTTAGACTGAAACACAGTGGGATCGATATCCACAGGGACCTTACTTCTAGAAGAGATTTTTAGACCACATATTTAATGTGCCTATATTCCGCGTGAATACGGTGACATATTGGGGAGTGCCGGGAATCGAACTCTAGTCCTCCGAGTGCAATCCCCGTGCTCTAGTCACTGAGCTATCTCAAACCGAAGTTACACATAAAACTGTTAATGACTTTTCTACTTATTGACCTTTCATTTGCGATACCATCCTATTCCTCGTAACACTGGCGAATGTAAAATCACGCCGTTAATCAAAACCTATTTGAAATAATCAATATTCGGCACAGTAAAACCCCTCCGACTTAATAGGGAGCGAGAGTAAACCACTTAAGAGAAAATCTTGTTAAAAGGGGTGATAAAATAAGTTTACATCCGTTGCATTGCTTTTCTTTGTTAGATACTCTAAAAATTGAGTATTATAATAGTACGAATGTTTAAGCTAATTACTAGACAATAATTTTTTATTAAAAATTATATTTAGCAGACTGACCAAAAACTTGAAAACAAACACCTTGGCTCTGAATGTCCTAATAGAAAGAAATGAATACTACATAAAACTAGAGATCGTGGTGGACATGTGACATGTCCACCGCACCCAATCCATCCATGCCCAAAAATCCTGTTCAAAAACTCACAAACAAAAATGTCAAAATGTTTTGGAGCCCCGTCATGCTGAAACCACATTCGATATATATATATATATATATATATATAGGAGTGGGGCAGAAATATATGCTAATTGTAGGGTAGATGCAGCTCACCGAGTTGTGTAAATGATGCGAAATATGCAGCTGTCCCGCGCACGTTGAGTAAGGAAAGAAACCTGCAGAATCGGCAATAGTTACATCACTCTGTCTGCCGGGAAATCATTTTGCATTTTGTTTTTTTCTCAGAGGGAACGTGTATTAGCAGAGAATGCCAGGCAGTCTCTAACCGAGGCAGTTCCAGCAGACAGACGATTTTACGAGGGGTATTGTGAACGAATTCAGAAGGACAGGTTGGTCCATACGTCAAACTTCAGCGAACAGCCCCCTAGACGCGTCCACTGTGCAATAGCTGTGGCGAATATGATTGGAACAAGAAAATGTGGCACGTCTGAGGGGTGCCGATGCGGCAAGAAGTGACGTCAGAACGCGTGGACCGACGCATTCGTTAGCGGCTCTTCAGGCCACTTCCGTCGCCTTTTCGCAGCATATGCAGGACACCCTTGTCTCTCCCTAAATCGACCAGGACTATTATCTGCCGATTAGTCGCCGGCGACTTGCACTCATGGCGCTCGTTAAGAAGACTGCCATTGACCCAACACCACAGACGCCTCCGTTTTCAATGGTGTCAGGATAGAGCCATGCGGACGGTGGAATGGCACAAGGTCGTGATCTCGGAGGAGTCACGCTTCTGTTTTAGCAATGACAGTCGCCGTGTACGAGTCTTGTGCCAAAGTGGTGACAAGTACAATCCGGCCGCATCTGTGGAACACCACATCGCGCGTCGACGCGGCATCATGGTTTGGGGCACCTACGATAGCAGACAACTTTTGGTCCGTATTGAGGGCACTATAGCGGCCCAATAATACATGGATGACGTGCTGCGGCCAGTGATACTACCCTTCCTTCAGGGGTCGCCCAATGCCATTTTCCAGCAGGATAACGTCCGACTGCACAAGGCACGCATCAGCCAGCATGCCCTGCAAGGTACCCAGGTGATTCCCTGCCACCAGTCTCCCCCGATATCTCACCACTCGAACATGTCTGGGACGTGATTGGACGTCGCTTGCCAGTGCTGCCACCGACGCATTTATAAAACGAACCCTGGCAAATGGTTGACAGAGAATGGGCAGTCATCCCTCAGGACACCATCCACATGTTCATTGACTCTGTACCTAGACGTGTTGCTGCCTGTATCGCCGCCTGCAGTGGTTCTACAACCTACTGATCAGACGGTGTTATCGCTCAGTGTATAGGTGTGTCTTGTTGCTATAAACATCACTTCTTGTTCGTTGTTGTCTCTCTCCGTTTGCCGATTTTCATCACTTTGTGCTCACTCCATCTTGGTGTCTTATTTTCACTGCCACGTAGTTTATATAAACATTCATACATATACACATGTACGTAAATGTATATATGCATGCATGCATGCATATATGTATATATGCGTGCATTGTGAGTTTTCAATAAACTTTCTAATGCATTAATGGTCCGTAGACATAGAGTGTACTTCACTTGTTTCGTAATCAGTATTAGAATGTCCTAATAATGTATCCGCAGGTCTGAAATAAATGTATCATTCCATTATAATACCGTGATAACGTATCCAGAGTATTATGTCACGCCCATACCCTCTATAAGTCCTATTCATGGATAAAAATTGAAAAAAATCTGATGTGGGCAGCACATGACTTTCCATATATAATGCAATGAATTTACTAATTTTACAGTTAAAAAAAAGTGATGTGGGTAGCTCATGACTTTCCTTATATAATGCACTGAATTTACTACTTTTACAGCAAAAAAATAGGTTATTCTTATAGCAGATACTTATGTGCTTTACAAGATATTGAATTTTTATCAATTAGCCGTCATTTTCATTGATTTAGCGTCATTTTTATCCATTTGGGGGAGATTTTCGTTAATTTGGCAACATTCAAAAAAGTCGCCCAGTTGGCAACATTCCGCCCAATATGTCGTCAAAATCTCGCCAAGCGTTATAGACTGAGAAATAAGTTAATCTTATAGCAGATAAATGACTATTGGCGTTCAAATACAAAATAATTACTCAAAGTATATTTCTCATAAATGGAACAAGCTACATCCCGAGAATGGTGTCAACCAATTTATCTCATGATATTACATATGAAAAGTGAACATGTTTTTCAACAGTTAATATATTTATTTTAATTTCTGGAATTTTCTTCATAAATATATTTGAAAAATGTGCAATATCTCGAGAATAGTTCATGCTAGCGTTCTAAAGTTTGTGTCAATCGTTTTCTAAGGAAAAATTACATAAGGAATGTCTTTTTGCGTAATTTTATTAAAGGTTTTCCTTTTTTGATGATTTTTCCAAAATTTCACTCGAAAAATTAGGGGGTTCTGAACATTCGATAGTGTTTTAAAACGATAGGCTTCCAGTATTCATGGATTGTGATTTTTCTACCAAATTTCATTCGAATCACCCTACCAAGTTTCATCTCTACCAAATCACTCTACCAAATCTATCAATTTTCATTCGTCTGTGAGATATCGTCTCCACAGGCACACAGACACACACACACACATACATCACATCAATAACGTTCGATCGTGATCAGGGATGCTTGAAACGTGCTCTCCAATCGAAAACTCGAATTCGAATTTTTGAGCCCGTCACAATATTGTCCTCATACATTATGTATATAAGGGAAGAGCTAGATGAAATTTTTAATATTTTATTTACAAATTTTTATCTTTTTATTCTCATAATATTTCTTCTTACAGAAAATTACTATAATTTCCAGAATAACCATGAGAGTATTGTCAATAGTATGACGATCGTACTTTGAGTACTTCAAGTTTTATGTTACATGTGGGTACTGTTAGTATGATGTTATCATAATCGGTATACAATGAATTGGCAATTACTTTACTTATATAATGTTTAATGAAAGTATTATGACGGAGTCGAAAATTCGAATGTGTGTGTATGTGTGTGTGCAAAAGTATGTGTGTATCTGTGTGTGCGAAAGTATGTGTATGTGCCAGTGAATCTATGGGGACGATAACTGATGAACGAATGGACCGATTTGAGAGAAATTTAGTACAAAAATTATAATCTATAAATACTAGAAGCCTATTGTTTTTATACACAATTGCATGTTCAGAACCCCCCCTAAATTTCCGAGTGAAATTTTGAAAAAATTCTCAAAAAATCAAAATCTTTAACAAAGTTACGAATATAGTAATTTCTTATATAATATTTCATTAGAAAACGATTAAAATTAATTTTAGAACGCTAGCGTGAACTGTTCTCCAGATATTATACATTTTTCAAAAAAATTATCAAAAGGTCATATAAAATAAAAAAAAATATTTCTTATTGAGAAACATGTTCACGTTTCATATGTAACACCATGCGATACATTGGGTGACATCATTCTCGTGGATCTAGCACGTTCCATTCATGAAAAAAGATACCTTGAGTAATAATTTTGTATTTGAACGCCAAAAGACATTTATCTGCTGTAGGAATGACTTATTTCTTCGTCCATAACGCTTGGTGAGATTTTGGGGTCGAATTTGGCGGAATGTCGCCAACTTGGCGACATTTGGAAATGTTGCCAAATTAACGAAAATCTCGCCAAATGATAAAAATGACGTTAAATCAATGAAAATGCCGACTAATTGTCGAGAATTCAATATCTTGGAAGGAATACAAGTATCTACTATAAGAAAAACCTATTACTTTCCTTATAAACATAATGTATAAGGAAAGTATTGTGACGGGGTCGAAAATTCGAATTCGAGTTTTCGACGGGAGAGCACGTTTCAAGCATCCCTGATCACGAGTAAAACATTTTTTAAGTGATGTCTGTGTGTGTGTGTGTGTGCGGTTGTGAAAGTATGTGTGTGTGTGTGCGGTTGTGAAAGTATGTGTGTGTGTGTGTGTGTGTGAGTGGTTGTGAAAGTATGTGTGTGTGTGTGTGTGTGAGTGGTTGTTAAAGTATGTGTGTGTGTGTGTGTCAGTGAGCCTGTGGAGACGATAACTGACGAACGAATCAACCGATTTGAACGAAATTTGGTACAAAAATCACAATCCATAAACACTAGGAACCTATTGTTTTTATACGCAATCGAATGTTCAGAACCCCCCTAAATATTCGAGTGAAATTTTGAAAAAATCGTTAAAAATTCAAAACCGCTAATAAAGTTAAGCAAATAGTCATTTCTTATGTAAAATTTTATTAGAAAACTATTGACATAAATTTTAGAACACTAACATGAACCGTTCTTGAGATATTGCACATTTTTGAAAAAAATTATCAAAAAGTTATATAACATAAAAAAAAAAATTTCCTATTGAAAAACATTTTCACTTTTCATATGCAATACCATGCAATAAATTGGGTGACATCATTCTCGTGGATCTAGCTCGTTCCATTCATAAAAAAAGGCGAGATTTTGGCGACGATTTTGGCAGAATGTCGCCAACTTGGCGACTTTTTGAAATGTTACCAAATTAACAAAAATATCGCCAGATGGATAAAAATAACGCTAAAGCAATGAAAATTTCGACTAATTGTCGAAAGTTCAATATCTTGGAAAGAATATAAGTATCTACTATAATAAAAACTTTTTTTTACTGTAAAAGTAGTAAATTCATTACATTATATAAGGAAAGTCATGTGTTGCCCACATCAGATTTTGTTTACTGTAAATGTAGTAAATGTATTGCATTATATACGGAAAGTCATGTGTTGCCCACATCAGATGTTTTTTAATTGTAAAACTAGTAAATCCATTTATTATATAAGGAAAGTCATGTGCTGTCCACATCAGATTTTTTAAATTTGAATTAAGCCAGGAATATGAAACGTATTAAAATAATAATATATTAACACAGATCAGCTAAATATATTGGGGTGTCACACCTGTTGCCGACTTAAAAAATATTTATATTATTTTTAGAAACATTTTGAAAGCATGACTTGGGTACGCCATAAAAAAAATAATATATTTTTTTTTCTGTGTTGACACTGATTACGATCAAATAGAACTTACCACTTAGGATATCATAGCATATTATTGTGGGTTTTGTACGTTGTATGTTGATTGTGTTATATGATTGCATGTATTTTCTTTCCTTTTAGGTTAAAAGCTCGACCAAAAAGCACTTTTCACTCAAAAATAAATCTCTTCAATGAAATTTGAACTGGGAAGTAATCGATAACTCTTGATGGTTATTTTAACATAAGTAAAAGAAAACATATCGTACCCGAAATCAGCTTTTCTAGTTATTTTTATAGCCTTAGGAAACATGATAGCATCTCAAACATATAAATAACTGCCACCCTCTCTATATTTTTGTTTGGTAGGAACCCCCGCGGTAAAGTGCAAACCCTTGAGATGCAAATGTGGAGATGCGATATCCCCATAAAATAGAAATAGCAGGTAAATACAGTCACAGGAGTCTCAACAGATTTTTTATTCATGAGGGTTTCATTTTGTTGGACAAAGTGGGTACTGAAGATATTTTCGTGGAAAATCTCTGCGAATCTTGGCCTTATCCTATAATATTTTGCAAATATCTAATGTAGACAGATCCTGTCTTTATCTTCAAACTCAAATATGTTTGAGTATTTTTACTTTCTCATGCATATGTACTACAGAAAATGTATTGTTAACATACTTTTTACTTTCCTTATGTACATATATTGTATAAGAAAAGTATTGTGACGGGGTCGAAAATTCGAATTCCAGTTTTCGACGGGAAAGCACGCTTCAAGCATTCCAGAACACGAATCAGACGTTTTTGAGATGATGTCTGTGTGTGTGTGAAAGTGTGTGTGTGTGAAATTATGCATATATATGTATGTGTGTGTGTCAATGAGTCTAGGGAGAAGATAACTGACACGCAAATGGACCGATTCAAACGAAATTTGGTACACGAATTACGATCCATGAATACTGGAAGGCTATTGTTTTTATACGCAATCGAATATTCAGAACACCCCTAAATTTTCGAGTGAAATTTTGAAAAAATCATCACAAAAATTAAATCATTTAATAAAGTTACGCAAATAATCATTGCTTGTGTAATATTTCTTTGAAAACGATTGAGATAAATTTTTGAACTAACATGAACCGTTCTCGAGATATTGCACATTTTTCAAAAAAAATTTAAAAATCATATAAAATAAAAAAAAATAGTACCTATTGTGAAATATTTTCACTTTACATAAGTAATACCAAGCGATAAATTTGGGGACATCATCTTTTGAATCTGGCTAGTTATATTCATGTGAAAAAATACTTTAGGTAATACTTTTATATCTGGACGCTAATAGTATTTTATCTGCTACCAGAAAAACTTCCATAACGCTTGGCGAGATTTTGGCGGAATGTCGCCAACTTAGTGACTTTTTAAATGTTACTAAATTAACGAAGATATCGCCAAATTAATAAAAATGACGCTAAATCAATGAAAATGACGACTAGATGATGAAAGTTCAATATCTTGGAAAGAACATAAGGGTAGACTATAAGAATAACATATTTCTCCGTCCGTCCGTAACGTTTGGCGAGAAATGTAGCGGGAAGTCGCTAACTTAGCGACTATTTTAAATGTTGCTAAAATGACAAAAATGTCGCCAAATTGATAAAAAATGACGCCAAATGGGAAGTAATGTCTCCCAAATTCTGATTTCCGTCATACTTTGACGGGCATACCTTCTAGTATAAAGAAATAATCTTTTCTCCGTTTGGTGATGAATTGGGGATGAGTTGGTGAGGGGGGGATGAGTTATATTACAAATCAGACTATGTAATTCAAATTTGTTTTTTTCTAGTTTGTATTGTATTTAAATTTCTTGAGTATTTCAGGCATGCTTTATTTGTCTTTAAATAATTTCAAACTACAATATAAACTACTATAAAAAGTCAATTATCAGCTTAAAACAGAATAGGACATTGTAGTGTGCGACTATTTCCAAGTGCAATCAAAATTAAAGTTTTAAATGTAAAAGAATTATTCATGCATTTGCATTAGTTTTAGATTTATTTGTCAATATTAATGAAGATCATACATACCTCTTAGTTTTAAATCCTCGCATTTCGGCTCCAATAAAATTGGGATTCTTTCCCAAAAACGAAAACATACATATAGCATCAATTTTAGGAAGATTATCGGATTCTCCTTTGATAAATCCCGGAAAAATCGACATCTTAAACAAAATGAAATGGATGGGTTATACAATTCAAATATACGGTAAAATTAAAAATGATTATAAAATTTACGGCTCAAAAAATGATTTCTAAACTATGAATGGAAAGAAGCGAATTGATCTAGCGTTGTTTTCAAAACGTAAACACTGATACTTCATGAACAGTGACGTCAGAGCCAATCACGTAGCGTTTCAAGATCACATGATATTGCGTCATTTTTCACTTATTTAAACTTTAATTTTTAATTTATTCAAAATCATTTTGACATTTAAAGTGACATATTTGAAAATCTTAAACCTAAAATTACCAGGAAAATATAAAATTGAGTATTTCCCCCACGTGTGCAAATTCCTCATTGGGGATGAGTTGGGGATGTATTGGGGATGAGTTGGGGATGTATTGGGGATGAGTTGGGGATGCATAGGGGATGCATTGGGGACGCATTGCGCAAACTCAGTGAATAATTCAGCAAAGTATTTCCAACTAGGCGATAGTTCGCCCCAAATTGACAAAAATCTCGTCAAAATTGCAAAAATGACGTTAAATTAATGGAAATTACGCCTAATTTATGACGTAATTATTAAGGTATATATGGATTATATCGCTTATTGAGTATGCTATCAATATTGATGACTGTTTATTTGGAGTTGCGCGAACTGTAAGATAATTGAGTATTTTGAAATAGTTTTACATGTTGGCATCCGGAAAATCGCCCAATATAAAATTAAACGATAAAAACACAGCGCCGTGAATCTTATACATTATTTTTTGACTGTAAAACTAGTAAATTCATTGCATTAATAAGGAAAGTCAGGTGTTGCCCACATCAGATTTTTTTCAATTTTGAGACTTTGATGCCAATATATGCTTTAGGACTTCTTGAACACGATTTGGCTATTTTAGAGGGATGCCTGTCTGTCTTTGGGCGATTTCTTGTGCACACAATAGCTGGTTCAAAATATTAATGGATTTTAACGGAACTTTATATTCCTCTTTGTTAGCGAAAAATCTAGAACTAGATAGAATTTGTTTTTAATTCAAGTGAAACCTTCGAAATTTTATATTTTCTTAGCATGGCAGATAAGGACAATATTTGGCAGAATCATGCATAAAAAGACTTATTTCAGACTCAGTGATCACGAAACTTAGAAGTTTCAATGCTTGCATTGAAATAGTCGCAATTCGCGGTTCAGTTTTTTGTGTTTGTGACATCATTAGCTCCTTCAGAGCGCAATTCACATTCCGGAGGCCTGGGGGGGGGGGAGGTACATTGTCAAAATGAATATCAATCGAGATATTTTTCCAAGCCTTTTAAAATAAAGGGCGTTACGTTATAATTATGATCATTTGGACAGACAATACAGATTTTTCACATTTTTTCTTTGGGAAAGTTTTTCATTTTTCCTTTTTTCCTAAAATTTGCGAAAAAAAGAAAGTCATAAGCTATATAAAAACGTATTAAGATTTCAAGTACGAGAAAGTCAAGTAAGCCGCATTGCAGTCAATTTGTTATTGATACTGGTTATATATGTATATATTAAACGAAAATAATTAATCCAATTCAATGAGTGTACATCAGTGTTTTCTACATGGTTAGTCATGGTGAACCTTATGTTTAGAAATAGAGCCAAAAATGGCTAAATTTCACGGATAGCTTTTATATATTATCCAGACAGCTATTTTATTGCTGTCTGGATAATATATTTTTTCAGAGATTGAGTCATTTGTAAGTGATAAACCTTCCTAAAATGGTTAATACTCACCATAAAATGACAATGTTCACAGACCCTGGGGTACATCAGAGTGTTTCTGTGAATTCATTTTAAAAACTTGATAGATTATTATTGCCTAACGCGCAATAAATTACAGCATCTATAATATTTTATAATTTGGCGCTGTAGAAATGTTAGGTTTTCAAAATTACATTTGTATACCAATTTCGGTAAAAATTTCTTATTTTCAAGTTCTCAATTTCTATTTTACAACTCTTTTTATTTGGCACATTCTCTAGAGTGACTCTAGGCCAGTGTTTTCCAACCTTTTTTGTGCCATGCCCCACCTAAGCCTTTCTAAAATTCTTTGTAAAAATTGCCTTTCTAAAAATTATGTAATGTGTTACATGCCCCCCATGTAACATATTACATAATTTTTAATATTCAAAAATTGAATTGTTTACTGAAGAAACTTAAATGATAGGTTTTAGGAAGAAATCATCATGAAATTGTTGAGGAAACACAGTAAGTAAATTTTGAAAACATATAATGAAGATATCAAATTCAAGTACGAAATAATTTTAATAAAATATTTTTCGATATTATTTAAATTATTAGTAATTATTTATTATTTAAATTTAGTAAGATCCTTGCGCTTGCCGCTTGCTGCAAAGAGATTTTATGTTAGGTTCCAATTTAGTTAGCTTCAGTCTCAAGTCTCCCCGTTGTGTTATATCCAGCCGATTTCTTTTTTTAGCAGCAAATCATTTATGGTACTAAATCCACATTTAGCTAAATATGAAGATAGAAACACTAACAATAGTTTTCTTGCACACTTGGTTGAATTTGGATATTTGATTTCTGTTTCCTCACAAAGCCATGCCATCGCTCTTTTTATATTAAGTTTCAACCGACTCATCATTTTGCATTTCTGCGAGTTCTTCTTGATACTGCATATTTGAAATAGCAGACAAATCCACTAACATTGGCTGCATCATCCAAGTTAGAAAATCAATTTGTTTCAAATCAGAAAATCTTTATTTTAAATCAGTCGATAGAATTTTCAGATGATCGACAATAACAAGTATACCGGTATCAGTCACTTCACATTTTTTGGAGCCAATGAAACTTTTCAAAATTTTTGTTGTAAATATGTTTCTGACATAATTCAATAAAAGTAATGAAACCAAATATCTTCGCTTTTGCAGCCTAGAGTCTAGGCTGTCCACTAATATTTGGTACTTTTTTAAACTAGCTGCAAAAAATACTGCAAAAATATTTCGCAAAGTATTTTATAAAATGAATAAAGTATGAATAATTTATTATTTATGGAACTTGGGAAATCAATATGTCCCAAACCTTCGAGGAGAAAATTAAAATAAGAAAGCAATATATCTCACCAGAGAGATAATATTGTTTCAGAGAACAGTTGTGATCTATAGATAATCAATGCGACGTTTTAAGAGTTTGATCAAGATTTATAACACTGTTCTTACTTTAATCTTGAGAGGGATGATTCTGGTTCTAAGTTATTACTCCTGTTTAAATCTTATGTCATAAGAAAATTGAAAATAATAATTTTGTTTTTCTGAAAATCGTAACGTCTTCGTATATTTTACTAGCAGTACATCCATTTTTCGTACGGAATATCTAATGTACATAAAAATTTTAATTCCTAATTATGCGCAATTTCATGTAATATGCAAAATGATGTTTTTATTTGCACTATTCTATTAAATATGTAACTAAATGTTCTTAAAATTAAAGAATATATGTTTTTGTTATGCGAAGTAAATTATCTTCACATGCACTGAGGAATAAAACATCTTGGTATCCTTTGTGAAACAATATAAACTTAGGAAAGTAGATATATATATATGCCAAAATGAATGTGATAAAATAGTATTAGGAATTCTGCCAGAACTAATTTTGTTCTGTTTCAACAATTGGCTAAACACAATGTATGAGTTAAATACGATATATGGGTTTGAAAGTTCCTTGACAAAATAAAACAAATTACGCTAGAAATTGAATGTACCAATAATTTTCCCATAATCTTTACATCCGAAAAACTTGATTTATGTAATTCAGTCAAAAATAAGACTCCCATAAAATTAAAATTTTTATACGTTTTCTTATTATTTAAATCTGAAATGATTTAATAAAATCGTCTCATGTATAAAGACTTTATAATTTAATTCCGTTGTTAAGCTGTATGATATATATATTTTTTCAACTAAATTGTCAAAAATATCATCTGCATAATACTATCTCTATTAGAGGTTCATTTTTTCTTATTATTCCGATTATCCCTGGTCCTGGAAACTTGAGAAATGAACCAAACTTTAAGTGGGCAATTTTTACTGCTACCCACAAAATTTCGTGAAATTCGGTACAGGCGTTCTCTCAAGATCATGAGACAAACGAACACACGCACAAATACACACATACAAACATATTTTCATCTAGCAGCATACCCATTCTTCGTACAGAGTATATAATACAAAGAAACTTAAAATTCACAATCATGCACAAATTCCGATAGTATACTAATTTACATTTTTTAACAAAATGTTCTGTTAAAACATTTAATACTATGCTCCTAAAAAGAAGTTTTAAGAATAACTGTTCTCGCTATACAAAATTATCTTCGCGGGCAGATCTGAAGAATAAAACATCCTGGCCCTTTTTGTAAGCAAATTTAAAAAAAGGAAAAGAAATTGAATCAATATATGCAAAATGAAAGCATTAAAATTGTACGGGACGCTTACTACTTATATACGCGAATATTATAAGATATTACCTATATTAGTACATTACATGTATAAAATGTAAATATCAATAAACCAGTAATTGACTCCAATATATGTCAGAATGAAAGTACTAAAATTATATGGGAATATATATATATATATATACATATATATATTCCCGTACTACTTATATTGTCGCAAATTAGAAAATATGCCAGTGTGTTATTAGAAGGATACACATATTACAATATGAGTCTCAAAAATATTTGCCAAAATAAAACAGATGACGTAATAAATTGAAAATCTCAATAATCCCCGTAATCTTTATACCAGAAGGTCGTAATTGATTACAATATATGCCAATATGCATCAAAACATATGCCAATATATATGTACCGTTTATATTCTCCAAGATTAGATGATATACCCGTGCATTTGTAGAAGATTACTCGTACAACCTATAATATATGAGTTTAAACAATTTTTGTCATAATAAAACAGTGGCATTATGACTTGAAAATATCAATAATCACTGAATCAATAATACCCGAAAATATCAATAATCACTGAATCAATAATACCCGAAAATATCAATAATAATAATATTTAAACCTGAAGACCTTAATTCATATTATGCAGTCAAAAATGCAATGTCAATGATGCAATGTCAAAAATGCAATGCCAAAGATGCAATGTCAAAAATGCAATGTCAATGATTTATTTTATGTGATACATCTTTATTATTCAAATCGGAAATGATTTAATAAAAATCGTATGCCTCATAACACATTGGATTTATATCCGTTGTTAAACAACATGATATCATTTGCTTCAAATAAATTGATGGAAATCATATCGTTTGAATAATAATGCTATCTCCATGGATGGTTTGGCAACATATTCGACAATTTTGCGATAATTTAAAAATTCATCAAATTTATCGCCAAGTGAGGCACTAGGACTGATAGTCTTATTTCGCGACAAATTGACGAAACATCATCACAATACTATCCCCTAACAAAACATAATTAATTTCATGTATTAAGCGCAATTTTATCAATTTCATGATATTTTTATGGATTTACAAACATTTTTATCAATTTGGTGATATTTACAAATTCGCTAAATGTGTTACTATATAGGATGAATGGACTGACCGACAAATGCTACCGAAACATCATTTACGCACTCTCTTCTAAAACAACAAATTTAATTTCATTGATTTGCGTCATTTTTATCAATTTGGAAACATTTCCGTTAATTTGGCAAAGTTTAAGAAAAGTTGCCAAGTTACCGATATTCCGCCAAATTCGTAGCTCTGAATTTACACATCTGAAGAATATAACATCCTTATCCCGTTTGCATATACTAAATGGAAACACTAAAATTGTATTAGAAAATACACCCGCTCTACTCATTTTCTGTTTCAACAATCGGATAAATGAATTTATTGGGTAAACACAATATATGATTTTATTAGCTAAACACAATATATAAGCTTAAAAACTCTTGCCAAAATAAATGAAAGTGCCGTACGCAGTCCGCGATTAATATAATTAAAAAAAAATCAAACCGTTCTTTTCTAAAATACATTTTTATATCCATTTATTACTTTCCTTATATACATAATGTATAAGGAAAGTATTGTGACGGGGTCGAAAATTCGAAATCGAGTTTTCGACGGGAGAGTACGTTTCAAGCATCCCTGATCACGAATCAAACATTTTTGAAGTGATGTCTGTGTGTGTGTGTGTGTGTGTGTGTGTGTGTGTGTGTGAAAGTATGTGTGTGTGTGTGTGTGTGTGTGTGTGCGTGTGTGTGTGTGTGTGTGTGTGTGTGTGTGTCAGTGAGACTGTGGAGACGATAACTGACAAACGAATGGACCGATTCAAACCAAATTTGGTACAAAAATCACAATCCGCAAATACTGGAAGCCTATTGTTTTTATACGTAATCGAATGTTCAGAACCCCCTAAATTTTCAAATAAAATTTTGAAAAAATCGTCAAAAAATCAAAACCACTAATAAAGTTATGCAAATAGACATGTCTTATGTAATTTTTCATTAGAAAACGATTGACTTAAATTTTAGAACGCTAACATGAACCGTTCTCGAGATATTGCACATTTCTCAAAAAAATTATTAAAAAGTCATATAAAATGAAAAAAAAACTCCTATTGAGAAACATGCTCACTTTTCATATGTAATACCATGCGATAAATTGGGTGACATCATTCTCGTGGATCTAGCTCGTTCCATTCATGAAAAAAGATGCTTTGAGAAATACTTTTGTATTTGAACGATAATAGTCATTTATCTGTTGTAGGAGCAACTTATGTCTTTGTCCATAACGCTTAGCGAGATTTTGGCGACGAATTTGGCGGAATGTCGCCAACTTGGCGACTTTTTGAAATGCTGCCAAGTTAACGAAAATCTCGCCAAATGGATGAAAATGACGCTAAATCAATGAAAATGACGACTAATGGTCGAAAATTCAATATCTTGGAAAGAATATTAGTATCTACTATAAGAAAAACCTATTCTTTTACTGTAAAAGTAGTAAATTCATTACATTATATAAGGAAAGTCATGTGTTGCCCAGATCAGATTTTTATTTTTGTAAAAGTAGTAAATTCATTGCATTATATAAGGAAAGTCATGTGTTGCCCACATCAGATTTTTTATTATTCAAATCGAAAAAATAATAATTAAAATTAACAGACGGATTTAGTTTAATTGAATTTCTGAGCAACATGATATAAGATAGAATTTTCCTCATAAACTGCGAAATGAAATAACCATTTTGATTTCTTTATACTTTTCATTGTTGAGTAAAAGCGTGTGAAAAATAAACCATGGAGATATATTGTCCATTTAAATTCATGTTTCAAACAATTCATGCTTTCAGGAAGTGACTAATTAGCGCAAATAATCTTCCACCAAACTCAGAAATAAAGTTTTAATACACTTTCAAACGAATTTCAACCTTTTCGTTTGGATAAACCACGGAGTTAGATAGTAGAACTCCTAGGAAATAGTTTCGTTTCTCATTAATATCTCGACAACCCCTGCTCTTGGAAACTCGAACTAAATTTATGGGAGTCTATTTCAAGGCTGTCCACAAAATTTCATTAAATTCGGTTCAACCGTTCTCCCATGATGCTGAAACAAACGAAAGTTTCGCTTTTTACTAATATCTCGAGAACCACAGGTCGTAGAAACTCTAAACATGAGCTAAATTTTATTTGTGGCTATTTCCAGGCATCACAATATTTCATCAAATTCGGTTCAGCCTTTCCTCCTTGATGATGGGATAAACAAACAGACAGAGAGATATATTTCCAAATTTATGTATATATATTTTATTTATATAGATTAGCAGCATGTCCATTCTTCATACGAAATATACAACATAAAGAAACTTGAAATCCATAATCATGTGCAAATTCCTAAAGTATTTTAGAAAATAACGCTATTAAAAACATGCTATTAAAATATTTAAATTAATGCTCCTAAAATGAAATTTAAGAATCTGTTTTCTCGCTCTAAGAAATTATCTTCACAGACAGGTCTGAAGAATAAAACAATCCTATTCCGTTTGTTAACAAATTTACAGAAAATATGAAATTGAATCAATATATGGCAAAATGAAAGGTCTAAAATTGTATTAGAATATATACACATACTACTTATATTCTCGTGAATTAGAAGATATACACGTTCTACTTATATTGTCGTAGATTAAAAAAGTATACATGTGCATTAGAAGCTATAAACGTACTACAATATATGTGCTTGAAACATATTTGCTAAAATAAAACAAATGACTTAATTTAATAATATCAATTATCCCCGTAATATTTATACCATCTTTGAACCCAATTAAATTTTGTCCCAAAATCCAATATGAGATTATCTTTAAAATTGCAATGATTTACAAGAATCCATATATCTAAAATGATTTGTCACATACAGATTCTTTTAAAATAAGTTTAGGAATTGCAGTTTTACATATAGGGACACTGAGTTACTGCTGAAATATATTAAATAAATGTATATAATTTAATCTGTAATACTTAATTTACTTATTGCTATTATTTACGCAGTATATACTACATTGGTCTTCACTTTTTATGTTGTGCAATACCCAGTTACTAAACACCTGGATTAGTCGATTGCAGTCATTTGGTCGTAAGGAGTTGTAATTGCGTAGTGAATTATATAACTAAATTTATATAAATGATGTAAAAATAAAAAGTACATTAACAAAATCATTTACTTTAAATTGCAAAGGAAATTGGGAAATTGGAAAATTGAGCAAGTAAAGACACGAGAACAAAATTTCAGATATTGTAACATGCTTCCAAAAATCTAAAATGATATTTAAACTCTTCAAAATATCTCTGATTATTTTGGATATAATGACACTGTACAATCAAAACTATACACTATAATAATATTAACCCCCGATGCTATAAAATGAAGAAATTCTGCTGCCATGTGTAAAGCAGAAAATTATCTTATAATAAATATTTTGACAATAAACATTCTTCGATCAATAGTTACAGCTCTTCCATTGGGACGGATCGGATTGTTTTGGAGTTGCCTATATTTGTGGATGCACTGTAAAATACGTTTAAGATTCTTTTTCCCTTCAGTACGAATTTCAAAACTGATGGAAAGCGTAAATTTATCTCATATAAAACCCTCGTCTCAGTTAATACAAAAAATAGAAATTAGGTATTTTTATTTTAGTCTGGATGTGCCCGGCTATTTGATACCCAACTTGAATATTTTTATCCCTTTTTAATTTTCAACAACTAAAGTTTATTACCCTCATTTTGTTCCTAGTCAGCCTAAAGAGACCATGTTATTGCTCCAGTATTGTAGTTAAAACTATGTATATTCTAAAAATACAGATTGTTTTGTTTATGTTTTTATTAATACTAAGAAGAAATGAAAATTGGGTTTTAGAGTCTCACTCCACTGTGACAGAAACATTAAAACAATGCTATTCTCTCTTTGCCTTTCCACGTCGTTTTTTTGCCTGACTCGAATTTTTTATTGTATTTTAATATAAATTTTAATATTTTTATAATTTCAACCATTTCCTTAATTTCTGTAGCCCCCCCCCCTTATTCTAACCAAAGTGGTGCAATCGTGATTTGTTTCGAAATACGTTATTATTAGTTAGAATTATGTATATTTTAAAATAAATTTAAATTGTCTCATTTATTACTTTATCCATAAACCGAGCAAAGAACAGAAATTTGGTATCGACAAAAACCTTATATGTCATTATGAATATGATTTGAAATGCACAGGGAAATGCATTTTGAAATAACATTTATTCTATATAATATATATTATTCAAATTGGTTGAATAGTTTGAGGAAAAGTTATTCAATTGATAAAGTGCTTCAATTTACCGAAAACAGCAAAATGGACATATAAATAAATATTGATTACATTTGGTATATTAGTTGCCCTATCTGTTTCCTGAATCACTAGGCACGCCTCAGAATCATTGATCTCTATGACTCCGAGAATCCACATGTTCATCATTCCTCATTTTTCTGACAATGTGTAAAGCTTATTTTCTAAACGGATTCTTTGGTAATCCTAAACGAATATGTTCGATAAGCCGGACATCAATAAGGAAAAAGAACAAATCAAATAACATAAGAATATTAGCTAACACTAAAATATCTCCATATTTTTCAATGCAGCTGCTGCATAGTAGAAGTAAGCTGTAAAGGCAAGCTATGCTCTTTGATTCGGAGAGCATTATTCAATGCCAGTTGATACCCTACAAGATAAGAAGGAAAATGAAATTGTGGTTCTCAATGTAAAATATGTACGAAATATTTGCTTTTACATGCAACGAAAATTTTAAAAGTGCACAACCTAAACGTGGACATTCAAATTCAGAAATTCTCTTTACATATAAGCAAGGTGGTTTTCGTCGTTTATCTAACACATAACTTAAATACGACATAATGTCCTTTAAAAAGTTCTTGAAAATGAAACGTACCTAGATAGAGTATCCTAGTCACACAACACGGTTTTAATAAAACTTACAAGCTTTGCCGCCCGCTAACTACGTCCAAAACTTGTATAAGACCTTATCTAAGACCACTTTCATATATTTTGATGGATTAAAGTACCAGCAAAAAAGATAAAAAATGATTAATGTTTATTATCAACAAAATTAAGTACGACTATACTTTACTTTAGTACGTCTATATGTTTCAGACGTAAAATTTCGGCTTACAAGAAAAGAAAAATCAGTAATTTTAGAGCTTCTAATAAATAATTTTATTTGTATGTTTAGTATTAGAGACTTGTTTTCCAATTTGTCCACGACATAGCTGCACTAAAATTCATCAAAGGTTGCTAAGAATTATAAAATAACATCAAGTCAATTAAATTTTAGAAAATCAATGACCCTTCTCGCTGAAGTCATATGTCACTAGTTTTGTATTTTACATATTTTTTTACTTCTTTTATTTTTAAATCCAATGTTTCGAATACTTTGATAAACATTATGTCTTCAATTATACCAAAAAAAATGACTAGATTTTCGACTACTAATCATGGCTTTCATAAGCTGGATTGCCAACATAACAATTTTGTAGTAGATTTAGCCACTTTCGTTTGCTAAATACACTATAGACATAATACACTAAATACACTATAAACATAGCTACATTTATCAATGAAAATGGCAATATTTACAAAGCTGATTATACGAGATGCAATAAGCCCGAGGTTCGTAACTTATTTTTTGGAGTATTTCTTTCAAATTAGTAACTACTTACCCAATAAATTACAAAGCAACCGATGCCAAACTTGCTTGGGTAGGTGAGGTCACCTTTCTCGCTTGCCCTAATGGAGAGCGTAATTTTTAGGCTTTGAAACCAGTGGACATCAAAAATCTTATTTTATATTGGTGTCAGGGCTTAGTTTACTTGCTTTCGCCCCCACAGCTTAAAGCATCCCACCCCATTTACCTCATCTTTCCATTTAGACCTCGTGTTATCATTCATTAACATTATGTCACCAAATACCTCCAAACCTTCTGTGCCTCCCCCACCCCCGCAGTTCCGAGGACACCAGGTCCGTAACATCGTTACTTATTGTAGTTACTAGAAGCTTTTCCTTAAAACTCTATGAGCTTAAAGCCAAACGTGTAAGAGAAAATACTAAGCTACAACAGCAGATTATCATTTTCACTAGCATAATTTTATTGTTCCCTTGGTCTCCTTTTTTGATTAATTCTCAGACATTTAGATTATGATTTTTTTTTGTTGAGTATTATAACTATTTCACAATAGCATGTATCTGTTTAAATACTTTTAATTCACTTCTATCAAGGAACAACTTCGAATATGAACATAATTTTAAAAGACCTTTGAAGACAAGTTTTTAAATAACTCATTCAAAAACAAGAATATTTAAATTATATATATATATTTTTTATTTTATAAGTCAGATAGTTATGACACATATTAAAGTTTTACGGCTGATTTTTTAAATAAAGGCAAAACAAGTTCATATTTACATGTAATAAAATACATTTGTAAAACAATCCATGTCCAAAATCCATGTCCAAAATCCATGTCCACATCAATGTCCAAACAATCCATGTCCACATGTTCCAAAACCGTGTTAAACACTATATTCCTTTTTTACAATACTTAGAGATAATATTTAGAAATCCTTGACGTAAAAAGACAAATATTGCTACAGCAAAAAACACATTTTTAAATTTCCAAGATCGTAAACATGAAAGCAAATATATACTTTACACTGTCAAGCATTCAGCCGCCTCTCATATGTGATTTTTTTTTCAGAATTTACAGAGAACTTCACAGTGGTGGAAAAGCTCTCTGCATAAGCACCACCATCAGATATATCTCCAGAACATATTATTGCCTTAGATGCTGAATACCTCAGGAATAGGGTAACAGTAGAGACACCAATTTCTGAGTTTGGCGCTTTAAGTAAGAATATTGTTGCAGAATTCATCCCTTTCTACTTGTGCAGGCCATAAATTCGTAGGACACAATGTATGCTACGATGCTTCTTTATAAAAGACAGCTCATTTTGGCAACACGTAACTTTTCTAACACTTTGTGCAATGTAATTATCTATTTTCAGAGTCAAACAGTCATATAATATGTCAAAGACACCATTATTTTAGCGTGGAATACTATATTAAAATTTTTCTCTTTTGGATTATGTTATGCAAATATGTTTTGAAGTGTTTAAATTATTTGTATTTTTTTTCTTGTAAATATTACAATATCAAAAATTGCTATCCTTTGTTAAAAAATGCCGTTCGCGTACATTAAACGACTTTAATTGGTAAACATTTAATTTTTGTTGCTTAAATTCCACGGTTTAAAATCCAATCAGTCGATTATTGTAAATACTCCTAAAAATACTATTAATATTTTTACAATTTATGTAAAGTGCATTTCCTGTTTTTTACATTCATAACTAAAACAGATTCTGTTATTATAGAAAACATCTACTCATCTAACGAAAAGTTGCTAAAAGCGCGTATAAAATAAAAATGTACAGGGGTATTAGCTTCTACAGTCTATTCAAATTGATTATAGATATTAATTATTAGAAATACTCAGTTGAGTATAGATATCGAACTTATTTGTAGAGACACGTGCTCCGATGATAAAGAGAGATGAATTCGGCCACTTTGATTGATTGTTAGGATTCCCATATTCAAAACTTTAGCAATAAGTTAAGAATTGTACTTAAACTGCAAAAATAGTTATAGTCACATATAACTATTTTTGCACTCTTGTGATTTTAAGATCTCTTTCACAATGAATAGTCGGCTATTGCAATGGTAGCAAGAAAAATTGCTATGTGCCTCGATTTTCCGCATCTGCTAAGTTTCCACCGATGCCACAGTTATATAAAGGTGCTCTCCTTGGTGAGTTCTGCAATAATAGGCTTAAATTTTGAGTCTGTTGAGTCGGTTGTAGTTCAATTTTATAGGAATTTGCAACTAGATGAGTCGTATGGTTGACTTCTTGTGGTATGCGTTGTATGACTGTGTCTGTATGACTGTGGCTGCGTTGTATGTCTGTACGTTGTTTGGTAGTGTCTGCATGGTTATGTATGGTTTGTGTTGTATAACAGAGTGTTTTCTTCTTTCATTTGTAGCAACATTTACATTACTAAGAACTTTCAACAAAATTCGTAATCCAACAGAACACAATTTTTGTAACAAAATTCGTACATCAAAATTTCAAAAAAATTCAACAAAATTAATTCTCCAAATTCTAAAATCATTAAAAAAAATTAAAATCAAGATTCTTATTAGTGTTAAATAAATAATTATGTCATACGTAATGTATTATTGGAATATGAATGTCACCAATTTCAGAATTAGCATGAACAATTTTCGAATAAAAATATTGAAAAAGATTAAAAAGTAGTAAGCATCGCGAAATAGATTGACCTTTGTGACTAACTTGACGAAATATTGCCAACTTGGCTACGTTTTGAAAATGTATTGAATTGACAAAAATAATGCCAAACTGATGTTGATTTATAATCGTGGTAAATTAAGGTCAGTTTCTTTAATTATCCATTTCAATTTGGAGAAATTATATTCTTAATATTTTGTACAACTCAATGCTACACATATTGTTAATATTTTACCCACATCAGACTGTTCTTTAATATTCATCTACAAAAATGACATCGTGTTAGATTTCTCTTTTTAATCTTATATAATATTTAATTATTAACACTTTTATATATTTTATTACGCATATATTATTACCCAACTTTCGAAATATATTTAAATATTCAATTCTAAAGTCTGTCACATTTTCCATATACATATAATGCGATAAATGATTCTGCATACTAAGCTACTTGTTAAATACCCTAGTGTATTTATAACGCTGTTTCACATGTTCTATGCCTTAAATAATTATAATTACGTTGCTTTTACCATAACATGTTTAAATATACTTTAAGAAAGTATATTTTTGGAAAGCATACAGTGTAAATACAATGCAGCGGCTCCTTGAAAATTCGATAATCACTTTCAACGCAAAGTCTTGAAAAGAAGAATCTTGCATACTGCGATAATGTCAGAATACACTTGCAAAGGTTCTCGAAGAAACCTGTTAAGTACTCAATTACTAAAATGAACAATAGCTGTTCTTACACATTATTAAGCCTTTATAGAACATAAAATACACAAATGACAGCTTCATTGTTACTGTTGGAAATTGATTGTTAAAAATATCGCCAACGGGGTCCATTGAATCAAAGAACAAGGCTTACTATGAGTAGAACTTTGAAAAACATCTGATGTGGACAGAACATGACCTCTCTTACATAATGCGATGATTTCATCTATTTCACAGCGAACTAATGAAAATCCAAGACACAATGATTTTAACCATGAATTGTACATTAACATTAGGAGCTTTTCTGGATGATAATGTATAAAACCTATGTCGAAGTACCCAATTAATTTATTGTTCGTTCAAATCTAACTTGACAATTATAAATATTACGAACATCCACTATGTAATATAGTCCATATGATAAACAATTCTTATCATTAAAACATATTGAATTTTCACCAATTTTGATGTAATTTTTGTAAATTATGCATCATTTTTACCAAGTTCTCGACATTTCTGTCAATTTGACATTCTCAAAACATCGCCATGCTGGTAATGTTCCACTAAGTTTATTTTCAAAAATAACCAACTGTTTTGATAAATTTATCTAAAAACGCTCTATATCTCAAGAATAGTACATTCTGGCATTCGTTCAAAAGTTGGAGTAATTCATTTTCTAATAGTAAATTATGTAAACAATGAACGTTTTAATTAAAGACACGTTTCAAAACGTTTTCGTAAAATGTGTATTTTCTCTGGTTTAGCAGATTTATATAAATTCTATAGCGTCTATTTAGATTCGTCAAATTTTGCAACAGCATGAAATTTATAATTGTGAATCTAATCTGGTGAAAATAAACTTTTTTGGTACTTTTAAAACCTGTATATAAGTTTGGAAACTATTACGTAATATTAATAGGCACATTTTTCTAAACACGTGTACACTTCTTAAGAAAACCAAGCAAGGTAATTAAATTTGGAGTCACTAGATGCACTACTATAAATATTATGTTTTACAAAATTTCTTAAATATACTTGCTGGATAATTTACAGAAAGTGTAGCAAATCAAGAATAAAAAAATACATTTTCAGAGAAGAAACTTGAACAACCTTTTGAATGGACTTGGGTCTTGCTGTTTACATTTTTAAGCTTGTATTTTTTACTGTTCATAAAATGAAAGGTGCATAAATTATATATTTTTATAATCAGCAGAACTTATTTTATTTTTTTGAGCTACTAAGCAAAAAATTGAAATTTCTAATATTTATAATGTTATATCCCCTTTAAAGAATAACATCAAAGCTATAAAACTTACATATATATAACACTGGCCAAGTACTTGATACACCATTATTCGCCTATACATCGACAAGCTTTGTGAACTATTTAGCTGTCATATGACGTTTTCCCGGCACACCAGTGGAGGCGGAACACACTGCGCCAAAAAACACAGCATCCATGCCGCAGGTGGGACTTGAACCCACAATCCGGTAGCCAAGCAAGCAAGAGGAAACTCGTGCCTTGATCACTCAACCACCACGTCGACAACTTACATATTAAAACTACAAAAAATTCAATAACTCAGTGTATAAATATTAGACTAAATTGGGTTAAATCAGATATAAGAGTAATTGAGAACGAAACAGCTGATCACTTTGTAAAAAAATATTTATATTGTAGTGTATTAATTTAAACCCTTTATCCCTATACTTTCTGTCGCATACTTGTAAATATGAAATAATTAATGACTGGTAGAATAGTTAAATACTTCCGTTTCTTAGATTGAAACTGTTTGTATTAAATCTTTTCTTCCTATTTTTGACCCATCATTATTAATCCCTAATAAATATGTATTTTGCTTCTTAACATGATGCGGCTCATTTGTTGATTATTTAAATACATTTAAAATTAAATCCAACCTTTATTGTATTCGTAAGGAAATTGTTAATGTAAATTATTATGCCATCGATTGTCCACACACAAAAAACCTTCCATCTGATGAAGACTAGAACGAAAAATATACCTCTCGGGATTGATAGGATTAAAAGCAATAAAATGAATCATTTTCTAACATTAAGCAATGTGTAATCAAAGTTAAAGAATTTGCTGATGAGATTACTGAAGTCCTGGTCTGAGTGAAAACTTTAGGGAACCGTGTTACCCCAAAAAGGAATCAAACCCTGGAACTTCAAATTGGTTGGCCGATGCTCTACCGTTGAGTTACTGGAACGAAATTAGAAGCTCTTACTGTTGAAATGGACTCTGCATTCTCCACTCTCTAATGTCAGATTGGCACGCAACTCACTATCTGACTGACCACCTTTGGCTGTTTTTACCTTATACTAGCCTCTTTATACTATTTTTATTTTCCAGGTAAGCTTCCTACGTGGTCGTTATCCTCTCGAATTGAAATCGGAGCTCAATACAGTCAGAGTCCACCGAATCCGTGGTAGTGGCACTTGGGTCATTCTCAGACCACCGCCATCTTTGCACTAACCTACAGGGTTGATTTGTTTGTTCGCCATTGCAAAGAACCTTGTTGGCCCAACCGGAAATCGACTGGAACTACTGGAACGAAATTGCAAGCTCTTATTGTCGAAGCGAACTCTACAGGTATCAAATACGTTTCTTGATCAATGGAATTATGCTCATGTAATATGTTACATTTCAGTTTCGTCCCCATTCATTGTAGTTTCTGTATTCGGTCTTTCGAAATGGTTATCGTTTTGATATAACAGTTAACTCTGGCTTTATATTTAAATGTTTTCTTTGCTTTTCCTACCTTCTTAACTGAATAAAGAACATCTTATTTAATTGTAAGATTCAAAATTTCAAGATATATCTCCCCGCAGTTTAATTGCTACTCTAGGCCTGGGTAGTATGTTTAAGACCCAGACTACTAGACCCACCCTGGGGCATGAGTAGCTAGCTGAGCGGCCGAGAAACTCTGGGTAACAAAGTCATTTTTATCAATTTATTTTAAACACTTCTAATAGTTTGTCATTTTCACTGTCCAAAGTTAACTCCCATGCTCCAGTAGTCAAGCAGCTCCCTGTTTTTGCATCCATTAGTCTTCCTGGCATTGGCCGATTTGAACATGAAATGTGCACCGTACCTGATTTACAACTGGTTCAAGAGGACTCATTCATATTGGAATGGTTGGTAATAGACCGGAAACTAGGCACTCACCGCTCACCACATGTAGATTAAACAACGCAGTTCGGCGATTAAAAGAAAATAACTAACGGGCCTCCATGCTTACCTTTAAAATTTACCAACTTTGTAACTCTCATTGGTTTAGTAATGGAAGTTAATTCCTTGTTCTTCCTTTCACCTTTATTTTATATGTATAACAGCATCTTTTTTACTTTCCCTGCAATACATCGTAATGTATAGGGAAAGTATTGGAATCATGCCGAAAATCGCAACTCGAGTTTTCGACGGATCTACACGTTTCGAGACCTCTAGAATACGAAAAAACCATTTTTAGCGTGACGTCTGTGTGTGTGTCTGTCTGTGTGTCTGTGTGTCTGTGTGTCTGTCTGTCTGTGTGTCTGTCTGTGCAGATTTTGTATCCACTCTAACTAAAAAACTAATGGACCGAATTTCACTAAATTTTGTAAGTAAGTCACTTGTGGGCGGGGCTAGTGCTGATTGGTTTTGGGTACGAGTCGGAATAAAAGGACCCGCCTTTTTCTGCGAAATGGCCCGCAAAAGCTTGTATCCACTCTAGCTGAAAAACTAATGAACCCAATTTCACAAAATTTGGTAGATAAGTCGCTTGTAGGCCACCCTGGTGCTGATTAGATTTTGGTTTAATTCGAAAAAAAATAACCTGCCTTTTTTTGCAAAATGGTCCGCAAAAATCATCAAAATCTAAACTTAAGAACTGCGTATGCTCAAATATAGCCATTAAATGCTTGTTTAATACGTAATTTTTAGCGAAGAAAAGAATAAGACCAACCCCATTACACTAGGACTAGCTGTTCTCGAGATATTTTAGTTTTTCTTATTTTTCCTACATCATTTTTGAAAATAAGTCCAGTTTTCAAATGAGAACGAAAATTGAATTAAAAATCTGATGGGGGCAGCACATGACTTTCCCTGCAGACTTATATTAATGTTCTCTATATTTTAATTAAATTTATTTCACTTTTAATTCAATTTCCGTTCTCGTTCGATAACCGGGTTTATTTTCAAAGGTGGCGTAGGGAAAGTACGAAAAACTAAAATATCTCGAGAACGGCTAGCCCTAGTGTAATGGGGTTGGTCTTATTCTTTTCATCGTTAAAAATTACGTATTAAATCAGCATATAATGGATATATTTGAGTATACCCAGTTTTTTATTTTAGATATTGGCAATTTTTGCGGGCCATTTTGCAAAAAAAGGCAGATTATTTTTTTCTGAATCGTACCAAAATCTAATCAGCACCAGGGTGACCAATACGTGACTCATCTACCGAATTTTGTGAAATTCGGTCTATTAGTTTGTCAGCTACAGTGGATACAAGCGTCTGCGGGCCATTTCACTAAAAATGCGGGTTCTTTTATTCCGAATCGTACCCAAAACTAATCAGCACCAGCCCCGCCCACAAGTGACTTTCCTACAAAATTTTGTGAAATTCGGTCCATTAGTTTTTTAGTTAGAGTGGATACAAAATCTGCACTGACAGACAGACACACAGACACACAGAGAGACAGACACACAGACACACAGACACACAGACACACACACAGATGTCACGTTAAAAATGGTATTTTCGTATTCCAGAGGTCTCGAAACGTGTAGATCCGTCGAAAACTGGAGTTGCGATTTTCGGCATGATTCCAATACTTTCCCTATACATTACCATGTATTGCAGGGAAAGTAAAAATGAATTAAATTTAATTTAAATAAATAGAACGTGAATATAAGTCTGCAGGAAAAGTCATGTGCTGCCCACATCAGATTTTTTATTTTGGACTAAGGTGGCTTACTAGTAACTGTATCCTGATAAGGCTTTATCATTCCTCGGAAATCTCAATGATATCTATAACCAGACAATTGCTGTATCATGAAAGTTTTATTTTTTAGTGTATTTCAGAGTTGCATTTAATTATATGTAAATAGTTTCCAACTAATCAATATATATTTAGTCCAATAATCTCCAACTAATATATTTTTACTACTCTAGCAATATAATAGTGGAAATTCTGATAATTCCGTTATATCTAAAATACAATTAAGAACGCAAAATAATGAATAGGGGCGTGCCCAAAAGGTAGTTGAATGTTAAATAACACTCCCCCTCAAATTAGAATACGTATACTACAGAGTATTCAAGTTTAGGCTATTTCGAAAACGTATTTTGTAAAGTGACCTTCAGGTAAAAAGTAAGCTTGGTGACAGCTATTTTGGAATTTCAAACAATTACTCTCCTCTTTTCTAATTTTTATATTTTGTCCTATAATTAATAAACTTCACTAATTTTTGAATTGAAATAAATTTTGGATAAACTTTTCCGGAAGATAAGGATTAAAAAATTGACAACGCTATGGTCCTTGCAAGGTATACTTCAAATTCCTGCGTAGTGTTAGTCCAAACAATGCATAAATATTGGTAGTAATTAGAAATAATTTACGTTATCAGTTATTATTTTTATCAGCAAATTTAAAAATTGTTTTATGGGAGATAATCTTTCATCCACGCAGAACTTTTATAGACATAATTTGGTTTATGTGACGAAAAAAATATTAACACCCCCGAAGCTCTTTGTCGGGACACGTCGCTGATAATGAATAACATGAAAGTAAATTCCATTTGTAAGATAATAATGTAATAGGAAATTTTGGAACCGTAAATACAGGGTCAGGTTGACGCAATGCTAATAACACGATTTATTATCAGCATTTTAGATTGTGGTAGATATTTTGTATACATGATAGCTGTCACAAATATTAATGAATTCTCATAAAACTTTACATCCGACTCTGTTAACTAAAAATATAGAACTAGAGAGACATTTTTTAAAATCGCACGAAAACTTCGAAATTTAGTCGAAATTTTACATTTTCTTAACATGGGCAGCATTTGACAAAATGTGAGACACTTATGCATAACATGGGTTATTTATTGTTCAATGGTCAGGACACTTAACAGTTGCAATCATCGTAATGAAGCGATGCAATTTTTGTGATCGTGGTGTTATCAGCTTTCCTCGGGGGGGGGGGGGGGGGTGAAGAAAGTTATGCCCTGAAGGGTACATTGTCAAACTTAGAATCAATCGAAATATTTTTTCAAACACCCTTGAAATGAATGGAAACGTGCTCTGATTGTGATCACTTGGGCTAGCAATATGGATTTCTCAATTTGTGTCTTGCAAAAATTGCAAAAGAAAAATAAAATCACAAAATACTTAAAAAGAAATCCTGGTATTAGAATGTCGAATTAAGTCACACCCTACTTAATTTTATTTAGGTAGTAGCATTGTTATGTAAAAAATCCAGGTGCATTTGCAAAGAAAAAGCGTTTCGACTAAAGAATCCTAAATTGAAGCCAAATGTAAGCATTTGGGTCTCAATAGATCCTTTATTCATGAGTCATTCAGCATTTGACGCAAAAATGGTTGCTGGGGATATTTTAGATGGCGGTGCTTATACGAGAAGCTCTTCGCCACTGTCATGTACTTTGCAAAATATGAAGAAGTATTTTGGCGGGTGAAAGATCCCTGAATATTTGGCGGTTTAAAATAGGGAGCCGTTTCTTAGCTTACGATCAGGGAATTTCAAAATTTGATTCGAAGCTTCTATACTTGATCCTTCCCAACTATTCTCAAAAGTAAATTTCTGAATTTTATAAAAGAAACGTTGAGGTAATTTGGGTTTTAGAAATTTTTTTCTGAAATTTAAAGTAATATACTGCTTTAAACGGATAAAATGGTAACTTGGAATGATATGTTGGTTTAAGAAATATTATTTTATAATTATTTCATGCTCTATTTTTGAATACTGTAATTATACCAAACTTTGTCATACTTTGGTTACATTTGTCAAGGGAGTTTGAGGAGTCATTTTCTGTGATACAAATATTTGAAAAGTGTTACCATAGTATGTGAAACCCGTAAATTTTATTTACGTGCGTGATATGAAAATATTCAATTTGAAAGTTCGATGTTCAGTTTTCCATATTATAGATTATGAATTACAACGGGATTGTGATCGTTCTGATAATCCTCATTCGGAGTCTTTAAAGCAGACATCATTATCACTTGTACAATACTGAGTTGATCAAATAGGCTTTAACAATGGATTTTGTATGAGTTTTCAGGATATTTATTTTCACATACTATAAATTATAGTATAGGGAAAGTATTGTTTTCATGAAGATTTTCTATTTCGAGATTTTGATATCAACATATGATTTAGGACCTCCTGAACACGTTCTGACTATTTTTGGAATGATATCCAACTATCTGTCTGACTGTGGTCGATTTTTTGCGTAAAAAAAACATCTAAAATTGTTAATGGATTTACTCGAAATTTTTTATCCGGCTTTGTATCAAAAATAAAGAGCTAGATGTAATTTTTTGAAATTCGAGCGAACACTCCGAAATTTATTCAGGGTTTTATATTCCCTTAACATGGACACAATTTGGCATAATTATGCATAAAAAAATTATTCAGGGTTCAGTGTACACGACACTTAACAGTTTCAATCATTGTAGTAAAATGTAGCCGTGAAATAATTTTTGTCTTCATGACGTCATTAGCAAGTTAGAAAGTTACAGAAAGTTAGAAAGTTTCCCTCTTGGGGGTACATTGCCAAACGTAGAATCAATCAAAAGACTGACTTTTAAGCCCTTTTAAATGAGGAGGTAATATGCTATATTTGATCAATTGGACTAACAATACAGATTTTTCAAACATTTTATTGCAAAATTTGTAAAAAGGAAAACAATTACAACCTACTCAAAAGTGTATTAGGGTATAAAGAGGTTAAGTTGAAACACAATCCTGTTAATTAAAGATAATAATTGAAGTGATATAAATATTTAAAATTCTTAATATAATGGATATGGTTTTATTTGAAATGAATGCTTTTTGCGCAAAAATAGTCCAATTCAAACTTTGGAAAATCGTCTTTTTAGTGCACAATTCTATTTATATGCACCATAAAAATAGTACCATACCATTTTATTTATATATAACCTAGATATTTTCGTATTTTCAGCACTCCTCTCAACACAAATTCGAACGGAATTTGATAAATTCTTCAAATTCCGTTCCATTTTGTATTATAATTTGCCAATTAAATTGATCTACTCTGTACCTCTTCACAACTGCGCGACTTTACTGATAAAGCTCTTTCACAATTTCCATATCTTAATTATAATTATGGTAGATATCCTAACAAATTTAAACATGCCTTCAAGAAAGCATTTTCGAAAAATGTACAGTTTAAACAACGCGGCAGAACCCAGAAAAATTCGATAATCACTTTCTGCCGCATTGTTTTAAAATTTCCAAAAGGAAGTATAGAGAGAGCCTTGTTCATGCGATAACGTCAAAATACCCTTAGAAGGGATCTGGAAGAAAACTGGTAGGCCCTCAAATACGAAGTGATTACAATAGCTCTTTTTAAACATTATCTCATTATGAAGCGGAAAATGCGTTCTGTAAAATGAGCTCATTGTTATTAGAAGCTAGTCATTTTAAATACCGCTAACATGATTTGTTAATGACTTTAATCAGGATCTAAGGCATTGTATGCGTGGATGTATTTTAAAAACATGTTTAGAATATTTTAAACTCATTGCATTTGATTATATCGAGATAGGAGAATGAAAAACGATTGCAAAATTCGGGATAATTAATCAGATAAAGCAAAACGGCGATTATTCCCGAAGTTAACACTTATTGTTACTTTTAAACAACCTTGACATATACTGCAAGTTTTCCACCACTACAAATATACGAATCTGAGGATCTGAATAATCAAAATCGGAGTAGGCAATATACAAGTGTAGAAAATTTCTACTATGCCCACATTTGAGAAGTATTTCAATTTCGATGAAACTGTACCACATTATCGGAAGATCAATAAAACTTTCACAGTGGAGAGAAAAATATATGGTAGATAATCAGTTGTAATTTGCCTTATACAGCAACAGTTCACTGCAAAATAATTATGAATATTTGTCGGGATTCTCTAAGTACCCTAGAGCAAATCAGGGCATAAAAGGCTACACTATGTTTTAACAAATTTTTTCGGGTGATCATAAAAACATGTAAGAGTGCATTCAAACCTTATTTGTACTTTATTTTATCCTATTAAACTGTCAAAATTCAAACAGATACCAAAATAATTGCTTTTTATCCTTTTACGAATAAATTATAATTGTGAATAAACGAGAAAGTGAATGAAATTGTGATTAAAATTTTAAAATAAAATATCAAAAATGCAAAATATAATTTCTACACCCCATCATCAAGTCGTACGCCAAAATTAACACATCTGCATTGAGGGTGTAATTCTACAGTGGTATATATTATACCAAGCTAACTGATTTACCAAATTATGCTTTTGCATAAATCCAAACAATTGATTCTGTATGCTTATAAGGAAATTTTGAATATTTTTCTTAGCTATAAAAACATATTTGGATTTGGATTTCTCACACATTTATAAGTTGTTTTTGTCATCATAAAGATAATATGATTCTTACAGACCAGCTAACACTTTCAGAGTTTGCTGAAAATTTTCCCAGTACCCCTGCTGAATATTTGAAATTATTATTAAAGTGCCACACCTCCTTTAAATATTAAAAAAATAAAAAGACACACTTCTTAAATAACACGAAAAAGTGAAAAACACGAAAAAATGTAGCAGGGGTAGAATATGCTAACTCGCACTTTCCACTCCATCCATTCTTTCCCTATTGCATTAATAAACAAACCACGTGACCTGTAACGGCCATATTACCCATGAAGATACATTTTCAAACATACATTATTTCTGAAGGCTGAACCAGAATTACTAAAATAATCCTAAACGTATCTTGATTTGCTTTAAAACTTCTCATAATTTGAGAATTTACAATTCGGTTAAAATTTTCAGGAATTACATAGGAAAATACGGGAAAACACTGAATTCAACAGCAACACTACCATTTTATTCAAAACGAAAATCTCTGACGAAGATCGGTAGATAATTTAAGCCGACTGTAAGTCTTAAATTATCTATCGATTATCGGTTCTATTATGTCAAATTAACAGCCAGGGTAGCCAAATTGATCGCCAAGTGTATTTGATGATATAGTAATTTATGTATGTAACTTTTAGATGCAATTATTTGAGAAACTTGCAATATCTCGAGAACGGTTCAAGTTAGTGTTTTAAATTTCGTATTTGAACAAAATAATAACTATAACTTACGTTGTGCATATAGACCATTCCACACAGGCATCCTCTACAAATGTAGCCATATATTTAACTTTAACTGAAAGATATAAACTAAGGATTGAAGCATAACTTCCAGAGCGGCACCTTTTTCATAATACTTTCTATTGGTTCAGACCACTCATTTAGCTTCATTCATTAGAAAAGCCTTCTTTTCAAACGTCAGTTCCCGTTTTATTTCAAATTTATAAAAAACATAGTGTACGAATACAGGTTGTCAATGAACGCCATGGTCCATTTCAATAATGTGAGATGTAATTTGGTTATCGTATATTTTTTATGCATGTGTATAGGAAACCCACTGGCGTTACACAATGAGACAACTTTTGGGGATAGGCCAGCTATTTAAGGAGGCAAAGGGCCTATCTCGCTTCCTGTTAGAGATAGGGGGGAAAACGTCAATTACAAAAATGTTGTTGCAAAATTAGTAGAATTTTTTTCAGCATTCCACAAATAGTGGAAAGGTATAGCAAGTGCATACAGTCTAACTCTCGCCACTCCCCCAAAAAATATATTTTATGTGGGCAGAATATGACTTCCCCTACATAATGCAAATATTTTACTTATTTTAACGCAAAATAATAACCGTCAAGATCCATGGCACAATGTTATTTTCATATATTTGGCGCTGTTGGTAAAATTATTTTAAAGAATCAAATTAACATATATTTCGCACAAATACTAGTATAACATGACAATTGGAAATATTGCTAACATTTCAGCTATATACTTCAATTATGTTAAAATGTGTTAATTAATAATTAATCAATATGGTGTCATTTTCGGAACTGTGCCGTCACTTTTACAAATTTGGCGATATTTTTGTCAAATTGGCATCACATCATAAAAAGTCGCCAAGTTGGCTCTATTATGTCGAATTAACAGCCAGGGTAGCCAAATTGATCGCCAAGTGTATTTGATGAAATAGTAATTTATGTATGTAATTTTTAGATGCAATTATTTGAGAAACTTTTTCAATGTCTCGAGAACGGTTCAATTTAGTGTTCTAAATTTCGTATTAGAACAAAACGATTACATGTCCTAATATTTTAAGATCGTTTTCAGAAATCTATTCAAAATTTGGGGGCTTCTAAACGGTCGACCACTTATAAAATCTACAGGGTTTCAGAATTCACTGGCCGTAATGATCGCACCAAATTACGTTCGAGATGCTCTAATCGTTCGTGAGAGATCTCATTCACAGATTCATGGACGCACACACACATAAATCGCCTCGAAAACATTCAATTCGAGTTCAGGTAGGTTTGAAACATTGTTCTACCGTTGAAACCTAGAATTCAAATTTCCGATCCCATACTTTCCGTACAGCATTGTACTATGTGTGCTGGGAAAGTATAAATCAAACATTTAATCATTGCGACAAATTAAAATTACCAGTTTTATACACAAAATACAAAACGTTCACCTTTAGCAACGATGCATGCGCACACAAGGTGTCTCAATATGTTTTTCCCATATTCACGTTTACACTGTTGCAAGAAGATTAATGAAATTGTCCTTTAAAATCGTTATTCAATGAGTTATTTTTCAACGCTGTATTACACAATCTATTTTTATTCGCTGGGTTACAAAAATGCTTGGTACAAATTTTGTGACGTTCTACAACTTTGCAATTGACTTTTTCACCTACATCTTACAGACAGTGAGATAGCCTTTGTTCCCCTCTAAAAGAGAAGGCCACATCCTTTAAAGTTGTCTCATTGTATAGTACTATAGAGTCCCCTACACCTGCATAAAAATATACAATAACCCCAATATTTTTAGAGTTATTTGTCTGGTCTATAACTTTTCTTGATATTCTGTATATCTCAATTTATTTTCGAACATTTTTATTTTTGCAATTCAAAGAATAAATTTAACGTTTCTACATTTCCCTTAAAATATTAAAACACAACAACGAAGTACGAAGAAAAAAGTTTTGAAAATATTTTTTTTAAAGTGGAGTATGAATAATTTATGATTTATGGCACTACACATAGAAATCAATATTTGAAGAACTCTGGAGAAAAATTAAAAGAAGTACGATAGTTTAGACCCCGTGTGTAGATAGCCCAAGGATCTTTTGTGATCTATAGATTATCGATATTGTCATATGCTTTCAAAATCCGAAATTTCAAAGTGAGAGTATGGATTTTTATTTTCTGTATTTTAAGAATATAATAAGTGTTGACATTAAAGTTCGCGATAAACTTATGTATTTAATCAAAATTATACAGCTGATAAAGAAGTTTGGAGTGGTGAAATATATTTTTTTATTTATGATATGAATATATATTAAATTAATTGACTGTATTGCGACTTACCCAGAAAGTAACCTTGCAATATTTTGATCTTATCATTTAAAATAAAAATAACAGCACATTAAATTATATAAATAGTTTTCCATGTTAATATATACGATGAATAATATATATATTATATGTAAGTAGCATTGAAATCAATATGTCAAGAAAATTCTAAAGTGAAATTCAAATAAAGACATTATTTCAGAAGTGGGGATATTAATAAATCAAGCTGTCTCTCGCGACCCAAAACTGGAGGGTGTCTACTAGTTACATGTTAAATGACGTTCATAAAATTATTTTCAAAGTGAAAAAAAATTAAAATTTTAAATACTGAATAATTAATGTGCATAATTGCCTAGTAAGGTGTACAAATGTACAAGCTATACAAAGCAAATAAACATTATGTTCCGAGATTTTTTTAAATTAATTTTTCTCCATAGACTTAACTTTATCTTATCTTTGATTTTAACTATCTTATCAGTACATTAATTAAAATTTAAACTTCGGAGTACAATAAACCGCAATAACATAAACCTTTCTCGAGATATTGAGAATGATTTTCAAATGAATTTTTTTTAAAAAAGCATTAAATATAATTGTTTTAATACTACTAAATAATCAATCATCGTATACGTAATTGTTTATTTGAAATCGAATGGTATTAACTTTAGAACGCTAACATGAAACGGTCTCAGGATATTGCACATATTTCTAATATATTTTTCACAATTACATAAAATTAAAAAGTAGTAAGTTTTATTTAATAGGTTCATTTCATTTATACAATATTATGCGACCAATGTGTTAACATCATTCTCGAAGATCTTGTTCGGTCCATTTATTGAAATAGGTTTGCATTTTAAAGTATTCATCCATAATCATTTATTTCACGAGATATAAACTAAATATCAAATGCATTTTAGTTGAGTTTTGCACGTGAATATGAATGAGTCACTGTGTTTGGACTCCTAAGTTTCCAAAAGATCTTAATGTCAATTTATATAGTGTTAATTTCATGCCAAAATTATTATTCCGCTGATCTTTTACATATTTTCCTCACCGTGAAAGAACTAGCACCATTGTACTACATTGCACAGTGCAGGATAATTCACACTACATTGATTCTACATTGCACTATGTAGGATAAGTCACACTACATTGGCTTCTACTACATTGCACCATGTTGGATAAGTCACACTACATTCACTTTTCCTACATGTATAAGTTAATGTAGTGTGGCTTATCCTACCGGGATATCCTACATGCTCGATAATGAATTGATAGATTTGTGTTTCGGAAACATACACAAATATTAAATCATAATAATAAGAGATCAGTGTAATCGTATCATAATAATTTGTCTATCAGTAAAACATCACATTAAATTGAGTTATCCTGCATTGCACCATGTAGGATAAGTCACACTACATTGACTTAGCCTACATCGCACCACGTAGGATAAATCATGTACTGCTTACATCAGATTACTTTTATTCAGAATAGCATCACCGTTAGTTGTATCATTCGTGAATTCATGGTCGCTGCATAAATCATAAGGTCCATAACAATTGGAGGAAAATCGGTAATTCTGGGACCTCAGTAAACCACTGCATATAACAAACAGGTTTCAATTGCTTGGACAAGTTCTAAAGAACCCATGTATTGGATGGGATTCAAACCACTGATCTTCTGCCCAACCAAGGTTTTATATAGTCCGATACTAAGACCATAGTATTTTTTTTATTGTTGAAATGACAAGCTGTATAAGATATAATGTAAGTACTTTTATTATTTTAATAAAATTTGAACAATAATGGACTGATGTATTTTAGTTCTGCAAACATACACAAATATCAAATCATAATAATAAAAGTATCAGCGTAATCATATCATAATCATTATTTTATCATTAAAACATCCCACAACATGTTCAACCAACATATGAAATAAATATTCAGAATTCTCGAATGTGTAAGATAATTTCATATCTAATTTCTAAAGAGATGATTAACATATTATATGCAACTTGCAAACTTACCCACCCCTACCTTCCCTCAATAGAAAATTAAATTAACTACGTGAAATTAAATTCTTATATCTACTTAATAATAGTCTACTGGATAATACTACTAAATAATATGTAAAGGATATACTATTACTTAAATAACATTACTTTACTAGTCGTTTCATAACTTTACCTTCCAGAAAAATTTATAAAGGAATTACTTAAATATAAAAAAATGCAAACATGTACTGAATTTACCTGACAACATAATCCAAGTTAGAAAGGGAAGTTGGAAAGGGCCGTTCTATTTGCAAAATGAAAAAAAAAAAAAAAAAAAAAAAAACTCGGAAATTCTGTTTCCAACTAAATTCCATAAAATTACAAAATTCCTGCTTTTCATTTAAATTTTCGTTTTTATCAATTTCTATTTATCCAATCAATCAATACCATTTAATTTTGTTTCTTTACTGCTCTAAAGATCCGATCGTCCTACTTGCCTGTGATTTGTTCCTCCCATTTATTGGAAAAACAAATAAAAATAAACAAACAGAGATTAAACATGGTGTTTTTAGAACACCAATTTATAAGTTGCATAAACAATTCCCTGTAAAAATGTCCTGGTTTTGCCATAAATACATTTATCAATTGTCTATTTTAGACTAGTAACTAAAGTTCATATATCCCAAGAAATTTTGAGTTATCTCAATTACAGAACTAGCCATTGATGTGGTTTTTGTTTTAAAATTTGAAGTTTGATTGCCCCAATAAAATGGTATGAAGAGAAATGGGTATCATCTTCGTTTATTTTCAAGACAAATTAAAAAGTTTATTTTGAAGTAAATATATTACAACATAGGATTTTTTCTTTTGCAGAATTTCAATTTATGTAATTTAAATACGCATAGTACAGTATAACAAAAAGCACAAGCTAAATCTAGTCACAAGATGTACAGGGTGATTCAAAAGTTCGAAGCAAAAGTAAAACGCTTTAAAAAATATCTATGGGTCGGAGAGACATGCAGTTTGCAGATTAATATTCGCCGGGAGGGGGGATTTTGTATGCCATGAAAAAAATTGTTCAAAATCTGGACACTAGGGGGCGCTTCTGCAAAGAAAATAATGCGAGGTAATAATTGTGGCATGCGATATTTTATTTCAGCATAATTTACAGCTGCAAGTGCTCAATGTGTCTGCCCACCACCATATTCCAGTACCGAGTGCAGTCGCGGTATTACGGCTGATACATCATGAAACAGAATATCAACGGGACAAGCTGCTACCTCCTGCCATAAGGCGTCTTTCCGTGCTGGTAAGAACTGAGGATTTCCTCTACAGATCCGCGATTTTAGGTATCTCCACAACCAGAAATCACAGGGTGTGAGATCTGGGGTTCTCGCAGGTCATCCATATGTGCTACGCCTGCTCAGTAAGCGATCGGCGCCAAACGTGGACCGTAGTAACTCTATCATTTGACGTGCTGTGTGGGGTGGTATTCAATAATGTTTTTGTCTGATCCTAATTTTGTGTTGCATGAGCGATATGCTAAGTCAATAAGGCCATGGCTTTATCTGCAGTAGCGCCCCCTAGTGTCGAGATTTTGAACTATTTTTTCATGCTATACAAAATGCCGTACCACTGTGAACATTAATTTGCAAACCGCATGTCTCTCCGACCCATACGTAGATATTTTTATCGCGTTTTACTTATGCTCCAAACTTTTGAATCACCCTGTATATGTACTACTTATTGCAGTTAGCTGCATCCTTAGTCGGAGCAACTTTCTTGAAGAGAATACTGATGAATTCTGCCACAGAACTTACAATTAAGTAAAATCACTCATTATATAAATAGCACTTTTAAAATATTATTGATACATGTCAACATGATACAATTTTTTTTTAATTTAGCGCAACAGAATAATGCTGCCCAATTTGGATTTAAGTAAAGGTTATCTAAATGCCTGCAGTCGAAATAAATTTACTTAACACATTGTTGACTGGAAATTTTACGCAGAAGCTATCTCATGTCACCGGCTATTAATTCGTAATTGAATGTGGAAGTGAAACAATCTAAATAAACTTCAATAAACTTTATTTATACATAATGAATGGAAATGAAACGTTGGACATATCTTTTATATAACTTTTAATATTTTTGTTCGGCATGATAAACTGTACAGCGATCACCTACGTGTAATGGTACACAACAAGTTTTGCAAATATATCTCGTTTTGCTGCGCTTTCCTTTTAAAGAGCATATTCTACACGTTCTAGTTGGATTTATTTTTACGCCAGTGACTATGTTTTCTAAAGTGTGGTCTTTTAGTTGCCCTAAAAGCCTGAAAGGGGATTCATTGTAAGGAGCCCCTTTAGAAGTACGAGAAAAACTGCCAGGTACTGTGATGCATTCTTTTGAATCTACAGTTATAAATTCCCTAGCTACTTCTAATAGAAATTTTTTGTATCTTTGTTTATTTTAGGACTTTTAGTTACAGTAAATTCTGAATGCATTGAGCAAAGTAGAATTGATCAGAAAGAATACTACTTTTTCCAATGTAATTTTTTAGTTTGTCCCATTAATATCAATAATCCGAGAAACTTCTTTATCGCTAGTGGTAAGGTCTATCCATGGTAAAATTTTAGCAGAATTTTTATAAAATTGTTTCATTTGGCAGTGGTATAAATTGGTTTAAGAAAAAACTAAATCAAAAAAATCATTAACAAAAGCAAATCCGTTACTTCTCTGATACTCGGTGCATCACTAAGTTCGACAGTTACACCCGAAATATTTGAATAATCTTCCAAGGTTGGTATAATACCATTATCAATCCATTTTTCTTCAAAATCACTTTCACTATCAGATTCTATTGCATTTTCTTTTTGCCGGTTTGGTGGTCTAACAGCAGATTCATAACTGTCTTCCGATAATTTGGGGAACGAAAACACGAGTTTGGGCATGAAAACACGAGTTAACTTGTGTCCGATCAACAATGTGTTAAGAACCGTCATGACATAAGTAAAAATTTAAATGCTAATTTAAAATACATTTTGCAGAATTATGGTTGATACAAAATCCACACTTAAAAAATTATTTTAATTTCGTATTTTTCCGTGATCAATTTAGCAATTGCGAAATATTTATTTAGATGGAAACCATCTACTTGAAAATTTGCACCTCCCCATCTTTCATGTTGCATCCGTTAAATATGGGAGTAGCCAAATACACTGTTTTAGGAACGCGTCAGCGTTTCCCTCCTTCAAATCGTCAGTTCCAGATCCGTAGCTGGCTAGTGTAAATTGTGCTTGACGTGACAAACACCTATTTTCAGAGGTCTGCACCTCAGCACGCAGGACATCTAAATGCTTGATTTTTTTTTCTTCGCAATATTTTAGCAAAGTTTAATTAAAAGAATATAGTGTATGCAGTTAGCACCCAAGTAAAAAGGAACTTTAAAATGGCACATTTTTCAAATTTCAATTTTCACCGAAGCGGTTTTGCGTGAATGGAATATTTCTTTGGAAGTGTTCTTTTCCTTAGACATATTGAAAACAGTCCAAAATATTAAACTATCAAAATTAGAAACACCTTTTCAAAATACTAAAGTATCGAAATTATAACCACTATATCTCAAAAGCGAAGAACCTGATCCGGAATCCAAGTAAATATCCCTGTAAGGCTTCCAATGGACTATAAATTACTCGCAATCTGTTTATAGAAAACACTTTTAGTTTTCGCTACGATTTCATCCAAATACCCCGACCCTAGAAGTCACTTCGAAATAACAAACTAACTTGGTTGGCAGCATTCAAACTAAACTAATGCAATATATTTGACGAGATTTAACATTCAGGTAAATCTCTAAACTTGTATGGTCTACGCTCTGGAATTTTATACCTCCAATTCTTCTCTTCAAAACTCATCAATCATTAAACATATTTAGAATCCCCAAGGTCTTTGAAACAAAATAAAATATTTCATGCTTGTGCACCCATATTTCACCAAAATTTAAGACATTGAGCTGTAACACGAGAGATGTTTTAAGTGATACAAGCTCACTCTACTACTGAAAAATTGTAACGACTCAACACGTTGTTACGAAACGTGTCCTCTGGAATCATAGATGTATACACAGGCTACAAGAACGAGTTCAACTTTCTGGATAACATACAGTTATTCAAAAGCACAAATTAAAAAATCTGATGTGGGCAACACATGACTTTCCTTATATAATGCGAAGATTTTACTTCTTTTACAGTAAAAAAAAAGATTATTTTTAAAGTTGCTATTTATATTATTTCCAAGATATTGAATTTTCGTCAGTGAATTGTCATTGTCCATGTCGTCATCATCAATGAGTCGTCATTGATTTAGCTCCATTTTTATCCATTTGGGGAGTTTTTCGTTAATTTAGCAAAATTTAAAAAAGTCGGCAAGTTCGCGACATTCCACCAAATTCGTCGCCAAATCTCGCCAAGCGTTATAGACGAAGAAATAAGTTATTCTTATAGCAGACAAATGACTAGTAGCGTTCAAATACAAAAGTATTACTCAACGTATCTTTTTTCGTGAATGGAACGAGCTACATCCACGAGAATGACGTCACCCAATTTACCGCATGGTATTACATATGAAAAGTGAACATGTTTCTCAATAGGAAATATATTTTTATTATTTTATATGACTTTTTGATAATTGTTTGAAAAATGTGCAATATCTCGAGAACGGTTAATGTTAGCGTTCTAAAATTTATGTCAATCGTTTTGTAATGAAAAATTACATAAGAAATGTCTATTTGCGTAACTTTATTTGCGGTTTTAATTTTTTGACGATTTTTCAAAATTTCACTCGAAAATTTAGGGGTGTTCTGAACATTCGCGATTGCGTATAAAAACAATAAACTTCCAGTGTTTATAGATTGTGATTTTTGTACAAAAATTTCGTTCGAATCGGTCCATTCGTTCATCAGATATCGTCTCCACAGGCTCACTGACACACACACATACTTTCAAACACACACACACATACACACACACACACACACAGACATCACTTCAAAAATGTTTGTTTGATTCGTGATCAGGGATGCTTGAAACGTGTTCTCCTGTCGAAAACGCGAATTCGAATTTTCGACCCCGTCACAATACTTCCCTTATACATTATGTATATAAGGAAAGTAAAAAAGAACATTACACAATCAAACAACACTTAAATGCTCCAATAATTTCTGAGAATAAGCGATATTATTCTCAAAACGTTGACGAAAGTAATTTCACAAAACAGCTGCCATTCTCAAAACATTGACAAAAATCACAGTCCACTGTAAGTTGTATATTGTCAACTCATCAACTGAACTCCAACAGAGTGTTGAATCTTTTTTATAGTTCCTCTATAGAAACTTCTGGAAATCTCTTGCGTAGAAATTTCCCGAATTATTTAATATTTCCTAGTTTCTGGAACATACCGGAAGTCGTCAAATGTCACGAAATTGGCGATAAATTGCCAAATCTGGCAATACTTCTTTTGACATGAAATTCAAGCAACCATAGAGTGACGTCAGAGAAATAATGTTCGTAACGCTGTCTTCAGGAGAAAACACTCCGACGACCCCGTTTGGACTATGATACAGACGAAAGACAAGATGCGGAACGCCAGTCAGAGAATATTGCATGTTTTCCAGTGGCTTATGACTATAGATTTAATATACCTAGAAAAAAATTTTTGTTGAATTATTGATTCAATCTTCGATATTTTATTTGTTTCATTGTTGTTATTATTATTATTATTATTATTGCATTATGGATAGCTGTATTAACTTTTATTAAACCTTTCATATTTTTGGATAATAAAAAAGACTAAAGACTTTACCTTTCTATTTTTTAACGAAAATACCTTGGCTTTTTATTTCCATTTCGTAAAGGGTCAGAAAAGTTCAATTAATATTTTTATGCCCCCAATAATATTTCAAAATAATAATTTTATTATTGTTAGATTACTATTTGGCCATAAACACTCCCTGTAAATTATCGTTTTCTTAGCATCACATCTACTGTCAGATGGCGGAGATGTGGAATTTTCGGAATTTCCTTTCAATTTTAGTATTATCAAGGTAGTGCGAGAGGTTTTTTTAGAAATGAATATGATTCGAACACCGTGCAGGGTTGATTTCTTTTCAGACATCATAAGAAAAGTTATGTTCTTCAGAATAGTTAGACACTTGCCCCCACTTCTAACGAGTTTCGATGCCTCAAAATAATGTGTGAGGGCATGCTTACTTCTTGGAAGTCACTCCACCGTAGACATTAAGAGCAAAGTAAGGAAGAGTGATGAAGAACTAGAAAAACAACAAATTATGAAAGAAATGTTCGATAAACAGTTTAATATGTGTATCCTGTTTATTTAAAGTGGACACATCTGTTGCTGGCCAGTAGAACAGCCTTGTAAGTATCATAATTGAATTTTTCAATCACTTCTTCGCTTGTAACTTTCAATAGGATAAAATTTATTAAAATCATTAAAGTAAGATATATTTATATCGAAACCTCAATCCAGTATGTTTCCATAAGTCATAGAGAAACTGCATTTTACCCAGTAATGGGGCATTTTAGGAGATGAAAAAATCAAAGGGATACCAAAAAATTGGCAATAGCTAAGTCATGAGACTGATACTACTCGTATATGTCCTCTATTGTACATTATCAGCGATATCAACTGCAAGTTTTAAAATCTTCCGTGAAAAGAACTGATACAAAAATTATAAATACATGAGTTATAATTAAATTTTAGTTTAAGAACTGAAATAGATGTTAGGGTTGGTATGACATTTCGCCACACACCCTTAGACTGCGCCTCTTATCCACTTGTGTTAAGATAGCGATTACCCTTCTAGCGATTACAAAGGTGAATCATTTGTATTTATTACTTAAATATAGACAAAGGTTGGATTTACCACTCTTTAAATGTGATATAATTCGATATTACACATAGTTGATATTATTTATATTTGCATTCGACGATGTAAAATAAAAAATCTGATGTGGGCAACACATGACTTTCCTTATATAATGCAATGAATTCACTACTTTTACAGTTAAAAAAATAGGTTTTTCTTATAGTAGATACTTATATTCTTTCCAAGATATTGTATTTTCGACAATGAGTCGTCATTTTCATTGATTTAGCGTCAATTTAATCCATTTGGCGAGATTTTCGTTAATTTGGCAACATTTAAAAAAATCGCCAAGTTGGCGACATTCTGCCAAATTCGTCGCCAAAATCTCGCCAAGCTTTACTGACGGAGAAATAAGTTATTCTTATAACATATAAATATTGGCGTTCAAATACAAAAGTATTACTCGAAGTATCTTTTCTCATGAATGGAACGAGCTAGATCCACGAGAATGATGTCACCCAATTCATCGCATGGTATTACATATGAAAAGTGAACATGTTTCTCAATAGGAAATATATTTTTTTTATTTTATATGACTTTTTGATAATTTTTTTGAAAAATGTGAAATATCTCGAGAACGGTTCATGTTAGCGTTCTAAAATTTATGTTAATAGTTTTCTAATGAAAAATTACATAAGAAATGTCTATTTGCGTAACTTTATTAGCGGTTTTGATTTTTTGACGATTTTTTCAAAATTTCACTCGAAAATTTAGGCGGGTTCTGAATATTCGATTACGTTTAAAAACAATAGGCTTCCAGTGTTTACATATTGTGATTTTTGTACCAAATTTCGTTCGAATCGGTCCATTCGTTCGTCAGTTATCGTCTCCACAGACCCACTGACACACACACACACACACACACACACACACACACTTTCACACACACACACACACACACACACACACAGACATCACTTCAAAAATATTTGATTCGTGATCAGGGATGCTTGAAACGTGCTCTCCCGTCAAAAACTCGAATTCGAATTTTCGACCCCGTCACAATACTTTCCTTATACATTATGTATATAAGGAAAGTAATAGGTTATTTTTATAGTAGATAAATATATTCTTTCCAAGATATTGAATTTTCGTCAATGAGGCGTCAGATGCATTGATTTAGCGTCATTTTTATCCATTTGGCGAGTTTTTCGTTGATTTAGCAACATTTAAAAAAGTCGCCAAGTTGGCGATATTCCATCAAATTTGTCGCCAAAATCTCGCTAAGCGTTATGGATGGAGAAATAAGTTATTCTTACAGCAGATAAATGACTATTGGCGTTCAAATACAAAAGTATTACTCAATGTATCTTTTTTCGTGAATGGAACGAGCTACATCCACGAGAATGACGTCACCCAATTTACCGCATGGTATTACATATGAAAAGTGAACATGTTTCTCAATAGGAAATATATTTTTATTATTTTATATGACTTTTTGATAATTGTTTGAAAAATGTGCAATATCTCGAGAACGGTCCATGTTAGGGTTCTAAAATTTATGTCAATCGTTTTCTAATGAAAAATTACATAAGAAATGTCTATTTGCGTAACTTTATTAGCGGTTTTGATTTTTTGACGATTTTTTCAAAATTTCACTCAAAAATTTAGGGGGGGGGGGTTATGAACATTCGATTGTGTATAAAAACAATAGACTTCCAGTGTTTACGGATTGTGATTTTTCTTCCAGATTTCGTTCGAATCGGTCCATTCGTTCGTCAGTTATCGCCTCCACAGGCTCACTGACACACACACACACATACACACACACATACTTTTACAAACACACACACATACTTTTACACACACACACATACATTTACATAGTGACACACACAGACATCACTTCAAAAATGTTTGATTCGTGATCAGGGATGCTTGAAACGTGCTCTCCCGTCGAAAACTCGAATTCGAATTTTTGACCCCGTCACAATACTTTCCTTATACATTATGTATATAAGGAAAGTAAAAAAGTAAGAAAGTGAGAAAGTCTTATTTCCCCAAATATTTTCGATTACTAGATTTTGGTAAATAAACACATGTTAAGGCTTCCTGAACCCATTTCAACTGTATTTCTTACTTAGGTCATCAGACAAACAACTTGTTTCGCTGAACATGAATTGTCATTCTCGGAATACGCAGTTACCCATACAAATGTTTTGAAGCTGATACAGCCAACTACAGTCATAGGGCGAGATCTAAAGCTTCCTGAGCCGAGCGAAGCTAGTACTTCGGTGAATATTGGCGAGCGACAGCGAGTAACACAGGAACCTATATATTAAATTAAGCAAGAACTCATAGTAAGAACAATAAATTACCTGATGCGACAAATCTTTAGCACTTTCATTTTATTTTTTATTAACAATTTACAACATAGTTAAAATTGTTCATGGCTTTGTTCATTCTGTCTGTCTCTCTGTCTGTCTGTCTGTCTGTCCATTAGCACCTATCTGCCGTAAAAATGGCTTTATCAAAATGAAATTTTAGTATGTTGTTCCGACGGTCTGTGGGAACTATGGGAATATAAATAAATAATATCACCCAAATAGTTTTCGATTGAACTCGGGTTGAAACAATGAAATACATTGAACACTATGGGACCTAATTTTTCAAACATTTTTTAAGCGAATTTAGGATTCACAAATTCCATCGAAAATTTTAGGATATATTCAAACTATCCCATAAAATATATAACCAAATTTTCAGCAATATATATTCAGTAGTCTTTTAAATGAAAATTAAAATAATAATTAAACCCTTTATATGAAGAGATCACGTGACCCACTTCAAAATAAAATATGGCATCCATCTTGTGTCGAAATCGTGATTTTTAAAGTTCTTTTTAATTCATATTTAGTGTTGTATCCATCCTAAAACGGCTTTATTTTTGCTTAAATTCTGTGCATCTACATACTGAAACACCGCAATTACAATATATTTGAGTTTAAATGACACATCAAACTTTGATTATTTCTACAACGAAGCCTAATATCACTTATGGAGAATGTAAACTGCAAAATATGTAGAATGAGTTGTATAAGAATTGCTGCAATTCTTTAACGCAAAATTATTTAACTCATGAAGTCTGCAATATAGCTGATATGAATGAAACATTCATTGATTTGACACTGAGAAGAAGACGATTTTTTCGATGTAGTTTAAATTAATTTTACCTCCATGGTTTTAAGTTTTAAATAAAATAAATTATTATAGTATTGTGATGAATGAAAGAAATGGAAAAAGTTTATGAATAAAATGCCGCTTTTATATTGAGATAGCCAGGCGATTTATATTTCGATAACGTCATTTGAATAAAGTTTATTTGTTTTCGAAAAAGTTTTCAAATATAATAAATTAATGTAGTATTATGATAGTTTTTAAAATATTACCGAGGAATGTATCGCATTATAGAGATATTTAAACCAGACAATTTATATTTCAATGTCGTCATTTGAATGAAGTTCATTCTTTTTCGATGACATTTTAAGTTTTCAAATATAATAAATTAATGTAGTATTGTAATAATTTCAAAAATGTTACCGAGCAATGTATTGCATTTTAGAGGATTTTAAATGAAATTGCATTGAAGTTGGAAAGTTTTTCATAATCAATGATTTATGCATGATTGATCTTTCTTGTTTTTTCATGTATTTGGTAAAACCAGTGTTGCCAAAATAGTGGACGCAAATGGAAAACATGATATTTTAGCTCTCTTGAAACAAATAGAAATTCTGGCTTTGAATGCTAAGATTCGAAAAAACACTGTTTCGATTGAAGACAAAAACGTTTGCAATCGCACTATGTACCAATATTGATTTGTTAAGAAATAAATGCTGCAAATACAGCTTGTAATAAACTGTTTTAAAATAAAATAATTCCTAAAAATACACTTAAATTAAAAAAAAAAAATTAAAACTCGGGATTTTTTGTTAATTTTACCCTTCTCATCCACACTGGAGCCACTGAGTTTTTTAAATTTCAACTTATCATAGATCACTCGCAAAAATAAATACATGTAAAAATATCGCTAAATAATATTAATTAAACAGCAACGAATGGTAGATAAGTAAGTAATAATAACACGTGTTATTATCATCTCCGTTTAAAGTCATTATTTTCTTTATTGTCTTTCCCAAATAAACTCTAATTTTACAAATTCCGTACTCATAAAAAATTTGAATAGTCAGAAACGAATATTTATCCAAAAAATGACAAGGAAAAAAATAATAAACTGAAAAAAAGTGTAGCAAAATTCCTAAAAGTGTGCAAGATAAACAAGCACGGAACGTTTTCCTGATGCAATCAGCGTTATGGGATATTTGAAGTATACGAAAGAAATATGGCAATCCAATTATGAATACAAACGTGTTTTATACTGATGTTTCATTTGTACTTTTCTTATATAGATATATTACTTTCATTATATACATATAATATGTAAGGGAAGTATTGTGAAGGGTCGAAAATTCGAATTCGAGTTTCGACGGGAGAGCACATTTCAAGTACCCCTGATCACGAATCAAACACTTTTTAGGTGTTGTGTGTGTGTTGTGTGTGTGTGTGTGTGTGTCAGTGAATCTGTGGATGCGATATCTCACGAAGGAATGGAGCGATTCGAATGAAATTTGGTACAAAAATCACAATCCGTAAATACTGAAAGTCTATTGTTTTTAAACGTAATCGAATGTTGAGATCTCCCCTAAATTTTCGAGTGAAATCTTGAAAAAATCAAAAAATCAAAACCTTTAATAAAGCTAAGCAAATAGAGATGTCTTATGTAATTTTTCCTTAGAAAACGATTGACATAAGCTTTACAACGCTAGCATAAACTATTCTCGAGATATTGCACATATTTAAAATAAATTTATAAAAAAAATCCCATAAATTCAAAAAAAATATAACATGTTGAGAAACATGCGGACTTTTCATCTGTAAAACCATACGATAAATTTGGTGACATCATTCTCGTGGACGTAGCTCGTCCCATTTACGAGAAAAGATACTTTGAGTAATACTTTTGTATTTGGACGGTAATCTGCTATAAGAATAACTTATTTCTCCGTCCATAACGCTTGGCGATATTTTGGCGTCGAGTTTGGCGGAATACCGCCAACTTTGCGACTTTTTTAAATGTTGCCAAATTAACGAAAATCTTGCCAAATGGACAAAAATGACACATCAGATCTGCCCACATCAGATTTTTATTAAACTGGTCAAGCAAATGAAAATACACATTTATAGTTCTGACCACTTGTTTTCATCTCAATTTGAAAAATTGGTGCTAATTATATTAATGTAAATGCTGTAGCATTGAGAAAAATATGTAGTGCATATGTACGTTCTAAGTACATAAATAAAGACTATCGTTTGAGTATTTAACTGTCTAGTCAGCTAGAGAACGTAATTTGGTTCCCTGTGAGATATTAATTCTTTCCGAGAATATCCCTGCAACTTGCACCAACAGGCTAAACATTGCGAATGACTGAGGTAAAAATAGTATTTATATTGGAATTTTTTCTGGACAAAACGATCTATGACAGATGTTTTATTCCTTGTGACGGAGAGTTTTGATGAACAGGTTACTATCCTAATAAAGCACATAAAAATAAAAAATTCGTACAGATCGTAAATTACACTGCGATCTAAAGTTGCCACACGAGTAGAAAGTGTGTCAGACTACTGTGAAATAAAATAAGCTAAAATAATAGTATCAGATCAATGGATAAAGTGTCATTAGGACAGCCGGAGAGTGATGTTTCGATTTTCTACTGAGACGAGTGATTTCAAGAGAAGAACTCTATAAAATTTCATTTCTGTCAAAATCTTGACAGACTTGAAAGGAAATGGTTAAGTATTATACTATCTATAATCTGCATATTTTCTACATTGTATATAATACTCATCTGAGACATACGGACGCTAACCTCTGAAATATGAGAAGCCAGTATTCAGAACGAGGGTAGGGATCTCCAGAATTGACGGTATTCAAGGATTGCGCAAAAGACGGTTTCGATATTTTCTAAGTATATAACATTAGTACGACGCAGTTTCTTACAGAAATCCTCATATGAATAATACTCCATTTTCACCAGCCTTATTATGGGTGGTCCTTGTCATAATAATTCACACAAAAATTATTATATATATCCAAATCATATATTAAGTCCACATATACATCCCTGCAGGAATTTAAATATTTATAGTGAAATGACGCACTATATTTGCATTGATTCTATTCATCAATATTATATAAACGTTTTATGGTATATTAAAATATTTATTTTAATTAATCTATAGTTTTGTGCAAATAAATACATTTATTTGATACTTTATTCTTAATAGAAACGAAATCATTGTGACTTTAATATAAAAATGAAACAATTTTCCTCTTTAGAGTCGTACGTGCAGAATTTCATGAAAAAAGTCTATACCGCGAATACAAATATATACACAGACACATGCACAAAACTGACGATATGGGCACACCGAATCATTGAATTACTATATCACTGCTGCGAACAGCATCCTAGGACCGAATTCACACATTTTAACTTTTTTTTGTGTCACGGAATATCATGCGAATGCGGTAACTCTAAAAAAAATAAAATGTGCCTGCCACAATTTTGTAAACTTCTATTGTATCTACCGATGTCAGTCATATTTGGAAAAGTCTCCTATCAGAAGATTCTGCGACTATGTTGTCATTACAGACTTTCCATTTACCCGAAGGTCGTTTTACAACATTTTAAGGTAGCTAGAGAGAGAGCTAGCTACTAGCTGCATATTGTTGATATTTCATTGTATTTTACGGTTGCTTTAGGATCTTGTAATGTATATAAAGAGCGGCAAGTTGTTTATTGTTGCTGCTTCATTATACTTCATGGTTATTTCGCAACCTTATAAGGTAGCTAGAGAGCAGTATAGTGTTCTTGTTTCATTTTACCTGACTTCTTTTGCGTCCATTTAAAGTAAGTAAAGCACTTCTGGAGTATATTGTTGATATTTCATTGTACATGACCATTGTTTTAAGTCCTTGTAATATAGTTAAAGAGCAACTAGCTGTATATTGTGCTTGCTGCATAGTACCTGACAATTGTTTTGCTGCCTTTTAAAGTAACTTAAGGACTCCTGTATATTGTTGGTATTTTTTTGTATCTGACCATTATTTAGTGTCGTTATAATGTAGTTAAAGAGCTACTAGCTGTATATTGTTGCTGTTTCATTGTACAATGACCGTTGTGTTGCGTCTTTGTAAGTTAACACAAAAACTACTAGCTGCATTTTGTTCCTGTTTACGCTTTTTAGCTATTTCAATAAAGCGTAATTATCCAGAAAGATGAACTATTCATTTTATTCTGAAGATACACCCATGATTCTAGGGGATACTTAGCAACAATATATACAATCTGTAAACCATCGGTTGCAAAGCAGGTACTTTTATTGTTTACCCAATTAGATAAAACACAATACTTGTAATGTTCATAAAATAAAATAAGTTAATCATTAGTGTGCATAATGCTCTTTAAATTTTCGAAGAAATATTTCACAGTTCACACATCACATTGAAATTTCTGGTAGTTCGGACGGTCTGGGTTTCAACATCAACAGTTCACACATCGATAATTCTATTCTACATCGATATCATACATTTTGTTATCAAAAAGGACCTGTTTTATTCTTACGCATACAAGTATATGTTTGCAGTATTAAATTTTATGCTTTCTTTATATGTATCGTTCGTTATACGTGGGATTTCTAGCGCAAATCTTCAAAGACATATCGCCTTCACTATGTGTATTGATGACAATCTCTTGAAACCCTGGTACCTATTTATAAACAAGAGCCATTTCCTTGATATTCTCTTTGTATCCTTGGAGAACGCCGTCCTCTTGCGTCGATCAATCGACGAAAAGTTCCACGTCGTTAGTCATCTTGACATTTTTCTCTTTCTCGCCAGTGATAATTTCCCCAAGCAAACAGAGTCGAATCTCCTCTTGTTCATCGCCAGGGAATATCACGAATTTTGATACTTGGTAATCTATGTCAATGGTATAGAACATAAATTTAAAATTGTTTGACATTCGCTTTATATTAAAAAAATCTTAATGACTTATTTTTTTATTTTCTATTTTATTTTTATTTAACAATGGATATTTATATGGGTGCAGTTGTTCTATGCGAATAGAAATTTGGGCAAAAATGCAGTAAAATATCTAAACCATTTCTCAATTTGTTTTTTAACTAAATAAAATGTATTTCAACATATATAAAAGTAAAAACTCATTTCTTTCCAGAAACAGGGTGGAGCAAATAAGAAACAGTACAGGCATGTGTTCATGTTTTCATTATCTTTTGACCAGTATTGATGTTTCTGTGACTCTTCAGCCAGGAATTTTTCTATTAAAAAGGTTAAAATGCCTTAAATATTCGAGGGGGATTTTTTGAAATACTCACTTCCAGATAGTGATAGAGCAGGGTATTATTTTTATAAAGCCTACCAACAGCAATAGTATTAGTGGTGAGCTGTTTGTATGGGCCAAATGAGAGAAACGACATTTCCAATAGGCCAATAAGCATCGTAGTCCAGTAAGCACCGTAGTCAGCAAGCACTGTAGCACAGCACCGTTTACACGCTTCTCATTTATGCATTTTTATCATGTATAAACGTTTACGTCGATTTCCAAACATTCCTATCCGAGAAAATCAATATTGATTATACGATTTTGCAGTTATACATTTTATTCACTGGCCGCTTGAGAATTTATATTCTTTCTTTCGGCTCTCACCATTCGAAATACCCGAAGATGTAAGGTATCCATTTGGGGTTCCACCCAATTTAGAGCGGAACTGAGTGTGGCCAATATTCGCAGCGGCCGAACCCGCCTTCGCTGCTAACAACCTCCCGGAAAGACTTTTGGAAAAACATATTTAACGTTCCGTACTCCGTGTAGACACGGGGGGCTGTTTAGGTAGCGCCGTGACTCGAGCTTAGGTCTCCCGATTTATATCCCCGTGATTTAACCACTAGACTATTTTGCTCGAGAATGGTATTTAGTAAATAAAAGAATAAGGTATGCATATATAGGGTAGATTTATAGTAAATAATCACAAAACTTACTCTACCACAAAACTAGTAATCGCGTTCCCTGTAAATCGACCAGAATATAGAAATTCTGTGACGAATATAGGATAACTGCAACCTGTTTAAAATATGCAGTCATAGTATAACTGCAACCAGTTTCAACTTTGAATGGGCTTCTTGACGAATAGATAATAACAGCATCCAAAGGATAACTGCAACCTGTTTCGAATTTGAAGGGGGGGGGGGTTTCTGTGACAAATATAGGATAACTGTATCCAGAGGATAACTGAAACCCGTTTGAAAAACCTGCATCAGAGGAAAACTGCAACCAGTTTAAAATTTGAAGGGGCCATCTATGAGAATAGAGGATAACTGTATGAGAACAGAGGATGACTCCAATCCATTTAAAAAAACTAACTGCAACCAGTTTCTAAGCTAAATGCTGTTTTTCTGTGACGAATAGAGGATAACTGCAATCAGTTTCAAATTTGAAGTGTATTTTCTGTGACGAATTGACAATAACTGCACTGGTTGCAAGAAAGTCTACTAAATGTTGCAATTTTGCAATGGCTGACGAAGTGACCCACGCTATGCAGCGACCTTCAAATTTATAGAAATTTGCTCTCAAAATTCACAAGACTGCACATTTCAAATCTCTAGTCACAGTATCGTTCTATAGGGGACATTTCAAAAGCTAAGAATTTCGCTACCAGTTCAGCAACTGATATTTATGGACCAATTTTGTACACTCTAGCACAAAATATACAATAATTTTCAGTCATCATTGACCGTATCTAACACTATAATGCTCCAAGCCGTTTCATGACCTATCTTTTCCAGATTCTGGTTAGGTCTATTTATTGACTAACTAATTCAATCATACTACGCAATTTCTTTCAAATTTATAAAATATTCAGATAAGCATAGAATTAAAGACACAAATCATAGATAAAAAGGTCATAGATAAAATGACATTTTTATCTATGATTTATGTCTTAAATATGTATTTATGCTTAAATATTGAAGTAGACGTGTATTCCAATGCTGCAATTTCAGGATTCACATAGAAAGCCAGACAATAGACACCCCCAAAGCCAGACACCCCACTAATCTTGATCTCTGCACAGGGGCGTGCTTCCAATATTTACAGTTGTTAATTAAAACAAATGCAAATTATGTTATATATATATATATATATATATATATATATATATAAACTAAATTTAACTTTTCTCATAATTATAGAATTGTCCTTTATTTTGTTATATTTTTGAGTACTTCTTTTTCTGATTAAGGAAGTTATTTCATTTTCCGAAAGCTGTGATTTTGGTTTAATTTTGTTATGCAACACTATAAAATGTAGTGAGCTTAAATATCATCATTTCTTCAATAATGTGTTCAATAACAAAATTGATTGTATCCTTGTCTTTAGTGAGATCAGATTTCATGTTCCTCAGTACTCATCATGAATTTATTTGCTGAAATGAATTTTGTTACTAATATTGGAAATTACTGTGCATTGATAAATTTTATAAATTTTACAACAGCCTTCCTGATGATTTTTATGATTTTTATTCATTTGATAGTGCTTTTAAAATTTTCGTCTTGTAAATACTTTTTAATTTATTTTTCTCATATTCCATCTGCAAATATTTTGTATTGTATTTTATCCTGCAATTTCTTACTGGTATTTTGTCCTGCAGTTTGCATTATTATAAATAAATATATAAATAAATACATAAATAATATTTGAGTTTGTACTCCTGTTCATTTCAATATCATTCATACTTCCTGATTACAGATAATTGAAACAATTTCCGTATTGGCAATACCTACCTTCCTGTATCATGGAAAAAGTAGTCTGATCACAGAAATTTCTCTGTCTTTGCTGTAATGGCTGCACTGAAGAAGACAACCTTTTCGCGAAGAAGACTACTTTTTGCCTTTGACACTTTCAGATGCCAATAAAATAACAAAATATGATAATTTGTATTTAGTATTATAATAACACTTTAATTACATGTTATATTTTAAGTCGTAAGTGTAATATTTTAAAGTTTTTTAATGTACTATTTATGGTATACGGCTCATCACAGAATGCATTATTAAAAAAGTGAACTATTTCCTGCAGAAAATGGGGATCCATATTTCTGTAAATATTTCAAATTTAAGTTTTCTTAGATTAATACTTAAACATGTGTAAAGTAAAAGAAATCATGAAATAACTAAAAGAAATATAAACTAATACCTTACTGAGATCAGAATGCACACTTATTTTGATCACTCAATATTTCAAAAGTAAGTTCAAGACGTATTATTGAAAGGAGTTGATTTTCTTATTAAGAAGGATTAGAAATTTTAAGTCAACGTGTTTAAGTGAATGTTGTTAAGTGAAAAGGTCCACTTCGACGATAAGAGCTTGGAATATCGTCCCAGTAGCTCAACGGTAGAGCGTCGGCTAGCCAGTTTGGAGATCCAGGGTTCTATTCCCGGTTGGGGAACCAAGTCTTTTTACAATGGCGCTCGAATAAATCCCCCTTGCAGGTAGTACAAAGATGTCGGAGGTCTGAAGCCCCAAGACCATGCGACTCACATAGTGGGTTTAGAGTAGCTAGCTGCACGGCCGGGAAAGGCTACCTCTTGCCCTCAGGAGGCACCCAAGGTCTACCATCCCGCCAAACGGACATTTATTTAGATCTAAAAAGATAACAATTGATGAAAAATATTGTGACTAAACGGACAGATTTACATTATATTTGAACTTGATGTCGGAAGTCTGACAGTGACCCTAGTACGAATAGTACGGATTCAGCGGACTCTGGAAGATTGATCGCCGATTTCAAACTGAGAGGATATCGACCACGCAGGATACTAACCTGGGTAAAAATAGTAGCAGCAGGAGGGTAACCTGAAATAAAAGCAACAGGAGGCTAACCTGAGGTAAAAGTAGCAGGAGATGGTCAGTCATATTGTCAGTTGCCCGCCAATCTGATATTAGAGGAAGGATAGTGCAGAGTCTACTTTGGCGATAAGAGCTTGCAATTCCGTCCCAGTAGCTGAACGGGAGAGAGTAGGCTGGCCAGTTCGGAGATCTGGGATTCGATTCCCGGTTGGGGTAGCAAGGATCTTTAAAATGTAAAGTAAAAAACTTTTTAAATGGCATTTAAATGGAGCATATGAAAAAAGTACATAGTGTCCGAAAACGTTAAAGCCGATTAATCCATTTAATCACCTTTTTATTCTGTTACAAACACCATTTTCACATTTACAATATCGTTAGGGCAGCAATTTCAACAAATTTATTCTATAAAATTTTAATTCTTTTGTACAGACATGAAATAAAATGTTTTATTTTAGAAACACATATGAAGATTTAAAATATTTAATTAGACGATTTCCTAAATACTTTTGTTGTAATGTATCTTTTCCGCACTAAAAATGTCAGCGCAAACATCTTGATTTATTATCTTTTGCTTGGGCGTTACCGTCGATGAGAAAAGTTAATAGGGGAAGTTAGTCAACCTTTTAGCCATTTCTTGATGTAAGATTTAGTAAAAGATAAATTTATAGATAATGATGAAAGAAATGTTTCTTTGGAAATATACTAGAAGAAATTATTGAGCGGAAGTCATACACCTACGAGCAATAAATTATTTTGATATAATACATTTTGTTTCGATGAATGCTGAGGATAATGGTCATTTACCCCCAAAATAAAATATTTTGAACACATGGGATAATTGCAATGAGTCATCTGTGTATCTATAAATCTGTGTTATATAAAGAAAACAGTGAGTATCTATTTTTTTGCTATAGATTAATGTGAAACATCATTCCTTTTGCATGTTCCGAATGGCAGAGGTTGATGTGTGTTGTGTGCGACGTTGGTACAAATTACCTAGGAAAATACTTTTATATATTTATTTTTAAATCATACAGATTTGATATATTAATAGAATGAATGACGAAGCCATTGACGATCATACGTTTTGATTAACATTTTCAGCCCCTCCATTGGGCTAGCGTGCTGTCGGCGCAAATGACTAACGCATACTGGTAAATACCGCAGACGTGAATGCACAGATGTTACAGATCTAAAATTTAAATTGTTTATACTTTTATAGTAGAGTTGTTTCACAATACAGCCTAAATGGTATATATACTCAGTAGAAAAATTACATATTGTGTTTTATATTTAGTTCTGTAGTGCAAGTATTGTGGTGTATAAAATATTTATTAGGTTGAATTATAGCCGTGAATTGTGAAATTTGTACATTTGCAAAAGTTAATCCCACAAAGTTAATTTACTGTGTTCCTGAAAATAAAATTTATTAATAGACATAAATGAACATTACTTATACAAGTGACGAGGCAAAATTTGGCAAATTTAAATTTATTAAAATCTCATTATTATTATTATTACTGAATTTGTTCAATATTAACTTTAACCTTATATACTATTTACAAAAAATACCCCGTTACTAACATTATAGTTACAGAAATTTTTCCTAGAACCATTGAAATATGATACAGCGACTTATTACTGACTTCTAATCAAACCCATTGTATTCCTCCCATATATTAAAAAAACTGTATCTGCTCTCTTTGAAAATTTCAAGAAACACACAGGAGCAACCTTTTTCACATTTTTACATGCACCTATCGTTTGCACTGAGATAGCATTTTCAAATGAACTGCCCGTCTTGCGCCCGATGCATTTTCAAAGAGCATACTTGTCGAAGTCATGAAACGTAATTAAAGTAATAGAACCATCTTTATCGAAGTGATACAACCTACTCGAATTTCTAACAGCATACTCAAAATCGTGAAGCATGACTTAAGTCATGGAAACATCTTTCTCTAACAACATAAAACATACTGAAAAAAATAGCAGCATATGTTCTCGAGTCCCCCTTCTTCTCATTGGCTTCCTGTGATTCGTTTTCCCACTGGCTCTAATCATCTGGGTGGATCTTATGTAGAGATTCAGTGGATAATCTCCTATGCCTTGCGGCATTGCTTGCTTCATGAAGCGCACGTGCTATTATGTCACAATTACATTGCCATAAATGACTGTCCGACCCATCATAAAACTGGAATCTTCACGTCTGGGGCCTGGTGCTATATCGTCGATATTGCCTCTATAGAACTTGTATTTTATTCGCTCTGTATGACAAGTATAGTGATGCTTCCGTTACATAATTTCGTTTCATCCCTGTCACATGTTTTTTATGACTTACTCAGATACTGACGTGCTCTCTATTCATTTTCACTAGCATCGCGTCAATAACACAATTGAACAATTTCGAACTTATCATGTGTGGAAAGTTCGATAAGTTTCCAAAACTCGGCAAAATCTAGACGATGACGATATTTCACCAAGTTCATTGCATGTTAAAGTCACGTGCTGCTGATATCAATTATTTTCTTGTCAAATGAAATTATCATTGTAGTTCTATCTTAATTGGGTACTTGAACTCCTAAGAAAACATGTGCAAATGCCAAAGTATTAAATACGTTCACCATCCATCCATCAGGGCTACAGATTTCTGCATTAACAATGCAGATATGTTCGCATAAAACGCGGCTCCTTGCAACACACGCCGAAGAACATCTCAAGCACGTGTTCTTCGGCAAGGGAGGATACATTATGATTTATGTTAGGTATTTCCGATGATGGTGAATCTGCGGTTATGGTATCTGAGGGTAGAAGAGCATTGCGTTCGAATATAGGGAGTCAATATCCCTCATTATTCAAAGTTAAGAATGATTGTTAAATAGCAGGTGATAAAATCTGGTAAGTATGCGGTTAAGGGAATTTTGATTTGCTATATTGTTTAAAAGTTTCAATGTTTCAAATCGGCAGTTTGTCAACTGATACACAGGGAAATCTACACACTTTATCTTTGATACACACTTTATCTTTGATTTTGACATTAAATATTTCTTAAACTAATATATATATATATATATATATATATATATATATATATATATATATATATATATATATATATATATATATATATATTTGAAATGAAATAATAAGAATTATGTAAAAAAAAAAAAAAAAATACAATTCAAGTAATATTAACATCACCATAGAAGCAAATTCACGGCCATAATGCCGATAAGAGAAAAGAACAGAACCTTTCCAAATTCGATGATTAATCAGAATAAAATTCCTCTTCAGGTCTGAGTATTTAATTCTAATTAACCCAAACAAATGCCTGTTTCAGATTAAGCAATAGTGCATTACTATAAATACTTAAACTCAGTCTACAGACATCAAAAAATGAAAAAATGAAAAAAGGATACATTAAGAAAATTGTATTACCATGCGGCATGAATCATTCTTCTTCTACCACGTGTATACACGATCAACCTCAACAGCTTAATCTAGAAGCACCGGAATGAACAAGTCGAAATTCTACCAGGGAGGCAGTACGAACGTTCACGGAAATACTCCCAAACCCGCAAATATACATACATATATATATACATATACATATTTATACACACACATTATATATATATATATATATATATATATATATATATATATATATATATATATATATATATATATAAAACATTTTATTTCAGTATATTTCCCAAACCTTGCTCTACAAATGTACTAAATTTTATATTTTTATGTTATAGTTTTTGCGATACGAAGCAAAGAATCTCGAGGTAAGAGAAATTTGTCAAACAGCGACGGCTACGGCTATTTTTTTAATATAGAGATATACTGTAGTTATACAAACACTTTCAGTAGACTATGAAAGGTAGTTGGTCAGAAAGTTAATGCTTTTGTAAGCAAGACGCAGAGTATTTTCGGTATTACCTTACAACTCATTACACCCAGCCAGATATAATTTAACAATAAATAATTTGCCTGTTATAAATATTCGAATTTTCTTCTTAATATTTAGATTCAGATAGTGTGAAATACTATTATTATATTTCCGCTTATCAAATCAAATTGACATCTTATTTCTTTTAAATTTTGGCACTCTATCTCATCATAAGAAAACACTTACACCTGCCAATGTATTTAATAATTTCTCCATCCATCGCATCACTATATTTATGCATTAGTAACACAGAGGTGGTCGCATAAAGAGCACCCCCCCCACACACACACACACACCTGCAACACTCATCGTAGAACTCAAAAGAGAAGCACTTGTGCTGTAGCTATAGCAATTTATGGTGATTTATGATTAAATAAATAAAATTGGTATCACGTCTGATTTCATCTAGCAGAAACAACAAACACACAACTATAATAGAAGGTCTTTATTTGACTTCATTAAGACGTACAAAACGTAAAAAGGCCAGAGCGCTTTCGAGCGTAAATACGCTCGAAAGCGCTCTGGAATTTTTAAGTTTTGTACGTCTTAAAGAAGTGAAAAAAATAAAGACCTTCTATTATAGTTGTGTGCTTGTTGTTTCTGCTGATTTATGATTATTTCTGAGGATGGGTTATCGCATCAGTTATAGCAACGAACTTAAAAGTCATTGCAGTCCAATTTGACTGTGAATATACAGTATTAATCATGTCTTAAAATTAATGCTAAATAGTGATAAAAGCTAATAATATTAATATTTGCGCAACTAAGAAAATTTTGTTTTATTAATTATAAATGCAAGTTCCATAGTCTTAATCGTAATTAGCTATAACGAATAACTTATTTCTCCGTCCATAACGCTTGACGAGAGTTGGGCAACGAGTTTAGTGGAATATCGCCAACTTGGCGACTTTTTTAAATGTTGCCAAATTAACGAAAATATCGCCAAATGGATAAAAAGGACGCTAAATTAATGAAAATGACGATTAATTGACGAAATGTCAATATCTTGGAAATAATATAAGTATGGACTATAAGAGTAACCTATTTTCTTTTACTGTAAAAGTAGTAAATTCATTGCATTATATAAGGAAATTCATGTTCTGCCCACATCAGATTTTTTTTTACAAAATGAGAGTAAGTTCGAATTTGTTTTTAATTCAAAACGTCCTCGAAAAAATCTTTTGACGTATTACATGTATCCATATCAAGTATTAAAAACCGGCCTCAAGCTCTATAGGGGCCACAAGGGAGTAATATATGATGCCAATTGCAATATTTTGTATTACAAAATCTAATACAATCGGCAACATGTATGTAATTTCTGATACTTTCGCAAAATACTGATACATTTCCTGATACTTTTACAACCCTTAAATACGTCTACCAAAATATTGATATCAGTTTCATATATTCTTAATCACTATCATATTTCCAAGAAAACAAATATGAATTGTTTAGATATATATCTATCAGCTTCGAGGATATAACCGTCCAAAATGTTTGTATTTTCTTAACGCTTCGATCTCAAGTGAGATATATCCCAAGCATAGATGCTATTCACATCAAAATATTTAGAATGTAATTTTAGTAATAACACAGAACGGGTAACATCAACCAAACAGTTTGTAAAACTCCCCTACTCATGGGAACAGAAATAAACTTACAGTGTCAAACCTCATTCACACAGATATGTGTTTATTTAAAGAACATCCACTACATATTTGTTTTTTCGTTTGAAAAAATTCGAATAGCTGGCGTTCAATAAATAAACATTCAGGATACCATACGTGATCCATCTCGATCCTTCGAAAAAGAGTAACATTTAAGTAAATTGCAAAAATATGAAATAAATAAGAATACAGTTAATGTCATTAAGTAAATGTGTAAAACTTTTTCTTTATATTTCCCAATGAAAAAAAAAATGATAACTGTTATATAAATTATATCTATGTCCAGGAAATAAAAAGTTACTGCAGAGCAAAATTGGAACATACTGCTTTTATTCTGCAGTTTAAAAATCGAAGATTGTGTGTTTGACAGTGTATTTCACCTGCTCTATTGATGCTATTCTGCTATTCACATCAAAATGATTAGAATGTAACTTAAGTAAATAAGCAGAAAGGGTATTATGAAGCAAACATTTTGTAAAACTTCCCACTCATAAAACAACATAATAAAATATAGCATGCATAAAAGTACAGTGTCAAACATCATTTACACAAATATGTTTTTGTTTAAAGAACTGCCATTACACATTTGAAAAATTTGAATAGCTGACGTTCGATAAATAAATATTCTGGATATCATACGTGATCCATCAAATCTTTTGAAACGAGTAGCATTTAAGTAAATTGTAAAAATATGAAATAGATAAGAATACAGCAAAATGTTATTAAGCAAATATGCATAGATATTTCTTTATATTTCCTAATAAAAATAATGATATCTGTTACATGAATTATAGTCATGTCTAGAAAATACAAAAGCTGTTGTAGAGCAAAATCGGAACAATTTATATTCATTCTACAGTTTCAAAATAGAAGATTGTGTCCTTGAAAGTGTATTTCATCCTCTATATTGATGCTATTCACATCAAAATGATTAGAATGTAACTTACGTAAATAAGCAGAACGGAAACATTAAGCAAACAGTTAGTAAAACTTACTCATGGGAACAGAAATAAAAGGACAGTACCAAACCCCATTTACACAAATATGTTTTTTTAAACATCCATTACACATTTGTTTGTCTCATTTGAAAAAAATCGAATAGATGGCGTTCGATAAAAAATATTCTGGATACCATATGAAATACTTAAACCTTTGGAAAGGAGTAACATATAAGTAAATTGCAAAAAATATGAAATAAATAAGAATACAGTAAAATGTTATTAAGTAAATATGTATAGAGTTTTCCTTATATTTCCCAATAAAAATAATGACAAATGTTACATGAATTATATCTATGTCTAGGAAATACAAAAGCTGTTGTAGAGTAAAATCGGAAAAATTTACATTACTACAGTTTCAAAAAAGAAGTCTGTGTCCTTGAAAGTGTGTTCCACCTGCTCTATTGATGCTATTCACATCAAAATGATTAGAATGTAATTTAAGTAAATAAGCAGAAAGGGTAACTTGGCGCAAACAGTTTGTAAGACTTCCTACTCATGGGAACAGAAATAAAAGGACAGTGCCAAACCGCATTTACACAAATATGTTATGGTTTAAAGAACACCCATTACACATTTGTTTGTCTCATTTGAAAAGAATCAAATAGCTGGCGTTCGATAAATAAATATTCTGTATACCATACGTGATCCATCAAATCTTCGGAAACGAGTAACATTTTAGTAAATTGCAAAAATAGGAAATAAATAAAAATATAGTAAAAGGTTATTAAGTAAATATGCAAAGATTTTCCTTTGTATTTCCCAATGGAAAGAATGATAACTGTTACATGAATTCTATCTGTCTAGGAGATACAAAAGCTGTTTTAGAGCAAGATCAGGATAAAGTGTATTCATTCTGCAATTTCGAAATAGAAGATTGTGTCTTTGAAAGTGTGCCTCACCTGCCCTATTGACATATGAAAATGTTCCACTATTAGTTATATTTCCTTTCTTTTGACGCTTATCTCGCCAGAAGTTGGGAATAGGAAAATCCTGTTCCGATTGTATGAGATAATTTATGATTGTAATATGAGAAGAATAAAATATTCTATTATTTATTGAATTTAGTGAAAACTGAGCCATTATTTTGAGACATTAATGTAATTTGAGAGTACACAATAGTTTTTAAAAAATCTGATGATCCGAATAAATTATACGTGCAATTTTGCTTTTCATAATTATAATTTTACAATTTGATTGTCATCTTGCCTATTTATTTACTCAATATAACATTAAAATGTTGAGATATTACTTACAAAGTAATAGTCTGCATTTTATATGTAGTTGAAAAATGATTCTTTGATAGAAAATTGTTAGTAAGCACCGTTATACCTTACCTAAAACGTATAGATCGGTCAAGAACTTAATTTTAGTTTTCAACCCATCCCAATTCTTTAAATATTACCATGTATCATTATAAACAGATAAACGGACTGTTTGAAAAAAAATTCCATCTGCTTGAAAATAAATAAACTTTCTATACCTTAGCATATACAGGTTATCCCAAGAAGATTGAAACGTGCTTTAATTATTTAACTGGAGATAAATGAGCAATATAAATTGCAAAAATGTTGAAAGTAAGGCAGAAAATAGCACTAAGTTAATAAAATAGTTGTCCCATTAATTTTGAAAAATTTACACTTTTTGAATTTTTATACGACACCCTTAGACAAATTTGGTCAATCAGAATATTTTTATTTTTAATGCAACAAGATCATTAAAAAACCGTATATCTGTACCTATAAAATTGAGCGCGTTATCTTTAATTGACAATTGAATATTGTGAATGGAGACCATATATCAAATTAGAAATGTAAATTTGTGTCATATCACAAGAAAAATAAAATTGGATGATAATCCATAGGAAACATTTTTGCAAATTCCTCGTAGGCTCACGATGCACTCACGGATTCTTGAGTACTTTTTCAATAACTAAGTAATTTTTCAATAATTAAGTACTTTCAATTACTTTTTTTATCTAAACAATTTCCATCGTTAATTTGTTTATAATCCCTATTTTCACTGAAAAAACAGCCTTTCATATGGTACGAAAAAGTAGCATATGTCAGATTTTTTCCTTTATCATAATTCAGTTGATTTTAAAGATACAGACCATATATATTTTAAAGATATATATATGGTCCCCATTCACAATGTTCAATTTTCAATTGAAGATAACTCGCTCAATTTTAAAGATATAGATATGCGGGTTTTTTTAATGATCTTATTGCATTAAAAATAAAAAATTTCTGATTGACCAAATTTGCCTAAGGGGATCGTATAAAAATTTAAAAGGTGTAACTTTTTGAAAATTAACGGGAGGATTATTTCATTAACGTAGTTTTATTTCCTACCTTACTTTCAACATTTTTACAATTTACATTGCCTACTTATCTCCAACAGGTAAAGAATTAAAGCGCGTTTCAATATTTTGGGGACACCCTGTATACGTAACGTATATGTGTTAACGTATATATTTTTAACACTTAAAAAACACATTGTCTTGTTTATCTTTATATCATAAGGAGGAGAATTGCAGATTCTGTGCTTCATACATATTTTCATAATACCATACGCGTGATCCATCAAATGTTCGAAAAAACTTTTCTTACATAAAGTGAAAGAATATGAAATAAATGAAAATTCAACATAATGTAATTAAGTTAACATACAAAGATATTTCTTTATATTTCCTAAAAGAAAGAATGACAAATGTTACACAGATTCACACTACGTCTAGAAAACAAACAGGTATTGTAGTTTAAAATATATTTATTTCGCCTTTGCGAGATAGAAAATATTTTCTTTGAAAGTATGTTTCACCTCCTCTATTGACATATGAAAATTCCCCATCATTAGTAATATTTCTGTTCTTCTCCTGACACTTACTCCTCGAAAAGATGGGAATAGGGGAATAATGTTGAGATTGTGTGAGATAATTTATTGTTGTAACGTAAGAAAATAATAAAAGAACTTAGTATTTATTGGAGTTAGTACACAAAAAGGGTATTTTCTTGAGAAATGTGTGTCATTTTTGAGAAAACAGTAGATTATATTATACGCTGACTATATTTAGTTAAACTTAAAAACACATAAAAGACAAAAATAGCAGATATTTGTAATTCACTGTAAAAATAGTAGTGTATATCACTGTTGATTATAATTTTCAAGTTACATAAATATATAAATATAATTTGCAAGTTACTTTTACAGAAAATTATATTACAATTCTTACGGATAATTTTAAATTACCATTATTGTACACTTAACCAACAATCTATGAGTGAGATAACTTTCATTATATGCAGAACATTCATTTTAAATATTATCATATATTTCAAATATATTTTTTTTACAGTAACATAAAATTGTCCTCAAAAATATCGCTGTAACAAGTAAAAGTTGGTTTTGAATTATAGTATCACCTTCAACCTTGAACTTCACCTTCAACCTTGATAATTAATTCGTATTTATAAACGCACTTGGCATCAAACCTCTCTATTGAGACTGATCGCATATGCATGTATGTGAACACTTTACAGAAGCCCATACTCGGTCTAGAAGCTCGCAGTTTTTGTTTAACGTAGGAATCAAGCCGAAGATGTGTCCACTGCAAACGAAAAATTCACAAATTTGCTAGATTTTTAAATAGTTGAAAAATAATTTTCTCACACTGCTCGCCTATGTATGTAAGTGAACGCTATACCAAAACTTCTAATCGAACTAGATGATCACAGTATTTTTTACACATAGTTATCAAACCGATTTTGAAATTCTAAAAATTCAAAAATTCGATAGATATTTAAATATTTGTAAAATACCAGTTTCCCATATTAATCGTCTATGTATGCCTTCGAACGCTTTATTCTACAGGGCTTAAGAAGCCCTACAAGGCCTAAAATTGCGTAGTTTTTTTTAAACGTAGATATCGAACGGATGATGTCCCCATTATATTCGAAAAATCCAAAAATTTGATAGATTTTTAAATATTTGCAAAAACAATCCTCGCTTAAAACCATCATTGAACGCATTCTGATCAAAGCGCCGTGATCCCATAGTAGCTTGGCTCTAGAAAACGTCAATTATTTCTATTGCGACTTTATTTGTTAATTTTTCACGATGAAATCCCTAATTCAATAATAGTCATACGGAAAGTATTTTTATCATTCGATTCCACTCTAAGATCTTTCACGTTACCTAGCAGGAGTGACTAATAAACATGATCTATGAATGTTGCAAGAGGCGGCTTTTCGCTCACCCACTGAAGGAGTAATTAAAATGTAAAAATTTAATTTTGCGAGTTTAACAGATTGAGATTTAGTATTTTAAATACAGGATTGTAATTATAATATTATAAGCATTTCTCGAAAATACCACGCTTCTAAGATAAAAATTTAAAAATTAGCAATCAAGAATAGCGTTCTGCTTCAATAAGAATCAATTCATATTTAAATAACCGGGGAGGGGACGGAAAGATTGTTATATTCATTGTTTTTGTAGAGTTGTATTTTAGAGTACGCTTTCTTTCATTTTGAGGAAATTCTCTTGTTGCATTTTCAACTCCGAAATGGATCCACTCGACCTGCTCACGCTGAACATGGATCCAATTTTGCTGTTGCGCGACTTTTGCGGCCTTGCAAGAAGGGGTGTGTGAACAAAAGAAGGGTTCTGTGAGAGGGAGTTGTGGGCTTTAGCGCCCGCGCAGCGTACGCTGAACTTTCTAAATAACTAATTGCTATAATAACCGATTGCCATATTTAGTGACTGCTAATGAACAAAGCCCGTTAGTCTGAACATTAATTCGCAGTCGTAACATCGAACATTTATACTATAAAAGTTCATGGTTGTTGCTAACAAACTTTGTATAATAACGAAAACTTGAACAACGTACTTAAGCTCAAATAAAATAATAATGCAGCATGCAGGGGTTTTGGGAATACTCGTATCTTCCTTCCTCAGTGTAAGAGAACCAACAAACCTGAGGACAACGTGGACGCAAACAAACGAAACAGAAGATTTTATATACTCACTTCCTGGATTACAAATTCACCTGAGAGAGCCATTCAGAAACTAGAATAAAGAACAGTCCAACCAATCAGAAACGAGATGTGACACACAAGATTAGCGTATTCCAATACACAACAGAAAAATCATAAAAATACGCGTCAAGTCTGAATAATGATAAATGAGACCTAGCAAGATGAAAATTAAGTCAAAACGACAAAGAGCTCCAAAGGCTAAGATAAGGAATAAAGAAAATGTGGAAAAAAATACAAGGAACTCTGGCAAACCAAGGGCAGAAATGGAAAATAAATAAATAGCTCATAGGAGAATTAAACGGAATGTGGTCCAACTCGATTTTCTAATACCAGAATCCGCTTTTATGTAGCTTGTGATTTTTTAGCATATTACCTTCATTTTAAAGGAATTGAAAAAAGCTTTCGATTGCTACCAAGTTTGACATTGTACCCAGTTGGGGAGGTAACTTGCCCCCCGAATAGAGGCTAATGACGTCACGAACACAAAAATTGTATCACGGCTATTTGTCACTACAGGTATTGAAACTGCGAAATTTCGTGGTCATTGGACTATTATAAATAACCCCTTTCATGTATGCTTATGTCAAAGTTTGTCCTATTCTGCCATGTTAAGAATATGAAATTTCATATACATTTTGAAATTTTCGCTCGAATTTCAAAATATTATATTTGGTTCTACATTTCTCATTAACAAAGCAGGATATAAAATTTTATGAAAACCCATTGCTTCTTGTGTCAGCCATCATGTGCACAAGAAATCGACCGCAGACGGACAGACTGACTCATATCACTCTAAAAATAGTCAAAACGCGTTCAGAAGATCCTAAAACATATATGGCGACACTCCTGCAGCGATTTGCATGAAGCCTCCAAATCAAGTGATTAGCATAAAACTATCCACAACTGCTTGATCTCCATAGACTCTCTGCTTTGCATGTGACGCTGCAACGCCTCTGCACTGGCTCATAAAAGTCAACCCCAGAACATTCTCATCAGTAATACGGACATCCATATTCGGATGACTACGTTCACGCGCGTTATGATGTAGCCCCATGCTGTGTAAATAAATTCCTCTTCTTCGACCCAAACCGTCCGACCTACCAGAAAGGTATAAGGTTTCTATTTTGACGGCCGGGAAGTGCCACCCAATTTAGACCCGAAAATAGTTTGAAAGACATCCACGGGGACCGTACCCTCCTTCCCCTACCACCAACCTCTCGGAAGGACTTACGGACCCACATGTTTAACATGATAGTACTCCGCGTGTACATGTCGGCAGTTTTGATGTAAATACATTATAAATATAGTTAGTAAGTTCCTGAAAATCGAAAATTTTCAGGAGCACAATACTTTCTCTACACTGTATTCTATAGTGTGAGAAATTACAAATCGGTCCGTATATGCTGTTACATGCAATTGAAAATGAAGCACTTTCCATTTAATAATACAGTTTAAAGCACAAAAAATCAAGAAGAATCACGATTTCTGCTCAGAATTTCGATCTGAATTAATAGTTATAGGTAAAGCTAGATGCTACTTTATCTCATCTTTAAACTGGTAATATTTGAACTTTGACTGATGTAATAAGGTAAAGGTGTCATCAAAATTACTATACTTGGACTTACCTTTGATGCCTTCACTAAGGGTGGAACATTTAAACTCCCGGTTCTCAAACCGGAGAAACAAAAACACAAGATATAAATAAACACACTTATCTAAATTGACCAATTTATTTAATATTTAAGATCATAGATATCCGTTTATGTCTTGATTAATAATACTATTTATAAATCCACTATTATAATATATCTAGCACTAACAATATTTCATTAATAAACATATTTACACACTTAATATAATTGACATATATTTTTAAACACTTTCTTTTAAGCTACCGAAACTCAAAATAGTTCTTTTAGTTCAAAATACAAGAACTCGTTATTACAACAGAGACTCGTACGAACTGATTGTTCATTTTTAGAATAACCGTTAAATGTGTGCCTTTCGTTGCTAATTAGTGACAAGTGAAACATATAAATACCTCTTCTCTCTTGCATTCAACACTTATTCGCGCAATCACTATGCTGTAAGATACTATTGTACATCAAATATCTGAGCCACGCTTTCTTTTTGGGTGCTCACTGTAGATATTTTTTGCACAAAACCAAGAGACATGTTGTTTATTCGTTCGAAAATTCAAGTCTACCGAACCTTCTGGAACAAAACTTTGAGGCACTTTTTTATTTCCTCCTTTGGTTTCATACCACTTATCCCATTTGTCGTTGATGCAGAAGGGGATAAACACTGTTTATCTATGATTATGTTACAATTGGTTTCCTCTGCTGCATTTAGATAGCTCATTATCTTTCTTGGCATTTGTAATTGGGAGTGTAACATGTAGTACAAATATTGTACTACAACTGACAGTCGCAGCTCGAAGCAATCATTGCATCAAGAAAGCTACACTGAATTAAGCTGTAAAGAATTGAAACAACCGGAACAAGTTACCACAGATTACACTCTCCAGTGCAATAGCTGCGAGAAAACTTGTTTTCCTACATGGAAATCCGCAGATTGAAGTTGAATAACATTTTGACAACGTTAATTTAGAGCAATTTGCAAATATCTTTTGTAAAGATCTTCAAATATATATATATATGTATACCCTTCAAATATAGGCTTATATAAGAAGAAAAGTGTGTATGTATGACCCACCATAACTGGAGAACGGCTGAACCGAATTTCATGAAATTTATCTGGGTAGTCTTGAAATCTCCCCGCAAAAACATAGGCCATGTTTCGAATTTCTACGACCAGTGGTTCTCGAGATATTAGTGAAAAATGACACTTTTTCCTAATAGTTCTACTCTCTAACTCCATGATTCGCAACGAAAAAGGTATTATTGGTTTAAAACGTGAAAGTCAATTAAATTTCTGAGTTTTGAGGGAGTTTATTGAATGTATTAGACACTTTTGAAAATCGTAGGGTTGAGATATGAATTTAAATGGAAACTTTCATCATGGTTTATTTCTAACAGGCTTACTCAACATTGAGTTTTGTGGGAGTTTATTGAACGCGTATTAGGCAATTTTGAAAATCGCAGGTTTGAGATATGACTTTAAATGGAAACTTTCACCATGGTTTATTTCTCATAGGCTTACTCAACAACGAAATACGAAAAGTATACGGAAAGTTATACGAAAGTTTCTTAATACGAAAAGTATTAAAAAATCACAAGAAGGATCAATCATGCATACAGCATTGTTTATGAAACACTTTCCAACTTTAATTTTATTTAAACATCTCTAAAATGCGATACATTCAGCGGTAATGTATCAGAATCGGCCCTATATGTTCCGGTGTAATTTTTATCATAGTTTTGCATGGTAAATCCCGGGCAACGCCGGGTAATCGCTGCTAGTATTCTATATACTGCATATTTTAGTTCGACTCTTGAAAAATTCCAATCAGCAACAATATGAGAATTAAAACACTCAATAAACTGAAATGCATGTGGGAGCATATTGATATCCATTTTCAGTGGAATCCGTTTCGTATTGATCTTAGAGGGAATAACACTGCTGACAGGGTGGCCAATGAAGGTACTTTGGATACTTTGAGGTCACCTAATACACTGACGTTTCAGGGGATTTTCAGCAAGACCAAAAGTGCGAATAATATAGCCTGAAGGCAATAATTGTACCCTGTTCATGATTAATATACAGGAAAATATTCAGGTTTGCCACTAATTTCCTGGGTGAAATATGTCTAAAACTGCATTGTCGAAACTGTGTAATGGTCATATCAAAACTAAGATTTCTCAATAGACAAAAAGTGTTCTTGTTTATCCTAAATACATTATCTGCATACTCACGATCTGTTACAAAATCCGTTGGTACTGAAGACGACTGGTTTATCTAATTAATCTTCGTCTATATGATGTCTAGACCATGATGAATGAGTAATAACAACAAATTACAAATAAATTAAAATGTTAATATTTTTTATTAGACGCTTGCTTAAAATTTGCAATCTTTTTCAAATATACTCACTGTCAGATAGAAAAATGATGAATTCATCTATAGGTTTAATCGACCTGAGAGAATTACATGATTGACACTTTAATATCATTCATTTTCTACTCAACACCACGTTGAATAATCATTACACGTTTCTTCTTTTCCAGAAACACTTTTCAAATGAAAATAATTCCCAAGTATCCATGTATGAACTATTATAAGCATCCCATCGATCAATACCGTACATATTGGCATTTGCAACGAATATTTCTGTCAGAAATATTTTATGTTGCATTTACTACCATTATTCATTAGATATAGATTTCATATATGATTGGTCTAGATAAAATAATTAGGTTTTCATTATCCGAATAGCCGTTGAAAATCAACCGTCTCACAATAAGCAACCCTGTTTAGCATAAATTTTTGAACAGTTCACTTTTCACATTTTTTCAAATCGAACATGTTGGTGTCCGGAAACCCTTAAAGAAGAAAATATTAGAAAACTAAAATTGCTCACTTTCTTCCTTTCGAACTATCTACCTGCTCACTAAATTTGAAGTCTCTATCTTATACTGAAGCATGCAATTTTATCATTTCATCTTTCGAACGTTTTCATGTGGAGCACCCTCTTAAAGGCACATTTATGAAAAATTATATTCGTCTTGGGTTTTTTTCAAATGATTAGCCTAAATACCAAATTTAAAGCCTGTATTAAATTTTAAATTAGGAGTTTCTAATTTATTAAGCAAATCGAACATTTTGGTGTGTGACACCTCTAAAGTATCAAATGTTGAAAATCTGATATTGCACACTTTCGTCCTTTCGAACGATATCAGCATACACCAAATTGGAAATCTCTATCTCATTGCAAATTATGTTTTTCTATTATTTCACTTTTCGAACATTTTGGTGAGCGGAACCCCTGAAATTTACAAATATCGGAAATTTTCTATTGCACACTTTCTTTCTTTTGAACTATCTACCTATATACAAAATTTGAAGTTTCTATTCCATGGCGAAGTATTTTTTTATTATAATTTTACTTTTCGAACGTTTTTGTGTGCAGTAGCCACCCTCTAAAATGAACAATTTTAAAAACTATATTCTTTTCTTTTTTATCAGATGATTTTCCCATATACCAAACATCATGCCTCTATTACATTTTTAAAGGAAGCGTTTCACATTTATTCGGAAAATCGAACATTTGGGTTTGCGGCACCCCCCAAAGTAGAAAATATCGGAAAACTGAAATTGCACATGCTCTTCCTTTCGAACTATCAAACCGTACACCAAATTTGAAGTCTCTATCGCATTTCGAAACATGGGTTTTCGTCGTTTTACCTTTCGAACGTTTTTCTCTGGAGCACTCCTTTAAATGAACAGTTTTGAAAAACTATTTTGTCTTGGGTGTTTTCATTAAATGATTAGTCTATATACCAAATTTAAGCCTCTATCAAACTTTGAAACAGGCGTTTCTCATTTGTTCGGCAAATCGAACATTTTAGTTCGCGGCACCCCCTAGAGTAGCACATTGAAACACTAAATTCGATGTCTCAATATCATCGCAAAGTATGTTTTCCTATCATTTCACTTTTCAAACATTTTGGTGTGGAGCACCCCCTCTAGATAAAGAGTTCGAGAAATACGATTTTTCCAGGGGATTTTATCGAACGAACGAGCCGTGTACCAAATTGAAAGTCTCTATCTATTCGGGAAGTGATTAAAAAAGCGTGACAGACAGACATATAGACGGACAAACGGGCACTTGGCAATTAGTATATATAGATAGATAAATTTTGTTATTCAATTATTAAGCATGTAAAAATTATTTTAACTAAAAACCTTGAAAATTTTAATTCGCAGTCTTGCATTACTTACCATTGTCTTCTGTTCCCCTCAACCCTATATGTTCCTATCAATGTATGTGTGTACGAGCTCAATCCATCACTATACCAGATTTTTGCTTAATAATGCAGAGGGTTTCGCAAAGCAGTGCACCTCCCTGCCACACTTGCAGCTCACAATATTTTTCAACTGAAGCACGTGTTTGGCGACTGAAGCAGTTAGCCGGTGATTTATGATGTTCATCCCTGAGCTTCAGGGATTTACTCTTATAAAACGTGAAGGTAAAGGGCACAGTGGGTTCAAATTTCAGTTCTAAGATTTCTCATATTTTATGTACACTTTAAAATTCGGCGCAAACAGTGAAAGATAAAATCTGCCAATATTAATATTTGCGTAATAAATGCAAAATTAGTTCTGAATATAACTTCTCAATGTCTGAAATGTTTGATTTAAATTTTATTCTTCGAACATGAAATTCTGAAACTTAATTTCTGAGAGAGCAATTTCTAAACCTTCCTATATTTATTAGAGCCTGGGAAAATTCTTAATTTTTAAATTTAATATTCTAATGTTAATATTTTATGATGGGATTTAAATATGTTTTTCTAGAGTAAAGTTTTTATACCGATTCTTTAATTTTAACAAAGTTGATAATTCTAAAGTTCTAAATATGTCTGTTATAAAATTTAATTTAACCTTGTTAATTCTTCCTGATTTGCCTCCCTGTGAGAAGAGTTTTGTAATTTGTTCTTTGAATTAATTTGAAGTATCAATTTAATAAACTAATTTTCTTTAAACTAATTATTATGTCTCCATTTATAATTTTATACACAACAGGATTTTAAGTAAGAAAAACCCAACACACGTATGGATTCCATTTCTTCAAATTTATTATAAATGTAGGTGTAGTTTTCTACAATTAGCGTTAATCATGATATATTTACTATAAATATAAGATCATGAAAACTTTCAATTTTACAGAAGTTTTAGAATTATAATGGTAGCGCAGAAATTATTTGACACAAGTGCTTATTTTTATCATTGGCCAATAAAATCCATAAAATAGGAACTGTCAGGTTGAAATACTACTGTCACAGAAAAGTGCGATTTGACACCAGTGAACAGTGTCCAATATAATGTTATTAAATATATTTGTTCTTTATAGGTTCATATAAACGCTTTGCCTGCCCATTTTCCTGACGTATTTTCCCAAACTATATGATTTTGTCCCAATCATATTGTAAATCAATATACCTTTTCAATGTGGATGGTACAAGCAACGCAGTGATACCGGACGGTAGCAGACGATTTTCCTTCAGCCTCCTTCTTACGGATAGCCTGCAAATTTGCTTCAAACTCATCGGAGCAATAAAATGATTCTTAAAATCTGATACTAAGTTATCGCTGAACATATTGATGAAGTCTCTGATATCTTCTTCAGTTTCCAATTTTTGTTCCACTTCCATATCTCGAAACGCGTTTGTTGTCCAGTAGGGAAAATCTTTCAGCAAGCTTTCACAGCAAGACACAGCCTTTGAATATAGATCATTGCATTTGAAGTTTATACCATAAACACTTACAAACTCCAGCGGGACACAGGATGAGAGGCTGGGATTGGCAATCTTAATAAAAGAAACAGCACTTAAGAGTAATCTTATACCATCCCAACTCTTATGTGGTTTCAAAGTTGAATTCACATAGTTTTTATAACTGGACAGAATGACTCCATACCTTATCTCTTGATGGAGAAGAAAAAGCTCGCCAAAGAAAATTAGCATACTTTGTAAAGAATTCAAAACCCAAATGTCATAGGACGGGTTTGTTTTTACAACGGAAAGCATGCGATATATAAAACCTGTATCTTTCATATATATGAAACGTACCAATATTTCATTGTATTTAAAATAAAACTTTGAAGTGTATCTAAGTCGGGACCAATATAGGCGAACAGCAATTAAGTACAAAAACGTAGATGCAAATTTATCAGATATTTTATCTTCATCACTCAGATTGGATGAGCACTTTCTATATTTTTTGTATAAGTGTGTAAGTTCTTTTACCTTAATGGTATTCAAACCAGTTTCATTCACAGTGAATTTATATATTTTAGAGATAGCTTCTCCCAACTTTATTTGTTGCTGCAAAGACGGTCTTTCCTTTTTTGAGCACATTTGAAATTAAAAACAATTTTATTAACTCGTTCTGTCAAATAAAACCAACATGTCTCTCTTAATTTGAAAATAGTAAACAAGAAAATATCATTTTTATTAATGCCACAGATTTTAAAAGTATGCAATTAATTCAATCAAAATACATAATTTTATTTTATAGTATCTGAATCACGAATTTCGTGCGCAGTTGTAGAGAAATAGTTTGCCATGAAGTTCAAAATTACAGACTTGAATACTTCAGGGCTTCAGGTAATGCTAAACGAAATACATTATGGAATGCTATGTATGGCTATTTTAGTTTTGCCGTCATGCTCTAATTATGCCAACATTGATCAAATGGTTTCCATAGTGATGAAATCCATCTTTAATAACAATTTTGAATTATTTTCATCAAGCTTAACTGTATCCCACGCTGGCATATAAGGCATGAGACAGTAGGATGTTTTGCTACTTACACAGAGTAGTTGCCATTGCAAGTCGATTTGGGTTGGTATCGACATCTATCGGTATAGATTGTCAAACGTAAAACATTAATAAACAACAGAGACGCAATTTAAGATAAAAAGTTAAGTTTTAAAACAAGTTTTAAAAAATAGCAGTTGTTGGTTATAGTCATTAAATATAGCAACGATTTATGGCAGCTGGTTTTGAAAGTAAAATATTCATTGGAAATTAATATTTTGCAGTTTGAATGTTTTGACCATAGCCACCTTCATCTAAAGGTGACTATGGTTTTGACTTTAATTTAAGAAATTGATTGCAATAATTGTATACGATAGGTAATATGGAAGTGTTGATGGTGCTGAATCTGACTTGAAAAGCCATTTTATTATGTAGCAAATAATCTTCTTCCTTGCAATGATTGCTGCGTACAACTGAAGAACATGACGTGAAGTGTTTATCTCAAAATCATTTCGCGATCTAACTTTAACTTTAATAACATTAGTTGGGAATTCTTGGAATGAAATCTTTGATTTCCTTGAAGATGACTTACAAAAAGGTACGCAGCAGTACGGCATCGTGCAAATATACCTTTACTGTTAATTTAAAAGTTGAAATTCAACAGTTTAAAATAGTTATAATACAGCATAAAAACATGAAAAAGCACAGTTAAAATTTTAATATAATAACTTTGAAACGTGAAAATATGCCTGGGTAGCTAGTGCCACCTAGCGGAGATTTACCGTTCATTTGTGGACGATGAATTTTTTTGTTTTCAGCGGCAATGATAGAGACTGATATCCAAGGTATAACTATATCCCGCGCCCCGTGCTCGTTTATCCGGGATACAGTTAAGCAGTGCTGGTAACTGAGAGCAAGGCGTGAGATACATTTAAACCTTGATTTTCATTGAAATTAGAAAGATCATGAGCAAGGCGTAACTTTATACCGCGCTCTGTACGAAGCGCGGGATAAAGTTACGCCTTGTAAGCTTTGTCATGGGTATAAGTTTTTAATTTAATTATTCGCTTTATAGCTTTCGGGCATCTTTATACTATTCCTCAGTGGCATTAAATGAAATTCGCAAACAACATGCTTAAATACCTTCTACATGGAAATTGGCAGTTTGCCCTTCTAATTTGTATTATAAACGTGGTCAGTTTAAATTTCTTGTTGGTAATTTATACATTGATGTATTGGTGTGTTTTTTGTTTTTTGAAATGATGACGATTGTTACTTGCAAGTTTGGCCTACCAATGTGGATGAAATTTAAGCATGTGTTTGCGAATTTAATTTAATGCCACTGAAAAAGAGTATAAATGTGCCTGAAAGCACTTTGGCTTTTATTTTATATATACGTCGATAGGAGGTTTATTAAATGACTTTTTTTTAAATCTCAAGATTTGTCTTTCATTTATTACTTAATCGTCTTATTACTTTCCTTATATACATAATGTATAAGGAAAGTATTGTGACGGGGTCGAAAATTCGAATTCGAGTTTTCGACGGGAGAGCACGTTTCAAGCATCCCTGATCACGAATCAAACATTTTTGAAGTGATGTCTGTCTGTGTGTGTGTGTGTGTGTGTGTGTGTGTGTGTGTGTGTGTGTGAAAGTGTGTGTGTGTGTGCGTCAGTGGGTCTGTGGAGACGATAACCGACGAACGAATGGCCCGATTCGAACGAAATTTGGTACAAAAATCACAATCCGTAAACACTGGAAGCCTATTGTTTTTATACGCAATCGAATGTTCAGAACCCCCCTAAATTTTCAAGTGAAATTTTAAAAAAATCGTCAAAAAATCAAAACCGCTAATAAAGTTACGCAAATAGACATTTCTTATGTAATGTTTCATTAAAAAACGATTGACAAAAATTTTAGAACGCTAACATGTTTCGTTCTCGAGATATTGCACATTTTTCTAAAAAATTATCAAAAAGTTTTATAAAATAAAAAAAAATAATTCCAATTGAGAAAACATGTTCACTTTTCATATGTAATCCCATGCGATAAATTGGGTGACATCATTCTCGTGGATCTAGCTCGTTCCATTTATGAGAGAAGGTACTTCGAGAGTAATACTTTTGTATTTGAACGCCAATAGTCATTTATCTGTTATAAGAATAACTTATTACTTCGTCCATAACGCTTGGCAAGATTTTGGCGCCGAATTTGGCGGAATGTCGCCAACTTGGCGACATTTTTAATTGTTGCCAAATTAACAAGAATCTCGCCACATTGATAAAAACAACGCTAAATCAATGAAAATGACGACTAATTGAAGAGAATTCAATATCTTGAAAAGAATATAAGTATCTACTATAAGAATAACGTTTTTTTAACTGTAAAATTAGTAAATTCAATGTATCATATAAGGAAAGTCATGTGTTGCCCACGTCAGATTTTGTGGTTGTTGTTGTTGTTGTGTGACGTAGTGGTTTGAAGGTCTATGTTATAAATGGTTAATCTTGAAGAATAATAGTAATTTCTAGATATGGATAGAAAGATCAAGTAAACAATTTCTGAAGTAATTTTCGGATATGCTTTGTTTACTTGGAATGCTTACCATGTTTAATTAATGTCTCCAAGTCTAATGGTTATTTTATACTTTTCTGTTACTTATTTAACTGGAAATATTGATCTTCTTAATTTATTTATTTTTGCTTAAACTTGTATTTTTAGCTGCCCAGCTGTGCTTTGCATAACTGTTAGATACGATTTCCACTAGATCGTTATTGGCATACCTAATTTACTTGGAATGTTTACCATATCTAATTTTAAAACGTCTATGATCACAGTTTGTTTTGAAGTAGCACATTGAAAATAAAACATGTTTGGTAATCCGGAATATCTTCTTCTTTAAACCTTCAACACTGAAGTGGAGTACAAGTAAACCATTCGGAACTGAAACGTCAGTAACTCATAATAATGACGTATATGCAAAGAAACTCTACCTAACCTCTCTCTATTCAATCTCAAAAGTTCATTATTTGGTGCTTCGACGCTAAAGGCATGTATTTAAATCAAGATTTTATCTGAGTCGTTATTGGCAACTATTTGTTATAAGAATCTTTTTCAAGCCTTTATTAAAGAGAAATGGTAATATGCAAGTAATATTTGTATTGCTAAAAATAAATTACTTTAAGAGGAGAATTGCAAAAAGGAGGACATATTTAGAAAAGAAGATGATTTTATATGTCGGGAAAGAGAAGCTCTTGATCTTTTACAAGTTATATAAACAATTTACAAGTTATATGAGTCTGCAATTCTATGTGTGTAAAATCTATTTCAAATCTACTTTATAAATGAAGTTGATCAAAAGGTTTTATAAGCGCATTTTAGCAGAAAATGAAACCGGATAATCTATGAAATATCAATAAAACTGACAAAATTCCATAGTTATTAGTTGAATGATTTTGGTTTAAATGCATAGATGCTGTTGATATACAACTGTATAAATGAAATAATGAATACTGAAGATACAACTAAAAGAATTAAAAGTTTTGCGAAATATATAATTTAGAATAATTATAGAAAGTCATATTTTACATTCTTCATACAAAAGAAAATGTCTGCTGATACTTATAACATCAAACAACCAAACAGCTATTATAATGAAAAATTCAAGTGTAATGTTTTTATTCTTTTCTTCCCAACGCGGTGCATCATTCTTCTAGAATTTATGTTTACCTCAACTATTGGCAAATGGAATTCCACACCATTTGTAATTTTCATATTTTCTTCTAACACTTCTTTTTCTAAAGGATAGAAATAAGTAAATAGAAATATTAGGATTACGATAGATGATTAATCACAGGAAGCGAATCGCAAAGAAAATATTACTTTGGAGATTTAAGAAAGAAAAGGTGAAACTTCTGGGTGGAATCAGAAAATTTTGAAAACTAATGCATTAAATGAGCACAAACTTTTATATAATCATGAAGTAAAATCAGTGATGTATCCACCATAAAACAGAATAGCGGTCGTTTTAGAAATTTTCAGTTACCTGTAGTACTATAATATTCGTTAATATAGCAGGAAAGAGCTAAAGTGATAATATTTTATTATGTGTAGACCATAATTTTGTTTTTTTCATAACGAGAATTATTCTTGCATGCCATCATAATTAAGTTTGTGTAATAATCTTGTGTAATAACCCCTCTTGTATAATAATCCATAAATACGTTTATTATGTGTTAAAATCCTCTATTTTAGTTTACCTATAGAGCAGTGTTTTGGAGTTCTATGTTGTGTATGTCATCAGATACTGAAACAAAGCTGAATCTTGGACTCATTTTTAACACACTTACAACAATGGAGAATTCTGACGTTTAACGTTGCGTATGACATCAGATACTGAAAGCGAAGCTGAATATTGTACTCACTTTTTAATTTATTTACTACAATGGATATTATAATACATTGTTTTTAGTTGCGACTACGCAGACAGTGATTGAGTTGTTGTTGTTGTTGTTGAGACCCAGACCGTCCGACCTACCAGAAAGGTAGGCAGTGATTGAGTGTTGTCTTTTATTATAGTAAGATGTCTCATAAATAAACAAACCGATGTTTTAAATTACCAACAAATAGAATGCTCGTCGGCCTCACTATTATAATGTAAATATCTTGAGCTGAGTACTCGAATATTAAAGCTCCATTCATAAACCATTTTACATTAAAAACCCAAATCAAATCTCCATTACGTAGATCGCTTTTATTTCGCCTTTTTTTAACAACAAGTCTGTGTTTCTTTGTGATAATTGTTTCTTTTCATAATACAGCGACCAGGAGAGCAATCATTTTTCATCTCAACTAGCGGAAATTGCGTCTAACGCGGAAATTCCGTCTAACGCAGAAATTCCTTGAAATTCCATCTAACGCTGAAACTTTACTGGGCATAGTTTGACTGTTATCGTTTGAATTTTAAAGTATTGTCGCTTTCTTGCAGGTCCGAATTGTTCCGTCTTTCCCATGGAAGATGACAACGGAATAGTTGAAGGATACCTCGGCCGGGTTACAGAGTCTAGAAGAGTGGCCTTGCTAAGATGCCTTACTTCTAGGCTATGGTGATTTACTTCTAGGCTACAGTGCTTTACTTCTAGGCTACAGTGCCTTATTTATGGGCACTGCACCCGAGTGGTTCAGGCGGAATTTTCGTTCGGCGGTATCTTGATGCGTTCAATTGACCTATGTTGCCATCGCTTCCCCGGCGAATATGTTCTTCATGCGATCATGCCTGTTGATCGTGTTTTGGAGAGCCTTTGTGGTTATGCGTGCCTCTTAGCGGTATTACTAGAAATGACGCCGTCTTACCAAAAGTGGTCCTCATCATGATTGCAGACTTGTGTAAGGTTATGCATTCGATTTAGTTATGAGTCTATATGCAAAATTCGCCTTTATCAACGATTTTACATACGATATTTTCGGTGTCGATTTACGTTTGAACATTGACCCTATATGGACCCTCTCAGTATACAGAAAATGCGTCATAAATGAAAGTGCGTCCTCCTCACGTAATCTCTCAAGGATGGAAAGTGTTACAATCGAATTTATGTTCAAGACTTTCTCTTATCTGGATTTTCTTTTATCTGAATCTTTACTAGAGCGCCCAAGGTTCACTTCCGGGTCATCCTGATTGTTCTGGATTCATGGAGCGTGCTGAAATACTTTTTGAATAGAAGTCTATTTCTTTGTTGGACACTCGTGTGTTCTTGTAGATTGAGTGCCGTTTCTAATATCCAGGACTGTGGTTTTTTGGACCTAGGAAATCATATTCCGATATCCTAAACGATATTTACATATTTACTGTCCTCTAATACAGATTATTTCATCATCAAGATAATACTTTATCAGACGAATAACCCAAATTGACCTAAAAGAACAAGTAAATTAACACAAGACTAATACATACTAGCTGGTTGTGCCCGCTGGTGTTTACAAAATCTATCAACCACGCTTACCAATAATCAGTTTTTCAGCAAGTTCTGTACCCACTGCGCGGTCGCAAAAGACCCACGTACCCTCTAACAGACCAACTCCCTTCGTTCCGTATATATCCTAAAGATATCTAAATTGTGTTTGCCGGTTGGGCCCCATCGTTTAGATGCTAGAAAGACTTAAAAACTCACCGCCTCTCCTTACTTGCGCAACCGCAAAAGTCGTAAAGCTACAAATGAGCAGGTCGAATTAAGTACGGTTTTGTGCACTGATATGTGTTTTATATCTTCCCATAAGTTTTTGTATCACAAAATGTATACAAGGCGCTTCGAAGGAAAGAAATGCAGAAATAATCATATATATATATATATATATATATATATATATATATATATATAATATTAAGTAAAGGTATATGCATGCATAATGTAAACAAGCAAACATACTTACTCCCAATTTTCAAATGCGAAAAATAACAAGTATTGCACTCTTTCAAAGTATGACTGGGAGACAAACGGCTATTGTTGTGTAAATACGTAAATTCCTGGCAGAAATATTTTATTTTTTACTCCCCATCCAAGACCATATTTCATTTTGAATTTTTGTTTACTCCCGCTATTGACACATCGAAATTCCCTGCAATTTGTAATATTTCTCTTTTCCATAACACATCTTCCCTAAAGAGGTAAAGCTAAGGGAATAATATTTGGTTTTCGAGCAGAAATTTAGAGATTGGGTAAGGGAATAAACGGAAGCACGTTACTAAATACACGAATGTGAAAAATCTTTTGGTTTGAAATAATATATCTCAATATGAAATTTTTGTATAAAAGTATATAATTGATTTTGGAAATTTTAATGTATTGATCGCATGCTAAATTATATAACATATATTTGCAAATGGAGTTGCAGTTACAAAACACAAAATTGTTTAAAGTAAGGAATAAAAACTATTGATACTTATAATGATTTTAAGAAGAATGTGAAGTGTGTGATCATCTAAATGTGAGCTGAACGATAAACTTTTACAAAACATCACTCCTTTAAAATAAATATAAAATAAATATTAATTGAATACATATTCCCTAAAACAAATTCTCTGAGACACATTAATCTTCAGACAAAAGTAAAAAATTATTGGTCAACAGACCAGTTAAGCCTATGCATTCAAATAAGTTATCAGTACATATAACTTAATTAACATTTATATATATAATTACTTTTAAACTATATTTAGTAACTGTTTCATGTACTGACACACTTTTTTCTCCAACAATCTTTACATCATTTTTTTTTGTATCAAATATTTTTATTATCTGTTTCAGGTATTGACTATATCTACGAACATTTTCTCAATTAATTTTTACAGCATCAATCTTTTTCTTCATCAAACATCTTTCAGAGTTCACTTCGATAATAAAAATTTACAACTTCGTCTCAGTAGCACAATAGAGCGACCCAGCAAAGCGGTCCAGTAGAGCAGCCCAATGGAGCGGCCCAGTAGAGTGGCGGATTGGCAAGTACGAAGTTCCATGATTCAATTCTCGGTTTGGGCAGCAAAATTCTTTACAATATTTTAGCATCTGTTTCATATATTAAATATATTACCAACATTTCTCAACACCAGTCTTTACAAGATTAGTCTTTTCTCTATCAAATAATGTTTAGTATCTAATTACTGTATTGAGTACTACCAACATATCATTTCCCCCACCAATCATTACAAAATCAATATATTTCGCCGTCAACCAATTTTTATTATATGTTTTATATCTTGATTATACTTTCAAAGTGTTTCTCCACCAATCTTTTCAATATCAATATTTTTCTCCATCTAACCATATTTAGTATATGTTCCATTTATTGATTACAGCAACAGTTTTTTCCAATTGCGTTTTTGGAATTACTGTTCTCAATACTATTCTCTATTTTAATCATGCAAGATATATACTAAAATTCCATTTATTTCTAGGTTTTGCATAATGTATTACCACATACATTCGGTCTGGAGTTATTTTGTCCACACATGAAACAGAATCAGTAATTATTTATCGACTTGCTTGTACTCGTACATTACAAATATATTTTATTCTGTAAAGTATTTTAGCATCAACTCTAGATTATATAGTAATTCCTCTGATGTTTCTCAAGGTATACATTCCAAGGTACAGATATTTCTGCGCTATGTTATAAGTATTGCTTAGGTTCATAATATTCCGACATACAACTATTATTTAAATAATTTTTCCTTTATCTAAGTGTATTCATTTTATTTATTTAGGTGTCACTGTTGGTGATTCATTTAACTTTCAACGGCATATTCATAACACTGTTAAAAGCGCCTATAAAAAATTGGTTTCACCTTAAGACCATCTCATGTTTTTGTCAGTGCTGATACTATTATTTGTCTTTATAATACTTTTCTTAAACATATTTTAGAATAGTTTTCTACGATAGGGGATTCTATTTACCATTTGCATTCTCAACAAATCGAAGTAGTCCAAAATAATTTTTTACGTGCTATTAATTACCGAATTTTCTGTTATTATCCATATAATATATATAATCATCAACTTAAGCGGAAATGTATATTAATATCTCTTAAAATGAGAAGAAAATGATCTCGCCCCTTGTTTTACTATAAAGTTTAGAGTAAAAATAATATTGATTATCCCATTTTATGTCCTTGCTTCGAGTTTCACATACTTGTTACCAGCAAATTATTCGAAGAAAAAGCAAATTATTCCGTAATACTACTATTAAACACAACTTCATTAAGAGCTTTTCTGTCTATAAATGGTTTGATCTCTTTAATGAATACTGTGTTTATATTGATTATTTCGACTTCTACCAATTTCCCAAAAGCTTGTTTTAATGTACTTGACTTGTTTACTGTTTAATATTCTAGTTTTCTTTTTGTAATGTTCTTTTTATATTTTATGATTACTGTAATAGCATATTATCTATAGTTGCCACCTAAATTAAATAAATAAATAACTCATATATTTGAGAGTAACTGTAACCCTCATTCCAATATTGACATATGGTAATTATCCGCATTTTGTAATATGTCGGATTACCTTAAATATAGCCAGAAAAAGATAAGTATAAAAGGACAATATTTGATTTGCGATTCATAATTTACAAAAGTGTCAGGGAAAAATCAATGGAGCAAATATTTTATTCAAAAGATATAATTAAAAAATTACACTCGTAGTAAATCAGTATCGAATATTTGGTCAAAATAATTAAATCTCCATCTAATCGTTCCCCTTACATTTTTCAGTTTAATAATAGCTGATGCATTAACTTTCGTTGGGACGATATTCAGAAATTTTCCAAAAATACAAATACATGTCTGGTTAAAGTTATAAGCAGGTTACTAGACTGCATTTGAAATATAAACGAAGCGTATTTACCTATTTTTATCAGACAAGGCCGCTGAAAACATCCAACCTCAAATTTCCACAATACGAGAACATACTAAAATTCAGCTGAAATCATGCACATAAATAACAACGTGCAATCTAAAAATTACCACCTTGAATCGTGTACGCTTGAATATACACGCTTTCGCAAAAAAACGAAGCACCCCTAAAAAATAATCCGATTATCTCGAAATTTCGTATTCAAATTCATTTATACCAAGAATGCAAATGACTAAATTTGCAAGGCCAATGAGTGTTAACTTCGGCCAAAGTGCGCGTTTCTACTGCTCAACTAGCATCATACAAAACAGGTTAAAAATGTGGAAGGTTTACCTTTGCTCGTTATCGGCGTTGCAGTTCCGTGGACACACAGCCAATAATGCCGTCACGGCGTTACTGAAGATCTCATAAGCAATTAAACGAGTTCGAACGTGGTCGTTTAGTCGGGATGAGGGAAACTGGCTGGTCATACTGAGAAGTAGGCCGCCACCTGTACCAAACGGACACTGTTGTGCAAAGGTGCTGGCAGCAATGGTGGCTGCAAGGAGCCCATCGACGGAATAAAGGCTCTGGAAGACCAAGGTGTACAAATACGAGGCAAGATCGAATGTTTGTGCGACAGGCCCGAACTGGCCCAACTGCATTATCCGCCATCCAATGTGCTACAGCCTCTTCCTTACCACCCGTGGTACCTTCCACCATCTCACGGTACTTGACTGAGGTGAGGTTATGCTCACGATGGCTTTTAAGACGTCTGCCCATAAACCCGCAACATCGACAGAGCCGTTTGTAATAGTGTCGTGGCCGAGCATCTTGGCTGCCAGCAAACTGGCATCTCATAGTGTTCAGCGATGAATCACGCTTCAGTCGTTCAGTAGATGACCATCGGGTACGTGTGTGGAGGCGCCAGGGCCAGCGATCCCAATTATCCTTTGTTTTACACAGACATTACCTCTTGTGTGATGGTGTGGGGTGCTATCGCTTAAGACAGCTGGTCGACCCTCGTCATCCTGCATACAACTTTAACAGTTCAATGATATGTTGATGAAATCCTGCGACCGTTTGCGTTACCGTTCATGGCACGTCATTCTGGGGCCATTTTCTAATAAGATAATGCCACGCCACATACGGATCGCATATCTATGGACTGTCTCCGTGCTGTTGATAATGTTCCTTGGTCAGCGAGGTCATCAGATCTTTCCCCAGTCGAACATGAATGGCACATGCTAAGCCGTCAGATTCGGGAACCCCGAAATATAGCAGATCTGGAGCAACAATTGAGGAATGCCTGACAGAATGTATCGTAGGATGACATTAGAAAACTCTATCACTCCTTATCTGGACGTATACAAGCATGCATTGCCTCCAAGGGGGTTTTCACCAATTACTGATTTAAAAATTCAATGTGAAATTGCTAACCATTGATGGGTTCTGCGGCCTTGATTTTGTAATCATTTCATTACCTGTGTATAAGCTGTACACATATTTAATTTCAATATAAACCAATCACTCTATTCGTACAACCAAAGCACCTTTTCAACCAACTTCCTGACTGCAGTGCAATAGTACAAATCGTTACATTTAAGAGCATATTTGAAACAGTTAATTTAAAAGCAAGTTTGAAAATCATACTTAAAAGTATGAACTTGATTATAAGCAAATAAGTTAAAAGCAATATATAATTATATATTAAAATTATATATTATAATTTTAATACATAATTTATAATTAAAATTATATATTAAAAGCAATATCTTAAAATATTTTACCTAACCAGATACATAATCTGAAATTCTAGGCTTCAATGCATCCTTATAACCAGCCAATTTATAACCATATCAGTATTACGTTTACAAAAATACTTAAAATCATTACACTTAATATCGTACTTAAAATACTAACATTTACAATCTGTTTTAAAAACATTTAGCACATATTTACGAGTCTCAACTTCAAGGACTGATCTACAAAGGGCAAAATCGACAAAACATTGCTACTTTACATATTAATACTTTTAACGTATCCAGTTCCACCAAATTTGGGCGTTACATCGACCATAGGATGGCTATTCAAATTCATTAGTACTGCTAAGCTTCCACTGCTGACACGAATCTCCGGAGGACTGCTCTAAACCGAAGATTTTCCTACATTATCCTGGAGCTTTCCTCTTGTTCAGATTCAGATCCATATAAAGGCAAAACCCAGTCATCTTCCCATCGGATAAACGTCCCTCCTGGAGGACTGTTCAAAGATATCTTTCCCAATATCTTCCCCGACACAACCATGACCCGGTACCGTGAACCGGTACCGCAAACACAAACACGACAATCGCAATTCGATTCTAGCGACTACGTCAGTAATCTTTCTCGCCTGTTGCCACTGGTGTCATGAGTCACAAATACCGCGAGTTGCTTTTTGAATATTTTATTAAAATTTAACAATCACAATTGAACTTTACAAACACCTATATTTCGCACTTTGCAATGCTTTCCAAGCTGAAAGCTGCACTCAAACCTGCACGCAACGTGCTCCAAGCCTCGATGATCTTATTCCAGCATAAATCCATCACACACCAGACTGGAGAACGCCTGTCCGTATGACTGCCTCAGAAAGTCCCCTCCACTGACTCGCAGTGTTGTCAAGGAAGTATAAAGTCACCCTCTTTTGCGATGTGATCTTTCCAGCTCTGTAGATCATATATGTCACTATGGACAGGAACCTTCTGGGTAATATCGCAGTTAAATAGAGAATAATGTCTATATTTCAATTCTGAGAAAAAAAATACCATTTCTTCTGAGTTATTTCTGGTAACCTCCGGCATATAGCTTACTGTATATATCGCATATTTTTTCTCAGTACCTGTGCATTTTCTGCACGGAATCAACTTAATACAAATTTACATTTATTCTACTCATTGCTAGTATAATTGAATATATCAATATAGTGTGTTCCACAGAGATTCCACAAAGAGTCCACAAAAAATGTTCTGACATACAGAACTTCAACTGCAGATGCCAGATATACTGCTGGTACAAAATACTCTGATGCAAGAATTGAGATCAATGGCCAGAGACGACATTGGAGGTATGTACTTACCAAATATTGCAGCAAGTCTTGGACCATTTGATAATAGAATTTACTTGGTGTCACATTTCCAAGCTCCTCAGCGAATAATATGATAATTGTTGTAATTAATTTAATAATTAACCAAATATTCTTAATAAATGATTTTATTTGAAAGTTAAAATTGTGCAGTTAATTGCAGTATTATATTAATAAATGTTCTATTCCAAGAACTAGCACTAGAGAGATAAATAAGCTGGACTTAATATAGGCACAAAGCAATGGGTTTCACAATGTACGATATTCGGCCATGTTAATTATAAATAATTTAATATGTGTAAAAGCCAACTTAAAAGTTATATTTATAAATGTGCACCATACATATATTTTTGCTTTCATTTCGTGATTTATTTTGCATATCAATTGGTCTATTTTTGAAACAATATTATTTATATCGTTGCTCTCCCTGTGAAACATTTCCTAATATAAATGTTTATATATGTGAACTATTTGTATATTTCAACTGTATTTAGATTGGGAAAGGTTTTTTTTTTGTATACAGTTGCTCATCATCTTTTTCCTGGTATCATCTACACATATTTTATCGAACATATGATTGCGTTTTACTACTTATTTTGCATATATAAGTTCCGGCCTATCACCTATTTCATTATCCCACCTAGTGCCTTTCCTAATGTGTCGTTTAACAACACAATTGATGGATAAATGTTTGTTAAACAACGTGTAGACAAGAACTTGACTGATTTCCTTATGACTGACCAGAAACACCAAGATACAAAGGTAACAAAAGAGACATCCTTTAACACAAAGTAGCTTTTAGTAAAACAATATGTTTTAGTTATCCTAAGAAATATTAATTTCTTTTCAACAGCTGCCATGTTATGTCCTATGACGACAGAAAGTTTTCTGGTTTCACAGAGAGTTTTACAGGAACATTTCATTTGACCGATGCCTTCAGCTAGCTCTTGAATTGGGATGTATTATATACAAATTTTAAGATTCTGTAGAACAAGCTTGCGTTAACCAGGAACTATATTTTAATGGGGATTTTATATTTATACTAGCAGCATACCCGTTCTTCGTACGGAGTATATAATATAAAGAAACTTGAAATTCATAATCATGCGCAAATTCTTATAGTATACTAAATGACATGTTTAATCAAAATATTCTGTTAAAATATTTAATATAATGCTCCTAAAAAGAAGTTTAAGAATCTCTGTTCTCGCTATATAAAATTATCTTCATGGACATATCTGAAGAATAAAACATCTTGGACCCCTTATGTAAGCAAATATAAAAAAAAAATATGGAATTGAATCAATATATGCAAAATAAAAGCGTTAAAATTGTATGGGACCCGTACTAATTATATACGCGAATATTAGAAAATATAACCTGTATTAGTAGATTACATGTATAAATTGAAAATACCAATAAACCCGTAATCTTTAAATCTGAAGACAGTCATTTATTCCAATATATGTCAAAATTAAAGTGCTAAAATTATATGGGAAGATATACACGCACTACTTATAATGTCCGATTATTAGTAGAAGATTACCCGTTTTGCAATATGAGTCACAAATGTTTTTTGGTAAAATACAACAGACGACGTAATAAATTGAATATATAATTAATCCCCTTAATCTTCATACCAGAAGACTGTACTTGATTCCAATATATATGCCAATATATGTCAAAATATATGACAATATACCTGTACTACTTTTATTCTCGTAGGTTAGAAGATATACCCGTGCATTCCTAGAAGATTACTCGTACAACGTACAATATGCGTGTGTCAGCAATTTTTGCCGCAATAAAACAATGGCATAATAACTTAAAAATATCAATAATCACTGAATCAATAATTCCGGAAAATATCAATAATAATAATGTTTAAACCTGAAGAGTATAATTGATATTATCCACTCCAAAATGAAATGGCAATGAAATTTATTTTATATACATATCTTCATTATTCAAATTGGAAAGGATTTAATAAAATTCGTCTGCCGCATAAACACATTGGATTTAAATCCGTTGCTAAGCGACATGATATCATTTGCTTCAAATAAATTGGTAGAAAAAATATCGTCTAAATAGTTATATTTCTATGGAACATTTGGCGACAGTTTCGTCAAATTAGCGACATTTTAAAAAATCGCCAAATTTATCGCCAAGTGGGACTGTAGAACTGACAGTTCCACTTTGCGACAAATTGACGAAATATCATCACAATACTTACCCCTAACAAAAAACAATTAATATCATTTATGTAGGGCAATTTTATCAATTTCAAGATATTTTTATAGATGTGAAAACATTTTTATCAATTTGGTGACATTTTAAAAATTCGCTAAATGTATTACTAAGTAGGATGGTTGGTCTGACAGATAAATGCTAACCAAACATCATTTCAGTACTCTCTTCTAACAAAACAAAAAAAAATTTCATTGATATGTAGAAGACCCAAGCCACACGACCAACCCGAAAGTTTATGGTAGCTGTTTGTGTGTCGTTTATATCAATTTGGCGACATTTCCGTCAATTTGGCAAAGTTTAAGAAAAGTTGTCAAATTAGCGATATCCCTCCAAATTCGTAGCTTTGAATTTGCAGATCTGAATGAAACATTCTTATCCCGTTTCAATATACTAAATGAAAACCTTACAATTGTATTAGAAGATATACCCGCTCTACTCTTTTTCTGTTTCAACAATCGGCTATATGAATTTATTGGCTAAACACAATATATGAGTTTAGTAGCTAAATACGATATAAGCTTGAAAACTCTTTGCCAAAATAAATGAAATTGATGTCGCAGTCAGCAATTAATATAATTAAAAGAAAAATCAAACCGTCCATTCATAAGATATACTTTTATATCCATTTATTTATTATTTAAATCGAAAAAAAATAATAAAAACATTAACAAACACATTTAATTTAATTGCGATGCCGAGCAACATGATATATCCTCCTAAAATGTTAAAATTTATTAACCACTAACAGGACACCCGTTATTCGTACGGAGTGTATAATTTAAAGAAACTTATAGTTCGCAATCATGTGCAAATTCTGTTAAAATATTAAATTTATTGCTCCTAAAGAGAAGTTTAAGAATATATGTTCTCACTATGCAAAATTATCTTCACGATCAGATCTGAAGAATAAAACATCCGGCCCCCATTTGTAAGCAAATTTACAGAAGAAAAAATAAGAATTGAATGAATATATACAACCCCGTACTAATTATACTGTCGCAGATTAGAAAATATGCCAATGTGTTAGTAGAAGATTACCCGTATTACAATATGCGTCTCAAAAATATTTGCCAAAATAAAAGAGATGACGTAATAAATTGAAAACATCAATAATATCCGTACTCTTTATACCAGAAGGTCGTAATTGATTCCAATATATGCCAATATATATCAAAACATATGTCAATATACCTGTACTACTTATATTCTCGTAGATTAAAAGATATACACGTGTATTTGTAGAAGATTCGTACAACATACAATATATGAGTTTAAACAATTTTTGTCATAATAAAATAATTGCATAATAACTTGAAAATATCAATAATCCTTGAATCAATAATCCCCGAAAATATAAATAATAATAATTTTTAAGCCTGAAGACCGTAATTGATATTATCCAGTCAAAAATGCTATAAGAAAAATCAAATCGTTCTTTTCTAAAATATATTTTTATATCCATTTATTTATTATTCAAATCGAAAAAATAATTATTAAAATTAACAGACAGATTTAATTTAATTGCGTTTCTGAGTAACATGATATAAGATAGAATCTTATAACATGTTAAATATGTCATGTCTTATAACATAAACTGCGAAATTAAATAACGATTTTGATTTCTCTATACTTCTCATTGTTCCGTAAAAGCTTGTTTTAAATAAACCATGAACCATGAAGATAGATTTCCCCTTTAAATCATGTTTCAAACAATTCATGTTTTCAGAAAGTGACTAATTAACGCAAAAAATCTTCCATCAAACTCAGAGATTAAATTTTAATTCACTTTCAAACGATTTTCAAGCTTTTCGTTTGGATAAACCACGGAGTTAGGGAGTAGAACTCCTAGGAAAAAGTTCCGTTTTCTATTAATATCTCGACAACCCCAGGTCTTAGAAACTCGAAACTTGGACAAAATTTATGGGGGGATATTTCAAGGCTATTCACCAAATTTCATTAAATTCGGTTCAGCCGTTTTTCCGTGATGATGAGACAAACGAAAATTTTGTTTTTTACTAATATCTCGAGAACCACTGGTCGTAAAAACTCAAAACACGGATATAATTTTAAGTGGGGCTATTTTTGGGCTACCCACAAAATTTCATCAAATTCGGTTCAGCCGTTCTCCCGTGATGATGGGACAAACAGACAGACAGACAGACAGACAGACAGATTTTCATTTTTATTTATATAGACTAGCAGCATACCCGTTCTTCGTACGGAGTATATAATATAAAGAAACTTGAAATTCATAATCATGCCCAAATTCTTATAGTATACTAAATGACATGTTTAATCAAAATATTCTGTTAAAATATTTAATATAATGCTCCTAAAAAGAAGTTTAAGAATCTCTGTTCTCGCTATATAAAATTATCTTCATGGACATATCTGAAGAATAAAACATCTTGGACCCCTTATGTAAGCAAATATAAAAAAAAATATGGAATTGAATCAATATATGCAAAATAAAAGCGTTAAAATTGTATGGGACCCGTACTAATTATATACGCGAATATTAGAAAATATAACCTGTATTAGTAGATTACATGTATAAATTGAAAATACCAATAAACCCGTAATCTTTAAATCTGAAGACAGTCATTTATTCCAATATATGTCAAAATTAAAGTGCTAAAATTATATGGGAAGATATACACGTACTACTTATAATGTCCGATTATTAGTAGAAGATTACCCGTTTTGCAATATGAGTCTCAAATGTTTTTTGGTAAAATACAACAGACGACGTAATAAATTGAATATATAATTAATCCCCGTAATCTTCATACCAGAAGACTGTACTTGATTCCAATATATATGCCAATATATGTCAAAATATATGCCAATATACCTGTACTACTTATATTCTCGTAGGTTAGAAGATATACCCGTGCATTCCTAGAAGATTACTCATACAACGTACAATATACATGTGTCAGCAATTTTTGCCGCAATAAAACAATGGCGTAATAACTTAAAAATATCAATAATCACTGAATCAATAATTCCGGAAAATATCATTAATAATAATGTTTAAACCTGAAGAGTATAATTGATATTATCCAGTCCAAAATGAAATGGCAATGAAATTTATTTTATATACATATCTTTATTATTCAAATCGGAAAGGATTTAATAAAAATCGTCTGCCGCATAAACGCATTGGATTTAAATCCGTTGCTAAGCGACATGATATCATTTGCTTCAAATAAATTGGTAGAAAAAATATCGTCTAAATAGTTATATTTCTATGGAACATTTGGCGACAGTTTCGTCAAATTAGCGACATTTTAAAAAATCGCCAAATTTATCGCCAAGTGGGACTGTAGAACTGACAGTTCCACTTTGCGACAAATTGACGAAATATCATCACAATACTATCCCCTAACAAAGAACAATTAATATCATTTATGTAGCGCAATTTTATCAATTTCAAGATATTTTTATAGATTTGAAAACATTTTTATCAATTTGGTGACATTTTAAAAATTCGCTAAATGTATTACTAAGTAGGATGGTTGGTCTGACAGATAAATGCTAACCAAACATCATTTCAGTACTCTCTTCTAACAAAACAAAAAAAAATTTCATTGATATGTAGAAGACCCAAGCCACACGACCAACCCGAAAGTTTATGGTAGCTGTTTGTGTGTCGTTTATATCAATTTGGCGACATTTCCGTCAATTTGGCAAAGTTTAAGAAAAGTTGTCAAATTAGCGATATCCCTCCAAATTCGTAGCTTTGAATTTGCAGATCTGAATGAAACATTCTTATCCCGTTTCAATATACTAAATGAAAACCTTACAATTGTATTAGAAGATATACCCGCTCTACTCTTTTTCTGTTTCAACAATCGGCTATATGAATTTATTGGCTAAACACAATATATGAGTTTAGTAGCTAAATACGATATAAGCTTGAAAACTCTTTGCCAAAATAAATGAAATTGATGTCGCAGTCAGCAATTAATATAATTAAAAGAAAAATCAAACCGTCCATTCATAAGATATACTTTTATATCCATTTATTTATTATTTAAATCGAAAAAAAATAATAAAAACATTAACAAACACATTTAATTTAATTGCGATGCCGAGCAACATGATATATCCTCCTAAAATGTTAAAATTTATTAACCACTAACAGGACACCCGTTATTCGTACGGAGTGTATAATTTAAAGAAACTTATAGTTCGCAATCATGTGCAAATTCTGTTAAAATATTAAATTTATTGCTCCTAAAGAGAAGTTTAAGAATATATGTTCTCACTATGCAAAATTATCTTCACGATCAGATCTGAAGAATAAAACATCCGGCCCCCATTTGTAAGCAAATTTACAGAAGAAAAAATAAGAATTGAATGAATATATACAACCCCGTACTAATTATACTGTCGCAGATTAGAAAATATGCCAATGTGTTAGTAGAAGATTACCCGTATTACAATATGCGTCTCAAAAATATTTGCCAAAATAAAAGAGATGACGTAATAAATTGAAAACATCAATAATATCCGTACTCTTTATACCAGAAGGTCGTAATTGATTCCAATATATGCCAATATATATCAAAACATATGTCAATATACCTGTACTACTTATATTCTCGTAGATTAAAAGATATACACGTGTATTTGTAGAAGATTCGTACAACATACAATATATGAGTTTAAACAATTTTTGTCATAATAAAATAATTGCATAATAACTTGAAAATATCAATAATCCTTGAATCAATAATCCCCGAAAATATAAATAATAATAATTTTTAAGCCTGAAGACCGTAATTGATATTATCCAGTCAAAAATGCTATAAGAAAAATCAAATCGTTCTTTTCTAAAATATATTTTTATATCCATTTATTTATTATTCAAATCGAAAAAATAATTATTAAAATTAACAGACAGATTTAATTTAATTGCGTTTCTGAGTAACATGATATAAGATAGAATCTTATAACATGTTAAATATGTCATGTCTTATAACATAAACTGCGAAATTAAATAACGATTTTGATTTCTCTATACTTCTCATTGTTCCGTAAAAGCTTGTTTTAAATAAACCATGAACCATGAAGATAGATTTCCCCTTTAAATCATGTTTCAAACAATTCATGTTTTCAGAAAGTGACTAATTAACGCAAAAAATCTTCCATCAAACTCAGAGATTAAATTTTAATTCACTTTCAAACGATTTTCAAGCTTTTCGTTTGGATAAACCACGGAGTTAGGGAGTAGAACTCCTAGGAAAAAGTTCCGTTTTCTATTAATATCTCGACAACCCCAGGTCTTAGAAACTCGAAACTTGGACAAAATTTATGGGGGGATATTTCAAGGCTATTCACCAAATTTCATTAAATTCGGTTCAGCCGTTTTTCCGTGATGATGAGACAAACGAAAATTTTGTTTTTTACTAATATCTCGAGAACCACTGGTCGTAAAAACTCAAAACACGGATATAATTTTAAGTGGGGCTATTTTTGGGCTACCCACAAAATTTCATCAAATTCGGTTCAGCCGTTCTCCCGTGATGATGGGACAAACAGACAGACAGACAGACAGACAGACAGATTTTCATTTTTATTTATATAGACTAGCAGCATACCCGTTCTTCGTACGGAGTATATAATATAAAGAAACTTGAAATTCATAATCATGCCCAAATTCTTATAGTATACTAAATGACATGTTTAATCAAAATATTCTGTTAAAATATTTAATATAATGCTCCTAAAAAGAAGTTTAAGAATCTCTGTTCTCGCTATATAAAATTATCTTCATGGACATATCTGAAGAATAAAACATCTTGGACCCCTTATGTAAGCAAATATAAAAAAAAATATGGAATTGAATCAATATATGCAAAATAAAAGCGTTAAAATTGTATGGGACCCGTACTAATTATATACGCGAATATTAGAAAATATAACCTGTATTAGTAGATTACATGTATAAATTGAAAATACCAATAAACCCGTAATCTTTAAATCTGAAGACAGTCATTTATTCCAATATATGTCAAAATTAAAGTGCTAAAATTATATGGGAAGATATACACGTACTACTTATAATGTCCGATTATTAGTAGAAGATTACCCGTTTTGCAATATGAGTCTCAAATGTTTTTTGGTAAAATACAACAGACGACGTAATAAATTGAATATATAATTAATCCCCGTAATCTTCATACCAGAAGACTGTACTTGATTCCAATATATATGCCAATATATGTCAAAATATATGCCAATATACCTGTACTACTTATATTCTCGTAGGTTAGAAGATATACCCGTGCATTCCTAGAAGATTACTCATACAACGTACAATATACATGTGTCAGCAATTTTTGCCGCAATAAAACAATGGCGTAATAACTTAAAAATATCAATAATCACTGAATCAATAATTCCGGAAAATATCATTAATAATAATGTTTAAACCTGAAGAGTATAATTGATATTATCCAGTCCAAAATGAAATGGCAATGAAATTTATTTTATATACATATCTTTATTATTCAAATCGGAAAGGATTTAATAAAAATCGTCTGCCGCATAAACGCATTGGATTTAAATCCGTTGCTAAGCGACATGATATCATTTGCTTCAAATAAATTGGTAGAAAAAATATCGTCTAAATAGTTATATTTCTATGGAACATTTGGCGACAGTTTCGTCAAATTAGCGACATTTTAAAAAATCGCCAAATTTATCGCCAAGTGGGACTGTAGAACTGACAGTTCCACTTTGCGACAAATTGACGAAATATCATCACAATACTATCCCCTAACAAAGAACAATTAATATCATTTATGTAGCGCAATTTTATCAATTTCAAGATATTTTTATAGATTTGAAAACATTTTTATCAATTTGGTGACATTTTAAAAATTCGCTAAATGTATTACTAAGTAGGATGGTTGGTCTGACAGATAAATGCTAACCAAACATCATTTCAGTACTCTCTTCTAACAAAACAAAAAAAAATTTCATTGATATGTAGAAGACCCAAGCCACACGACCAACCAGAAGGTTTATGGCAGCTGTTTGTGTGTCGTTTATATCAATTTGGCGACATTTCCGTCAATTTGGCAAAGTTTAAGAAAAGTTGTCAAATTAGCGATATCCCTCCAAATTCGTAGCTTTGAATTTGCAGATCTGAATGAAACATTCTTATCCCGTTTCAATATACTAAATGAAAACACTACAATTGTATTAGAAGATATACCAGCTCTACTCTTTTTCTGTTTCAACAATCGGCTATATGAATTTATTGGCTAAACACAATATATGAGTTTAGTAGCTAAATACGATATAAGCTTGAAAACTCTTTGCCAAAATAAATGAAATTGATGTACGCAGTCAGCAATTAATATAATTAAAAGAAAAATCAAACCGTCCATTCATAAGATATACTTTTATATCCATTTATCCATTTATTTATTATTTAAATCGAAAAAAAATAATAAAAACATTAACAAACACATTTAATTTAATTGCGATGCCGAGCAACATGATATATCCTCCTAAAATGTTAAAATTTATTAACCACTAACAGCACACCCGTTATTCGTACGGAGTGTATAATTTAAAGAAACTTATAGTTCGCAATCATGTGCAAATTCTGTTAAAATATTAAATTTATTGCTCTTAAAGAGAAATTTAAGAATATATGTTCTCATTATGCAAAATTATCTTCACGATCAGATCTGAAGAATAAAACATCCTGCCCCCTTTTGTAAGCAAATTCACAGAAGAAAAAATAGGAATTGAATGAATATATGCAACCCCGTACTAATTATATTGTCGCAGATCAGAAAATATGCCAATGTGTTAGTAGAAGATTACCCGTATTACAATATGCGTCTCAAAAATTTTTCCCAAAATAAAAGAGATGACGTAATAAATTGAAAACATCAATAATATCCGTACTCTTTATACCAGAAGGTCGTAATTGATTCCAATATATGCCAATATATATCAAAACATATGTCAATATACCTGTACTACTTATATTCTCGTAGATTAAAAGATATACACGTGTATTTGTAGAAGATTCGTACAACATACAATATATGAGTTTAAACAATTTTTGTCATAATAAAATAATTGCATAATAACATGAAAATATCAATAATCCTTGAATCAATAATCCCCGAAAATATAAATAATAATAATTTTTAAACCTGAAGACCGTAATTGATATTATCCAGTCAAAAATGCTATAAGAAAAATCAAATCGTTCTTTTCTAAAATATATTTTTATATCTATTTATTTATTATTCAAATCGAAAAAATAATTATTAAAATTAACAGACAGATTTAATTTAATTGCGTTTCTGAGTAACATGATATAAGATAGAATCTTATAACATGTTAAATATGTCATGTCTTATAACATAAACTGCGAAATTAAATAACGATTTTGATTTCTCTATACTTCTCATTGTTCCGCAAAAGCTTGTTTTAAATAAACCATGAACCATGGAGATAGATTTCCCCTTTAAATCATGTTTCAAACAATTCATTTTTTCAGAAAGTGACTAATTAACGCAAAAAATCTCCCATCAAACTCAGAGATTAAATTTTAATTCACTTTCAAACGATTTTCAAGCTTTTCGTTTGGATAAACCACGGAGTTAGGGAGTAGAACTCCTAGGAAAAAGTTCCGTTTTTCATTAATATCTCGACAACCCCAGGTCTTAGAAACTCGAAACTTGGACAAAATTTATGGGGGGATATTTCAAGGCTATTCACCAAATTTCATTAAATTCGGTTCAGCCGTTTTTCCGTGATGATGAGACAAACGAAAATTTCGTTTTTTACTAATATCTCGAGAACCACTGGTCGTAGAAACTCAAAACACAGATATAATTTTAAGTGGGGCTATTTCTGGGCTACCCACAAAATTTCATCAAATTCGGTTCAGCCGTTCTCCCGTGATGGTGTGACAAACAGACAGACAGACAGACAGACAGACAGACAGACAGACAGACAGACAGACAGACAGATTTTCATTTTTATTTATATAGATTGTGTTTGAATAACAAAGTTCTACACATGTATCCTAGATCTAACTTCATTTTCTGTGGACAGGGAGTGAAGGCCATGGGTAAAACCTGCACCCCCTAGAAAGTCCCTTGAGAACGAATTAGCTGTATTTCCAACTCTAGAAACTCTTAAGAGTTTTTATAACTCAAACGTTGTGTTTTTTAAATGAACGCAGTTGACTATTAAACAATCCTTCTTCAGTAACAAAATCTCCAAGAAAGCAACACATAATGATCACACACACAATTTTTCACAATTGAAATTTTTTGTTAGTTGAGATTTTTACCTTTCTGTATGCTAATAAACTGAAATTTGTTTTAATAACATTTCCTAAAGAGTTTGAAGTTCTGAACTGCAGTTTTACTCATTTGTTTCAAAGAACACTTCATACAAATATTTATCTCATAAAATTGAATGTAATACACTAAGCATCTGAAAAATGAAAATTCAAAGAAAGTGGCGCAAAAAAAAAAATATCCCAACCAATATCATTAAATAAACATGCAAACATTCCTTTTTGCAATTTCCAAATTCAAAGAATAACAAATGCTGAACAGATTCTTCTTATGACTAGAAGACAAACGGCTATGGTAGTGTAAATTCGTGACAGAATAATTTTGCGTTTTCTTTCCGAACTAAAGAATTCTTTCAAAGCTGTGTTTACCTTTACTTTTTAAATTTCCTCGCTATTGATAATTTTTCCTTTTTTCTTTTAACACATTTTTTGGAGAAAGACGAGAAAAGGAAGAAAGCAACATTTCGTTTGTGGGAGATAATTTATGATACTGGTATGTAAGAGTAACATGGAGAAAATATAAAAAGTTGCAACTGACTAAACTGCCCTGAAAAAAATATATCTCGTTAGTAATAGCGTAAACTGTTGATTAAAAATATAAACCGGTTTCAAATGCACAAAATTGTCCTTTTCACAGATAGAAAATGTATTATCTAATCATTTTAAAAATTCCATATTTTTACTTCCCATCATCATGTAAAGAACCTCATTCTGGATCGAACCCTGGATCTTCGAACTGGCCAGCGGATGTTCTACCGTTGACTACTAGGAGGGAATTACAAGCGCTTATCTTCGAAGTGGACTATGCATTCTCCAAACTCTAAAGTCAGATTTGCTTGCAACTGACAATCTGACAGATCACCTCCTGTTATTTTTATCTCAGGTTAGCCTTCTGATGCTTTTTCATACTCCAGGTTAGCTACCTGTGTGGTCATTATCTTCCTAATTTGAAATCGGCGCTACATATCCCTGAGTCCACTGAATCCGTGCTAGTCATACTAGGGCCACTTTCAGACCTCGGACATCTTTGCACTAACCTGCAAGGGTTGATTTGTTTGGACGCCATTGTAAAGAACCTTGCTGCTTCAAATAAGACTCGAACCCTGAATCTTCGAACTGGCCATCCGAAGCTCTACAGTTGAGCTACTAGGGCAGAATTGCAAGCTTTTACCGTTGAAGGAATTTTGCAACCGTTATGAATTATTTTTTATCACACTCCAAGCGAATGTGGTATTGGTTATGTTGGTTAAACTAAATGAGGGCCTACATTTCACATTAACTCTGGAAAGCTGTTCGATATCCTTTGGTACCAGCGAACATGATTGCTAAAATAATAAATTATACTGGTAAAAATTGGATGATTTAACAGTTTATTAAGACATGAGTCTTTATGGTACCGCAAGACATAGGTCATATCACTTTTTTGCTATCCAGTTCTATGAAAGTAATAGCTCTATGAAAAGAAACAATTCTTTTGGTAAAAAAAATATGTGTTGGTGAGGCTTCTATAGTATATTTATGCGCAAATGTTGACTGAAATGTAAACTAAGTAATTCATACAACTCTAATTTATTAATATTTTCAATAAACAATGTACAGTATACCTTACTTTATGCAATACGTTTACATACTTATAACTGTCTAACGGGCTTTTAGTCTTTAAGAACCTACGCAATCTCTCGCTATCCTAGAAGGCTGAATATTTTCACAATAATAGTATCGACTACGGGACAGAATCTAATGGAGTTCGATTTTCATTTCCTCCTCTCCGCGAGTGGAGAATATCAGGGGCTCCAAAAGCTTTTTAGATGCTTCAACAGCCTCTAGGGAACGCAAAAGGCTGAATTTTTACACTTGCTTGCGGGCAAAATCTAACTGATTCGCAATTTCGATTTCTTCCAGGTGACGAAAAAATCAGGGGAGGGGCGAATCGGATCCTCCAGATGCCCCTCACTGTGACTTAGAAGGATGACTTAGAAAGATAGACGTAAGGATGCATAATGCATTCCTTTTGCTGCACCAAAGTCTAATCTTACTATGTGATAGAATTCCGTCGGGTTATTACTATATATTTTGAGATACAGCAATTATCTAAGAACTCTTGGTTTCATTCTTGTTTTCCAAGCTCAACTGGAGTCCGAAAAGTTTTTTGTTTGTTATTAATGGCCGGGCACTTGAATAGCTGATCATTCGAGCTAACATCGACCGAAATATGAACATTTGCCGTCACATGGCAATCCTCTGCCGCAACATGGGATGTGGAACACTTTCCACCCATTGCTGGCACCACAACATCCATGCCAGTAGGTCGGACTCGAATTCACAGCCCGGTAGTCAGGAGAGCACGAGAAAACTATATCCTGAGACCTCGCAGCTACCGTGCCGAAGGTGTCCGAAAATTAGGGTATGCATCTTTATATTATTTTAATACAATTTCATTTGTTCTAATTAGATTTTTTAGAAGATCTTAGGTGAAATTAGATTTGATAATATGAATCATGTTAGGAAGTTTAGGGCAGAAGTATTTCAGTGAATAATACATTCTAGCATAAGTTAGCTACGGTTTATTAAATTACGTCAAGTCAAAATGGATCAAGTGTATCGTGTCATTGAACGCATGTATCCAGCGTCGTAGATTATAATGACACAACACGTGACTCACTGAGAGTCGCTAGAGCAAGAATATAAAAATAAATGAATATGAAAGAAATAGTTCTAGCATGAAACTCACAATTATGTAAGATCAACTGCCCAAAGGCTTCGATGTGCCTTTACAAGTTGCTGAGGTTGTTTACTTACGGCTTAAGGGAAGTGCACTTTTGATGTTTGTATGGATCTCTTCATTAATTTCTATAAAGGACCATGGAAAATATTTACATTTCAAACTGTTGTATATAATGTTTTTTGGTAACTAGTTTCATATGATACTGTTTGTGGTGAAAGAAATATAAAGATGGTTTACTTTTTAAACAATAAATGAGTCTTTGGATTGAATTATTATTCTTGTGAGACCAGAAATAGATCTCACATGTGTTTTGGTGAGACAGTTTTATGCCAGTTATTTATTGTGTCAGAATCATCGAACAATACTTATAATCTGGATGGCGCCGAGGTTTACAGCAAACCATAAATTTAGGAGCGTCAAGACAGAGCTTGCCGAGCGGGCCCTTACGAGGATGCCAAGTAGCGACATTGGTTTAATGATTAACCAATGAATAAAGAGTTTGTTGCGTCACACTGAATGCTGCAAATGAAAGCAAAGGGGGAGTGGCACCCCGAGGGAAAAAGAGAGCCACAGTCTGTGACCGAGGAAGGACACTAGGAGCAGATTTGTACAGATAACTTCGAGACGATGACATTATGACTTGTGGAATAACAGTTAGAGTTCGACATTACAATAAGAACGATGACTTAGAAAATATAGCACGGCGACTAGATATGTGGAAAAACAGCCTAAGAGAATGAAATAAGTGCCAGTGTTGAGTCATCAGTACAGTATGACTGCCGATATTACGTGTCGATGCATCACACCACGAGTTAATGCTAGTAATAAGTACGACATCAAGTTCGTGCTGCTAACAGTCGAAGACAGACTTGAAGGTATGTGTTCCTCAAATAACTTTAGGTCTAGAAACGTTTAGGCAATTTAAGTGGTCTCACATGTTCCCCCGCCAAAACTAATAATTAATTGAGTAATGAATTAATAAATGTTTAAGTTGTTAATAAATGTTTTATTGTTAAAGTTTAAATGGTATGATCCATTTAGTATTATATTAATTAATAATTCCTTTACAGAACTCCCGCGAAAGATAAATAATTGGAGGGTTTTATATAGCGGCACAACAAAGCAATGTACAATAATATTAAGTCAGTCTATACGAGTATTTTACGGCCATGTTAAGATATGATAGAATTATGATAATTAATAAAAAAGTTCAATTTTAAGTTACTTATATTGTTAAATATGTGCCAGAATTCTTAATTAATTGTCGTCGTGAATGGTGGTATTCGTTACATTTTTATCGTGGCCGGAATAACCAACATTACCTCTTTGCACGAGTTCCTTAATATCATCCTTAATTAAAACACTACACATAAAAGTCCACATTTTTAACTTTTAAAATAAATATTAATTATTCGCACATATCATTGTTATGATTAAAATTACATTAATTTTAATAAACGCTTAAGGAAGAGAAAAGCACCGTGTGAGACCCAGTCTTTAAAATTATTACAAAATTCAAAATTGACCCAATATATATGAGGATTGGCACATACCTCTGTATTTTGAACCTGTAGCTCAGCATGACTGTGATTGTCACCTTTGCCGATCCTTGTTCTGGCATTTGGAGTCAGCTTTGTCTTTTTCTATAACATTTTAATATTTAAAATAACGACCCACTTCTTGAAGATCAACACTCTCTCTTGCAACACTGCTCAAATTTCATGACTTCTCCTGTCGCTTCTGGACAATCATTGTTTTTTCTCAACGCTCTTGGATATTCATTCTTATTGAATCTCAGCGCTTCTGCACAGTCATTGCCTGAACATTCATTGAGTAATCTCCTTTTCGCCACATCATTTTGCCTGAGGTCCATATACGCCCTCCTTGCTCTCATTGGTTGATCCTCAGTGCAATGTAGCATCGTTGCATCATCGACTACTTTATTTTCCAATGAAGCTTTGTTTAGGTCTTGGCCCTAGGAGATATTTTCCCTCAATCACACCTGAAATTTGTGTGACTTATATTTGTATTTATATGAATATGGAAACAAAATGGCTGAATAGTAAAACTTCGTGACGGAATGCCTTTTTTCCAACCCAGACCGTCGTCTGAAAGCTGTGTCTATCCCTACTATAGAACCCTTCCCTTCGATTTATAATATTTATACGTTTCCATCTAACGCATCTTTCCCAAATAAATGATAATAAGAAAACAACATTTTGGATGCGGAAGATAATTTATTATATTGGCGTGTGTGTGTGTGGGGGGGGGTACTTTAACTACAGAACTTCTATTTCAGTCGTGAATTTATTGGGGTCCTGACTTGCCGGGCCAAGACTGTCATAAAAGGGTGCCTACAAGTATGCGCTTTGTTTTGTCGTAAATAGTCGTAAATATCAATACTGCATAAGTTGTCTCCTGGTCTCACACTATGCAGTTAGATAATTTGTAGTAAAATGTGTATTTTGTCCCAAATTTGCTAGTGTAAATATCTAGCGATATCATAGAGTACCACTGAATTTTAGTTGAAATATAAATTTGTACTACACAATATTACTTACCGGTCTCTGCCCACTAGCAGTCAATAAATATTTTTTTTTCAAATGGCAGAGAAAAAGACATACATTATACAAACAGAATAATTATCCCAAACATATAACATGAACAGTCAATGTCTCCTAAACAATGGCCAGAGCCGTGGACCTGTTAGCCGTCACATGACGTTGCCCCAGCGCACCAGTGGGGGTCGGCGCTCAGAGCGCCCAACAATATAACATCCATGTCCGCAGGTGGGACTCGAACCCACAACCCGGCAACCGAGCGACCACAAGGAAACGCCTGCCCTTGACCGCTCGACCACCGCGTCGACACAATAAATATATGACAACCAGAGTTTGTAGCAATTCGTTATTTAGCATGTTCTGCGTATATTCTTTTCAGGTCAATTATAAGCATATTGTTTTTAAGTCAAAAAACATTTACGATGTTACCTGTGAAGTCGCAGACACATATATTCTATTCATGTATCAGTTTTCCATGTGTCAGTGAGCCTAGACCAACCAATAACTAAACGTTTTGCGCTATAAGATCCTTAAGTGCCGTTACATTTCCAAGTACAAGTAAGAAGCACCGAGTACACATACGTGCTGGTTCAGAATTTACTTTAATGTGTAGATTTTTGTCAAAATATACCTGACATTTGTATAGAACAAAATATATACTATTCCAAAATACTCCACATCAGTCCTAAGCGGGAAGTTAAAGCCATCTTCTGAAACTAAAATATTTAATTTAACAAGAAATATTTCTTAAAGCATAAATGCATTAAAAAGTATATATATTTAAAATAAATAATTAAATGAAATATGCAGCGCAATTTCATTAAATAATCATGGCAGCATTTTCTGAAATACAAATGCAAAGAATAACACATGTTTCACATTTAACTTATATGAATATGGAAACAAAGTGACTGACAGTAAAAATTCGTGACGGAATACTTTTTTCCAACTCAGACTGTCGTTTGAAAGCTGTGTTTATCCCTACTATAGAACCACCCTTCCCTTCGATTTATAATATTCATACGTTTCATACGTTATCTAACACATCTTTCTCAAATAAATGATAGTAAGAAAACAACATTTTGGATGTAAAATAATTTATTATATTGCCGTGGGGGGGTGGGCACCTTAACTGCACAACTTCTATTTCACTCGAGAAATAAGGAAGCAAATGGACAGAGAATTCTTTACTCGTAGAGACACCTATACATTTTATATTTTAAGCTTAACAACTAATTCTCAATCTTCAAATTTTCGACCAAAGAACAACTTCTGAATTGTATGGCCTAATAAGTATCACGGATGAGGTAACATTATAAAGAAAATCCGCTCGCTGTATAGGAAATTAATACCATACATGAAAAATAAATGCATAAAAGTTATTTCAACATACTTGATTTCGCTTTTCGAGTTTTAGTACTTAATTTCGGACACTGTAAAGACCCTTGCTGCTCTAATTGGGGATCGAACCACTCATGGACGTGTGGAGGATTTTTTATAGGGGGGGTGGGCTAAAATTGATCGCATACAACATTTAGATATTTCTATCAACCTTAAAATATGTATTGTTAAAAAGTAAATTCGAATAGACGGTATGAGAAATCACATTTTAAATTTAGTGTGTATAGCACTTTCAAAAATTAGTATGCACCAAATTTTAATAATTAGTGTGTACCATCTTTACAAATATTCCCCCTTTCATATCAGAACTCTAACCTTTCTAGAGAAGAAGCAACTAAATTAACAAATTGGACATTCATAAATATACCAAATGCAATGGTAGAGCATCGGCTGTCCAGTCACAACAATCAATCAATCGCCCACACATAACAATCAATCGAGAAGTTTTCCATTTAGGTACAAGTTTAAATTGTTTTTATTAATATGCAGGTGGGGAGAAAGTACACAGTTGCGGTTGAATGTTCAAATTACAAAAAAACATTTTTCTTATTTTTTCTCTCATAATGGCTTTTAATTAAATTAACAACTTTCCAGGGGGATTCCCTGACCCCTGACCTCTATATACGCCCATGGAACTACTGACCTTCGTACTGGACAACCGGCGCTCTACCATTGAACTACTGAGAAGGAATTGCATGCTCTCAATTGAACTCTGCATTCTTCATCTAATGTCAAATTGGCGTATAACTGACAATCTGATTGACCACCTCCTGCTATTTTTACCTCATGGTAGCTTTCTAATTCTATTTTTATCCTTCAAATTATCTTTTTGAATGTATCCTGAATCCTGAACATCATATCAAATTTCGCCAATGTCCAATGCTTTGATTTGTGTCTATAAACGAGAAACACACACACACAACAATCAAGAGACAGGCTTCTTATTTCATTATGTAAGATGAATGTTGTTTGCAAATAAAAAAAATCTGATGTGGGCATCACATGACTTTCCATGCAGACTCAAATTCAAATTTTCTTGATTTCTTTAATAATCCATTAAAATGAATTTAATTACAGAAAATAAACATTAAATTTGCAATTTTGAATCAATTTCAGTTTTTATTTGGTAATTGGACATTTTTCCAAAGGCGGTGTAACAAAAATGCAAAAAATCTCAAATATCTCGAGAGCGGTTAGTCCTAGAGTCATAGAGTTGTTCTAATACTTTTCCTCGTCAAAAATTACGTATAAAACAAGCATTTAATTGATGCATTTAAGCATTTATAGTCTTTTTTTTACGTTGACAATTTTTGCAGACCATTTCGTGAAAAAAAGCAAGTTGTTATTTTCCGAATCGTACAAAAATGTAATCAGCACCAGAGTATCCCACACGTAACTTATCTGCCAAATTTTGAGAAATTTGGTCAGTTAGTATTATAGCTGGAGTGGATACATGAAATTTATGAGGGCCATTTCGCAAAAAAGGGGGGTTCTTTTTTTCTCCAAATCGTACCAAAAACTAATCAGCACCAGGGTCTCACACAAGTGACTTACCTACTAAATTTTCTGAAATTCGGTTCAATAGTTTTTAAGTTAGAGTGGATATATACATTGCACAAACAGGCACACAGACAGACACACACACAGACGTCGCACTAGAAATAGTGTTTTCGTATTCTAAAGGTCTCGAAACGTGTAGATCCGCCAAAAACTCGATTTGCAATTTTCGACATGATTCCAATACTTTCCCTATACATTACCATGTGTTGCAAGGAAAGTAATATTCAAAATGTAGGAATTGTATTGCAGTTTTATTTAAATATCTAAAAAATAATAAATGTAAAAGAAATTGCAGAACGAAAACAATATATTCTGAACAATGTCATTAAGTATGCATACCAGCATAGCTTTCTTCCAAATGCAAAGAGTAATAAAGTTCTCTGACATTCCCAACAGAACAGGGAGATGTAGTATATTATATAATGTAAATTCGCGATATACAAAACGATTTTGGTTTTTCTTTACAAACCTAGAACATAGTCCTTATAAAAGTTCTATTTGCAACGGTATTCACATAAAAATTTGCCACTATTTGTAAAATTGCATTTATCTTTTAGCAGATTTTTTAAAGACTTGAAAATAAGAAAACAATATTTACTTTGCGTAGGAAAAATTTATGATAGTGTAAAGGTAAAGAGATTATTTTCAGACGATGTTGTTCACAGAACACATTGTCGAAATATACAGGGTATCCTAAAAGCATTAACCTCGGCTTTTATTCCTTAAATATTGATCTCAGGCATATATAATAAATTGCAAAGTTTGCGTAAAAAAAGGTACATAATTTTATGAAATCGATACAAATTTTCAGGGGATTAAATTTAAAGAAATACAAAATTTAAATTTTTATACGGCCCCCGTACAAAAACATTTCCAATGAGTAAAATGTGTAATAAAGTGATGTACAAAATTTTAGCATTTTATCATAAAATGTCCCAGATATAAGTTTAAACAAAGTTGGTGAGGGATTACTCACAAATTAAAATGTAAATATTTACAGCAAGAGTGAAAATGACGCCACGCAAAAATGCATCATAAGCAAATGATATCTGCCACTTATCTTTAATGGATCTTTGGCATGGATGGAAGACATTTTGAACAAGCTTTGCAATCTTCGTGTAAAATTATTATTTCTACACAGTGTAGATACTTTTGTACTAATAAATAGCAAAATTAATATTTATATATGTAATCATTGTTTTCTTTCGTAATTTGTGTATAACCCCTGAAACGCGATCTGCCGACATGATTTTTCCCCTCTGAGAACCCATGTCGATGCATCGAAAAGTGAGTTAAGTCAGCATTTTTGTCTTTTCATATCTCTGGGACTTTTTATGATAAAATGCTGAAATTTTGTACATCACTTTATTAGCGTATGGGGCGCATTTCACTCATTGGAAATGTTTTTGTACGGGGACCGTATAAAGATTTAAATTTTGTATTTCTTCAAATTTAATTCCTTTGAAAATTTTAATCGATTTCATAAAATTCTGTAGCTTTTTTTACTCAACTTTGTAATTTATTGTATATGTCTAAGATCAATATTTAAGGAATAAAAGCCGAAGTCAATATTTTTGGGACACAATGTACATTATTTGAACTGTATATGTAATGTGAAGAAAAATATTTTGCAATAAAGTTAAAATGTCATATATATGTTATTGTTGAATGCATATTAAGTTCCTTAGCATTTCTCGTTCTAGCAACTTTTAAATTGTGGATTTTTTAACGCATGTAATACTATCCCAAATATTGTGACTTGGGATAATATTGCAGTAAAATGAACGCCATACATAATATGAAATAATTCAGCCTTAAGTGTGCTTGGTATTAAACTGTGTTTGCCTCAAGTGTGCTTGTGCCAAAATGCATAAAGCGATTGAACCTTTTTCACATGTAAACTATCCTTATTGACTGAAAATAGTCAGTTTAATTCCCCTTGTTCGGCGAAAACTGGTAGGAAAATCTAACTTATAATAAAACACTCCTTAATTTCGCTATTATTGTTTATAAAAGTTTCACCAGTTTTCCTTGTACACGCATTTTGGAATTTCTTGTTTTATACAGGGCATTCCACGTAAAGTGCAAGAAAATACGAAGATAATACGAAATACGAAGTCAGCGATTCGTCTTAGAAGTACAGTGAGGAACGAAAAATAATCAGCACACAGTGAAGAATTTATCTGTTTTAGAGTCCTGGAATCGATAATTTAAAAAAAAATGCGGCCCCACGAACCCAATAAAAGATATCAATTAATAAAAATGTTTCATGCTTAAATATGGAAAAATAAGTATATCCGGTGCGTTTTGGTGAAAAATTTGCCGAGATATGAATAATTAATATTTTTGACTTATTTTTTTTATCTGAAATGCAAATGTGAGTAGTTTACTTCCGATGCCAGCAAATTAGCATATCTATTTAAAACAGAGAACCCACCAATAGAAATTTGCTTTCATTCAATATTAAACAATTTGTGTGTTGTTGGCCCCTTCCAATAGAAAGAAAAATACCTAAGAACAATAATTGGAATATATCAGTGTATTTTTCATCAACATGTACCGAATATTTTTTTCTCTAATAAAGCACGTCAAAAATTTTGCTAATTTATATATTACTTTCCTTATATACTTATATACAATAATGTATAAGAAAAGTATTAAGCCTGATCACGAATTGAACATTTTTAAAGTGATGTCTGTGTGTCTGTGTGTCAGTGAGCCTGTGGAGACAATAACTGACAAACGAATGGACCTATTCGAACAAAATTTGGTACAGAAATTACAATCCGTAAACACTGGAAGCCTATTGTTTAAATAATCGATTGTTCAGAACCCTCCTAAATTTTCAAGTGGAATTTTGAAAAAATCGTTAAAAAATCGAAACATCTAATAAAGTTACGCAGATATACATTTCTTATGTAAATTTTCATTAAAAAACGATTGTCATAAATTTTAGAACGGTAACATGAACCGTTCTCTAGATATTGCACATTTTTCAAAAAAATTATCAAAAAATAATATAAAATTAAAAAAAAATATTTTCTATTGAGAAATATGTTCACTTTTCATATGTAATACCATGCGATAAATTGGGTGACATCATTCTTGTGGATCTAGCTCGTTCCACTCATGAAAAAATATATATTGAGTAATACTTTTGTATTTGAATGCCAATAGTCATTTATCTGCTGTAAGAATAAATTATTTTTCCGTCCATAACGCTTGGCGAGATTTTGGCGACGAATTTGGTGGAATGTCGCCAACTTGGCAACTTTTTAAATGTTGCTAAATTAACGAAAAATTCGCCAAATCTATAAAAATGAAGGTAAATCAATAAAAATGACGACTCATTGACGAAAATTCAATATCTTGGAAAGTTTATAAGTATCTACTAGTATAAGAATAACATTTTTTTAACTGTAAAAGTAGTAAATTCATTGCATTATATAAGGAAAGTCATGTGCTGCCCACATCAGTTTTTTTTATTGGTCTGCTATCTAAAAAAATCATATCTTTCATTTTTTGAAAATTACTAGTCCCGGGTTTATGCAACTAACATAGCTAAATTCTAATCTGTTAGCTGATTATTTTTCATATTTCATTTCACTTCTACAGCCAACCATTTATGTTATAGTTTTTTCGGATATTTTTCGTGAAACACCCAATATTTTAAAACGATGCCAGTTTAGAAATATGTTTAAATATAAAACATGTTACTTTTTATGCTTAACTAACTAAACAAATATATGTAAATCAATTAAGCTTTTTTTGAGTTATAAGTTGTCAGACACATTGAGAGACAGACAGACAGAAACATATTTTAATTCTCGTTATTCCGTACGTGGAAGTAAAATGATGCATCAGAATATTATCTAGATGAATCATATTTATTACCCGAAACCAATCGCACAAAATCTATGGCTTGGATCAGGAGTTATTTCATTTAAAATTGCATTTTCAAATTATCGCTTTAAAAAAATAATTTTTAAAAATAAGCATTCTAAAGTAGCATATTTTTTAGATTTCGGTCCAGGTGATCTTTAAAACTGTAAATCCATGTGCAAATTACATTTTATGGGTATCCTGGTAAAGAGAATCGACGAAAAATATGGTTTTATGTTTTCACAGAAATCAATACTTAAAAATGCACAAAAGAAATATTTCAATTTTTCTGCCTAATTATAATAAAAATATGTTTCGTAAGAAGATATTAGGCAAAATTATTTCATTATTATGTGTTCTTTTTATATTACCATAGGTTTCATGAAAGGAAAATATGACTTTTTTTTATGAAAATATTTTCCTGGGTACATTTTACAAAAAAAACTTGCCACCATAATGCCATGAAACTTTCAGAATATGCTAATTTATGTTCAATTCCACTATTATACCTACAATTTTTATTTTAAAAGTGATAATTTTCTAATGATCTAAAAAATTAAATTGAACTATGGAAATTCTCAAAATGTTGTTAATTAAAATCAACATAAATTATAATTTTTTGACAATATAAATATAATTTTAGTTACAAATGATAGTCTTTTATGAGCTAATAAAGCATATATGATTTCATATTTGTATCTTTGACAGTTTTTTTTAATAATTGTACCGGAACCTCAAAAAACTACGTTTTGAGAAAATCAAGTTTAAACAAAATTTTCGTAAAAAAGTATGTTAAAATTGTCCAGGACTATAGTCTGTCTGTGTCAATATTTCTCTCAAATCTACTTTTCTTGTTTCACCTGGTTGTTTTACCCTAGCTTCTTTTGTTATGTTTTGCACATTAATTTCATCTCTGGATACTCGCCGTTTGCCAATGCGCCTAAGAGCATTTTCTATGTTAATACCTGAAAAATATCCCATAGACTTCAAAATTTTTAATCGACTCATAGCGCCATCATTGAAAACTAATGTTACAATCCATAACACCAATTTGAAGATTTGAAATTTCAACAATGTATTTTTAGGGATCCTCTCCCTTATGAAGTGGTTCACACTTTCCTTGGGCTTTGTGTTTGCCTATGTAAACATTTTTTCCAAAGCTTTGGATTTGCTAAATCTCTAAATACAAATTTTATGTTATTCATTATAGCCACTGGGGGTGATTTTTTATGCTTATACATTCTGTCTTCAATTTCTGTTTTTTAAACCACACCATTAATCTGGCCCTTTTAGGCATAGACTATGCAAAATGCAAATTTTAACATTCCTAATCATGGTAAATAATTAAAACTATATATCATTGTGTTCAGAATTAATTACGCTGTAAAATGACAGTAAAATTGAAAAATCGATATTTTGAAGATTTCCCTTGCCAGGGTGTCCTTAATATGAGGTATTAAGGTGATCAACAGCTGATCGCTACGCTTGCCAACCCTCGTAACTACATTTGCAAGTCAGGGTTCTTAGTTCCCTACTCGCTGGCTTCCGATAAGTTCGCTTCGCTATCTCTTTTGTGCCGTCTGTTACACATATATAACAATCCCATTAGGGGACTGGCCCTTGTTCGGCACCGCCCACTAATTCGTGGAAATCGTTTCAGGGGCTTTTCCAATCCGACTGGCGCACACCACCGCCATCGTGCTCCCAATTATATCACCCAATAAAATCACCTATACTCAAGAAAAATTATCAGTTCAGAAGTGCATAAAGTAGAATAACTCCTAAAATATATCAAAATTTGAAAAGGGCTCCGTTTGGCAAAAATTGAACGATGTCGATACATGCCTGCAAAAAATCGTGATCCTGCTATTGCTAGATTGTCCAGGACACAAACTCGCATCTCCAACACCCTTTCATTGACTTTGACATTAAATGTCTTTTAAAATAAAGTATTAAGCGAAAAACGGTTCATTTTAGCGTGTTCCCTAACATGTACCAATTTTCATATTTTGTATGCAACAGTTTTTTACGGTACAACACAGAGAATCTCGAGGTACCCGAAATATGTCAAACAAAGACTTTTTTAGCATCGAGAGAAAGAAAAGTTAATTATAAATTTTTCAACAAAACATATGAAAACTTTCATTCTAAACAACTGGTTTATGTTTAGATGTTTATGCGATCTTTGCTAGAAGTGATTTATGCATAGAAATACAGTGCCGAGACGGAAATTTGTAATTATATTGTGATGTAAAATTGCATTGAAATACATTGTTACCAAGCAAAGCCCCTTAAAAACTAAACGTATCAGTCGAATTGTAGCCTTGGTGGTGATCCTATCAGTAGTCACGAAACGTCTGCAAACAGAAATTGGTAGAACAGGTGTTAAAATAATATTTAATTTATTTGACAAATATTAATAACCCTATTATGACATCAAGCAAAAATATCTTAGAGTTCAAATGTGCTTAAAATTATGTGAAATGCATCAATAAGGGCATGACTTGCATACAGTGACGTACAACGTTATTTTTTTGCAGACTTAAGTGCTAGACAAACTCTTAAAAAGCAATATATGATTAGAAACAGTAACGTACCTAAAGTACTTAAATATTATAGATAAACTTTCATAAATTTAAGTACAACCCACAAACAAAACAATAATTCAGTAACTGTCCTTCTTACCATGGAATAATTTTCGTAAATATTTTTCGAGCCGTCCTTATCCGTTAGCTACTACACCTAATTACAACCTTCAATCACCCTACTAAATTTAACTAAATATAATCTTTATTCAACACATATCCTGTTTTTAACAATGTTTTTATTTTGCTAATTTTGTAAATAAATTTATCTACTTTATTAAGAACGCATCATTAACTACATTCGGTGTTTCATTCACATTTTGGATCAACTAATATAAAGGATATCTTCTACCAGAACAAATCTGAACAATTGTATCTACCAGAACAAAATAATCTTGTGATTGACAACTTGATCCGGTTCATTTCCTCCTCAAGCTGTTGCGCAATAATCATCCGCGTCTGTATGTTTTTTTTTCTCTGAAGATGCACTTTTCATACAATGCATCTGAAAACTTCATCTATCAAACACGTGAGTATCCCATCATTCGCGGACTTTTGTTCTTCATCTTTCTTAACAATAATTTTATGACAAACTGTATATTTTAATTTCGCACTTTTAAAGCACGTAATTACAATCACTTATTATATGTTTATATATCTAAACATATTTTACTATTTAATTCATTTATTGTCTAAGTTTTCAATATTTATATTGCATATTTTTTATTTATTGAAAATGTATTTTATTGAAAGTAGCATTTATACATTTCCTGCCGTTTCCTGAACATATTACTGAATCTATGGCAGTTTCATTCACTAGCCATAGAGATTTTTCCCAATTATGCAATATTTCACACTTTTTCTCACCCGTGTATCTTTCAATTATCTGAAGTAACCCTGGACATGGAATCTAATTACTGGTTGAGCGCTGATGACTTTTGGGAAAACTTAAATCCTAGGGAACTTCTCTATTGCGGATTTCTTCTATTAACACTTTACAACACAGTTGAAAAGTGTTTATGAATTTTTAACACTTTATAACATGGTTGAAAAGTGTTTATGACTTTTTAACACATTACAACATTGTTGGAAAGTGTTTTTGACTTTTTTCATTCTCTCTGTTGTCTGTCTGTCTGGCTGTCTGTCCGTTAGCACGATAACTGTCGTAAAAATGACTATCAAAATGAAATTTCAGTAAGTTGCTCAGACGGTCTGTGGGACCTATGGGAATATAAATGAATAATATCACCCAATTAGTTTTGAATTGAACCCGGGTTGAAACAATGAAATACATTGAAACATATGGGAACTAATTTTTAAAACATCTTTTAAGCGAATTTAAAATTCACAAATTGCTTCGAAAGTTTTAGAAAATATTCAAATTATCCCATAAAGATAGTAAAAGAAAAAAAATCAGCAAAATATATTCAGTAGTTTTTTAAATGAAAATTAAAATATTAATTAAACCCTTTATATGAAGAAATCACGTGATCCACTTCAAAATAAAATATGGCATCCATCTTGTGTCAAAATCGTGATTTTTAAACTTCTTTTTAATTCATATTAAGTGTTGCATCCGTCCTAAAACCACTTTATTTTTGCTTAAATTATGTGGATCTACATACTGAAACAACGCAATTATAATATATTTGAGTTTAAATGATCATAAAACATTGATTGTTTTTACAACGAAACCTAATTTTCCCTTATGGAGAATGTAAATACAAAAAGATGCAGAATGAGTTGTATAAGAATTGCTGCATTTCTTCAAAGCAAAATTACTTAGCTCATGGAGTTTGAAATATAGCTGATATGAATGAAACATTCATTGATTTTACATAAAGCAGCAGACGCTTTTTCGATGACGTTTTAAGTATAGAATTAAATTACTTGTACCTCCATGGTTTTAAGTTTTTAAATAAAATAAATTATTATAGTATTGTGATGAATGAAAAAAATGAAAAAATGTTTATGAGTAAAATGCTGCTTTTAGAGAGAGAGCCAGGCGGTTTATATTTCGATGACGTCATTTGAATAAAATTCATTTGTTTCCGATGAAGTCAAATATAATAAATTATTGCAGTATTACGATAATTTTAAAAATATTACCGAGGAATATATCGCATTTTAGAGATGTTTAAACCAGGCAATTTATATTTCAATGCCTTCATTTGAATAAAGTTCATTTTTTTCGATGAAGTTTTAAGTTTTCAAATATAATAATTTAATGTAGTATTGTGATAATTTTGAAAATATTACCGAAGAATATATCGCATTTTAAAGACGTTTAAATAAAATTGCATTGAAGTTGGAACTTGTTTCATAATAAATGCATTATTCATGATTGATCTTTCTTGTATCTCTTTTATTTGCTTAAAATTTCCACATTGTTTTGAAATTTTACACACAACATTATAAACAAATCCTTCAAAAATGACATGATTATATTGAGTAAATTTTGAATTAGCAGTTGTTCTTATAATCCTATCTAATTTTTTCTATATAAGATGGCGGGTGGTGAAGGATAGCGCTAGATGCATAGAAAAGGGCTATGTTTTTATTAGAACTATTTCAAATTTCTATTTTATTGCAATTACTATGTTGATAAGTAAAATCACTGCCTAAAGGATAAAGTAATTAAGCAAGGATTAATATAAAAGGATTATTAATAATATATATCATTATTAATATATATTAATATTCAATTAATATATTTTTTTCTTGATGATATGATGGATCCGAGACTTCAGTACTTGACAAACCAACAAATCCGAAGTCGAAAAGACGTAATAGGCAAAAATAGAAGATTCATAGGCGAATATATATCCAAGATGGTGGATTCGAAGTACACATGAGGGAGAGCAATTCAGACAACTAAATGAAGATCAGTTCAGAACATCCGAAAATTAGAACTAACATACAAGAGTTGAGTGCCTTAAAACACGACAGAACAAAATAACATTTCACACGACAAAAACTAAAATGAGTCAGGATGATAAACAACAGTCCAAATACTAAGAAATAGGCAAAACAGAAACAACTATAAAGAAAACAGATAAAATTACAGTTCATCCACCCAAACCATTGAAAAAAACGAACAATGAATAAAACATATATTAAAACACAATAATTTTTTTTAATATAAATGGCATAAGAATTGAGATTATAGATCTACTCACAGTTTCAAACAATCCTTGCCGAAAAATAATTCAAGACGGTGGTTATAAATTCGACAATATTGAGCAATTGAAGATTTATTGATTGTTTATTGTTCTTATAGTTTTCATTTTCCCTAACGGAAAATTTTTGAACTCGTTTAGCTTGGTCAATATAAGAATGATCAGACAGGCAAGAAATACTGTAAATGACCCAAAAATAGATATTTATACACTCATGTCCAAAAGTTAAGCATAATTCGTAAAATGCGAAAAATGCGGAGATAATATGGATACAATGGTTCACAATCAGTTGTGGAAAATCGTGAGACGAAGGTAAATCATTGTCCATATGCAAAAGAGATCAGTCGATGTCGATATGCGCAAAGCACCGGCGCACTTTGGAACGAGTATAAAACGGCCTCGAGCGGCATGGCCAATTGAGGCCGAATTTCGCAATTGCTGTGGTACGGATCATTGTTAACAATCAAAGAGGACGAAAGATGTCACAAAGATGCCAACTGGGCATGTTTTTGAAGTGACGATTTATTGGAATGCTTGAATTCGGTCGATCTCAAACCGAAGCGTCTTGAATTCTGAATGTGCCTCAATGTGTGATCTTCAGAATGTGGCAGAAGTTCCAAACCACTGGAGATGATACCCGACGAAGCGCATCAGGTCGGTCAAGGGTAACAACCGCTTAGCAAGACCGATAGACCGATATATGGTGATAATTGCGCAACATCACAGGAAACGTTCTGCCAGACAACTGGGTTCATCCCTGACAGCCGCCATAGGAGACACCGTTTCGAGACAAACTGTTTGCAGCAGACTTAGACACGCTGGTCTGTATGCCATACGAACAGCAGTTTGCATCCCTTTGACGTTTGCACAGAAAAGCGCGCTTTTACAGTGGAGTTTGGAACATCGGTAGTGGAGTGGACAACAGTGGGGCAATGTCATGTTCAGTGACGAGTCCAGGTTTAGCCTGCACACTAATTCTCATCGTATCACGATCTAGAGAGAACGTGGAACGTGTTTTCACCCGGGAAACATCAAGGAAAGTCATCGTTTTCCGATTGGGGGAGTCATGGTCTGGTCAGGCATCGTGATAGACGGCTGCACAGACCTCCACATCTTCGACACGGTGTCGGTCACTGGTCAAAGATACATAGACGACATCCTTGAACCTACCGTTCGATTTCTTCGAGGTGTTATTGGTCCTGATTTCATATTCATGGATTATAACGCGCCTCCTGACCGTGAGGCCTGGGGGACGACTTCTTTCACACTGAAGATATCCAGCACCTGCAGTGGCCTGCCAACTCTCCTGATCTGAATCCAATAGAGCATATGTGGGATATGCTCGGGAGACATATATCAGCCCTCCTCTATATATCAGCCCTCCTCTACCCACCAAGCTCCTTTCCAGGATTGAAAACTGGTCTCCATGAGGCTTGGAACTCTTTGAGCAGACAACTCATCCAAACCCTTAGCGATTGTACAGGAAATCATTATGCAGCAAGCGTGGCAACCCGAGGTTCCCACACACCCTATTAAACTGCAGCATCACATTGTTTCAATCATTATGTTTCACTGAGGTTGACACTCGTATTGTGACCCTTTTTCTTTCAACCCTTTTCTTTTGAAAATAAAAATCGTTATTATCCTTGTTTTGCATTGTTTTCTGCTTCTAAAATCCTATTACACCCTTCTTTCCCTTCCGATGTAGATTTCCTGAAATGTTCACATAAACAGCAACTATGCTTAACTTTTGGTCTTTAACTTTTGATCTTTAAGACTGCATAAATGAAGCTTATTTACCGGTATAAAAACATTATTAAAATTGATTTTTGAAAAGGATTTTAGCAATTTCCTGTCAGATTTTTCATGTTACCATTTTTCTCCAAAAATCAGTCAGCAGTTTATCAAATTTCATAGAACTTTCAATAATTACTATATCACAGAATTGTATTGCACTACAGATACAGCAATATTTAAAAGTATTCATTGTACCGAATAAATATATAACTAAATGACGAGAAAGTCTTTCATCATTCGATTGTCATTACATATGTGGAAAGAAATACTTTTTGATTGGCAACATAATCTCATTTCATTCTCTGAACATTATGTTCAGTTCTCTTCTATCGTTTCTCGCTCTACCAGGGAAGCACTTATGTCTCATAAAAAGATCCAAGTGTCTTCATCCATCAACTACATAAGCTGGCCATCCATCACAGAGCAAGTTTTTGTTATTTTTGCCCTAAATAACATGTTCTTCGTGAGTTTTTTATACCAATGTTATAATTTAATAAATGTTATTATATCAATGCATCTTTTTTATTTGTAAAATCTTAAGAAATGATCAAAAATTACTATACCGTCGGATTCTATTGTCCTATATGTAGATATAACAATGTTTAAAATTTTCCATCATATCAAATAAATACATAACTACATGGAGAGAAAATCTGTCACTGAATTGTCGTTACATATGTGGAAAGAAATACTTTTTGATTGGCAACATAATCTCATTTCATTCTCTGAACATCATATTTAGTTCACTTCTATCGTTTTATTCCCTTCCAAGGAAGCACTTGTGTATCATAAAAAGGTCCCAGTGTCTTCATCCATCAACTACATAAGCTGGCCATCCATCATAGAACAAGATTTTTTCCATTTTTGCCCTAAATAACGTATGTTTCATGTGTTATTTAAACCAGTGTTGTACTATTATAAATGATATTATAAAAAAGTAACTTCCTTTTATTATTAAAATATAAAGAAATATTAATCTAAATGAATCATCTGGTATTTCACAGTTTAGCTTGATACTATGTGTGATCTGAAAAAAATATTTTATTTATACAACGCAATGATCTGAGTCAAACTGAATAATGGTCTAGACATATAGGCAACTAGATTGACAGTAAACTTGAAAATATTTATGACCCATAAATACAATAATTTGCAAAGAAGCCGACAGGCAACCATGACACAATGTCTGGTAAAAGTTCGGCCCAAACCAAATCTAAGACTGAAAACGACCACATCAATAAGGAAGGAAGAGTAACGACCAAAATAAACCTGTACATCTATAATAATAAAAACATGTATGTCTTTATGTTTGTCTGTCTTTATGTTTGTCTGCCTTTCTGTTTGTATGTCTTTCTGTTTGTCTGTCTTTCTGTTTGTCTGTCTTTCTCTTTGTTTTTCTGTTTGTCTGTCTTTTTGTATCGCTTGCAGCGGAAAATGAAAGTGATGTGTGGCCATGAAATTTGGTACAATGGTACCTTGGCTTCCAAAAAGAAAACATTTCATTGACATTTTTTTAAATTTAAAATAGTTTTCAGTTATTTTATCTTGGAAGTGCGCACCATATTGAGAATTTTCGATTATTACGGTTCTTTAGCGGTTGAAAATATAATCGCAGAGTTTTCATAAAATCATAAAACCTTAAGAAATAAAAAAAATGTTTTTAAAATATCTTTACATGGAATTCACGCAATCAATATAACAAATTCTCCTGAATTTAAAAATTATATATATATATATATATATATATATTAATAAGGTGATATATATATATATATACACGCATACACTAATAAGATGATGTACAAAATTTTAGCATTTTATCATAAACGTCCCAGAGATATGAAAAGGCAAAAACGTTGACTTAAACCACTTTTCGATGCATCGACATGGGTTCTTAGAGGGAAAAAATCATGTCGTCAGATCGCGTTTCAGGGGTCATACACAAATTACGAAAGAAAACAATAATTGCATAAATAGATAATAATTTTGCTATTTATATATTCAAACGTATCTATACTGTGTGGAAATAACAACTTTACACAAAGATTGCAGAGCTTGTACAAAAATTTTTCCAGCCATGCCAAAGATCCATTAAAGATAAGAGGCAGATATTATTTGCCTATGATGCATTTCTGCTTTGCGTCATTTGCACTCTTGCTGTAAGCATTTACATTTTAATTTGTGATTAATCCCTCACCAACTTTTTTAAACATATCTATGGACTTTTTATGATAAAATGCTGGAATTTTGCACATCACCATATTACTGCATGGGGCACATTTTACTAATTGGAAATATTTTTTACGGGGGCTGTATAAAAATTTAAATTTTGTATTTCTTCAAATTTAATCCCCTGGAAATTTTTATGGATTTCCTAAAATTATGTACCTTTTTTAAAGCAACTTTGTAATTTATTATATTATCAACTTTATAATTTGTTATGTCTAAGATCAATGTTTAAGGAATAAAAGCCGAGGTCAATGTTTTTGGGACACCCTGTATATATATAGGGTGTTGTCTTGAATTGCCATAGAACACGGTATCGCAAACCACTTTCAGTTGGTAAAAATCGCAAAAATAGTCGTCGTTCCCACACCACTGTCCCCTCAAAAGTTCAACACAAGTCCAGAGTTAATAACTGGGCAGGGATCCGCGGAGATAATCTGTTGGGACTGTACCTCCTGCCTGAAAGCCTCAATGGCGTAACGTACCTTATTTTCCTGCAGGGTGTATCGGCCACAGTGCGGCAGAACATGTGGTTCATGCATGATGGTGCAGCAGTACATTTTTTCATTGTGGTGCGTACCCACCTCCATGCTACATATCTCAGGAGATGGATTGGACCCGCCGGGCCTGCTGCTTGGCCTCCACGCTCCCCGGACTTCAATCCTTTGGACTTCTTCTTTTGGGGACACCTTAAATCACTCGTGTATCAGACACATGTGGAGACACTAGAGGATTGCATAGCACGGATCGTCGTCGTTGCGCCAGAGATCGCCAGCATACTCGGTATCTTTGAGCGCGTTTGATAATGGTTACTTCGTCGCTGTCGGCTGTGCAATGACTTTCACGGACACAACTTCAAACAACTCCTGTAATCATTTCTCTTCGTCTCCTTTCTGACATTGAACTGTGCTGCACAGGCTGTATAGTAATCTTTCTGTCAATTAAATATATTTTGTACGTATTATTGTACTTTATTTTGTACAGCACATGGTGTGTTGTAATCATACTGTCAAGTAAATGGTTTTTCTACTTATTATTGGCCTTTTTGTTCCACTCGAACTCACACCCTCCATAAGTAATTTTGGGATTTTCACCTACGAAACGTGGTTTGCGATATCATGTTCTATGACAATTTTTATTCCAATTGATGTCTAATATCACCCTTCTGAGATTATATATATACAATATATATATATATATATATATATATATATATATATATATATATGATAAAAAAAAGATCGAGATGTGATATAAGTACCAACAGGGAAATAACAAGTGGCCAAGGGGGATTGTGCCCCCTTGTTCCCGGTTATAGCCAGCTATTACTCCTAAGGAAACACTCCCGGAACCGTTACGTGCCTGTGGCCATATTTCCTTGGAACGTTAAAGCAAAAGTGAATACAAGAAGTGAATGCATGGAGGAGTAATAGCTGGCTATAACCGGGAACAAGGGATCACAATCCCCCTAGGTCACTTGTTATTTCCCTGTTGGTACTTATATCACATTTCGATCTTTTTTTTTATCTTCTTATATACAAGACATTAATAGAGCTGCATTGCGCCTATATGACTTAGCAATTTCTATTAGTTTACAATCGGGTACGTTTCGTACTTTGGTATTTACAATATTATATATATATAACACATTGTGATTCAGGTAAGATGGACCAAATTTTACGAGGTGGTAGTATACAAAAAATCAAATATTTTTTGTCATAATTTTCCGGGTCGGAAATGAAACGTAAAGGCACTAGTGAGCGCTTAAACAGTGAAACCGATGCGGTGAGGCGAAAAAAAAGATTGACTTAGCAGTTATAAAATGACATTTAATAAACAATTATTGTAGTAATGACTCAAAAGAGCGAATGCACCTCTCACAGCGGCGAGGGCGGAATTTTCGAACTCACTCGAGCAGACCAGGCATGTCGCACACTTCGGAAGCAGTGGCCGGCATTCTGGTAACGAGTTCCTCTTCAGATTCAGGGGGAGTGTCATAGACGAGACTCATAAGATATCCCCACAAGAAGAAGTCAAAATACGACAGATCGGGCGATCGTGGGGGCCAAGCATAGGACCATCTCGCCCAATCCATCACCCTACAACGTCTTTACGTTTCATTTCCGACCCGGTAAACTATGACGAAAAATGTTCAGTTTTGTGTGTACTACCCCCTCGTAAAGTTTGGTCCATCTTTTTTTAACATCCTGTATATAAACTAATATTTGTAAAAATTGCAACACAGTGAAGGAATGACGCGATTCAGCTAAAACTTACAGCAAATGCAAATTAAGGTGTGCTATGCAAATGATTAGAATTGCAAAGGCGCCGAGCATGGGTGGGTTGAGCAGCGCCATCTGAACTGCTGCTTCAGCCGTATAAATAGAGAGCTGTAGCGGTACTTTGAAAATAGTCTATTGTTGTCTAGCAGCGTTAAACGTTTCAAGATAAGTCACTATATATCTAAAACGTCAGAGGACGCCATATGAACAAGTTACGGGGTTTGAACAGGGACGAACGGTCGTTCTTCGTGAAGGGGTTTTGTCTTATCGTACAATAGCAACTCGTATGGAGAGCAATGCCACGGCAATGATGCGAACGTAGAAGCAGTAGACTGAAGAGAATCGAACAAGTCACGGCAGTGGACAACAAAATGTTACGTCAGCATGGGATGATAGACACCTCATCTGCATGGTAGTGATGGACCGTATTTCGACAGTTGGCAGAACGTTGGATCACTGTTATAGGTGTGGCATTGTCTGCTCCAACAATACGTTGGCATCTGCTGCACTGTGAACAGTTCCTTTTATACAGGATTCTCCTGAACCAAAACCATCGATTCCTGCGGCTACAATGGGATCATCAACAAAGACACCAGAGGTGCGATTGACAGCAACTCGTCTTTGTCAATGGATCTCTGTTCAATTGGTGGTACAGTGATGACAGCATCCACGTTAGACCCTATAACGGTGAACGCCAACTTCCGAAGTGCATTATCCAACGTCATACTGGACGAACGCCAAGCGTGATAGTCTGGGGTGTCTCATACCATCTCATGTGTGTAATCTCAAGAGCAACCCGTACTTCAAAAAAGTTCTGAAGCCGAAACTAGTACCCTTCCTTCATTCAGCCATTAATACGTATGTGTCTGACTGAACCCCTAAAACTGCAGGCAAAAGAGAGCCAAATAGAGAAGGATTACATGTCTAGATTAAAATGTAAAAATAAGCAATAAAAGATATTGAAGTATGGGTAATCAAAAAGATACAGAAAGATATTACGCAGGCATGCATGCATGCATACATACATACATACATACATACACACATACATACAAAAACACATATACACACATACACACACACACATACACACATATACACACACACATATACACTGGGTTCCGGTCTAAATTGGGTCGCACTTCCCGACCGTCCAAACAGTTACCTTACCCCTTTCTGGTAGGTCGGACGGTCTGGGTTTCAACAACAACAACAACACACACATATACACACACACACACATACATACATACATACATAATTGAAAGTCTGTATGTTTATTTCAGTGTTTATTTGTTACATCATCACGGGAGAACGGTTGTACCGAGTTGGATGAAATTTTCGGGGCCGTCTCGGAATAGCCCAACTTAAAACTCAGTCTATGTTTCGAGTTTCTAGGACCAGGGGATGACAATATATTAAATAGAAACGCACAATTAAACCTTCCATAAAGATATCATTTTGCAAATCATATATTTCCACCAATTTACTTGAAGAAAATTATATCATGTCATTTAGCAACGAATTTAAATCCAATGTGTTTATGCGGCAGACTATTTTCGTTAAATTATTTCCGATTTAATTAATAAATTTATATATATGTAAAATAAATTACATCAGTACTGCATATTTGGCTGGATCAATTATATCAATTACTGTCTTCATGCTTAAGAATTTTTATTATTGATATTTTCAGGGATTATTGACTGATCCGGGGGTTATTTATATTTTCAATATATTACATCATTGTTTTATTTTAGCAAATATTGATGAAACTCATATATTGTAAGTACTACGGATAATCTTCTACTAATACACGGGTATATCTTCTAATCTACTAAAATATAAGTAGCACAGGTATAATGGCATACATATTGCAATCATCTGTTATACGTCATTTATTTTATTTTTACAAAGATTTTTGGAACTCATATGTTATAGTAAGAATAATTTTTACGGAGGTTATTGATATTTTCAATTTATTACGTCATCTGTTTTATTTTGGCCTAAAGATTTTTGAAACTCATATAGTATTATGGGTGATCTTCTACTAATAAACGGGCATATCTTCTAATCTACGGCAATATATGTAGTACGGATATATCTTCCCATACAATTTTAGCGCTTTCATTGTGGCATCTATTGGAACTAATTACAGCCTTCAGGTTTAAGGATTACAGGATTATTTATATTTCAATTTGTTACTTCATCTGTTTTATTTTGGCAAAGCTGTTCGAAACTCATATGTTGTAGCACGTAGAATCTTCTACTAATGCATGGGCACAACTTCTTATATTCGCGAATATAAGTAGTATGGATCCTATAAAATGTTATTGCTTTTATTTTGCATATATTGATACAATTTTATATTGTGATTTTGTTTAGGAGCGAGACAAGATTGTTTCATTCTTCAGATCTGCCTGTGAAAAAAAATTTGTATACCGAGAACAGATATTCTTAAACTTCTTTTAAGGAACATTAAATAAAATATTTGAATAGAATATTTTGCTTTGCTTAACAATGTCATTTAATGTACTATAGGAATTTGCACGTGAGTGTGATTTTTAACATTTCTTTATATTATATACTCCATACGAAGAATGGAGTATATATATATATATATATATATATGTATATATATATATATATATATATATATATATATATATATATATATATATATATATATACATATATATATATATAAATTTGTTATTTCATCTGTGAGGGAAAACATTTTGATTGGCAACATAATCTCAATTTATGTTCCGAACATTATGTTCAGTAATCCTCACTCGTTTCTATTTTTTTCCATGGAGGCAATAACGCTTCATAAGAAGATCGAGGTGTCTTCATCCATCAGCCACAGGAGCGGGCAATTCATCACAATACAGGAATTTTGTTCTTTTTTGTGAATAATATATTCTTTGTGAGGTATTTGTTTCTGTGCTGTGAGGTGATAAATGCTTTTAGAAAAAGTTACTTATCTTGGATTGTTATATACAGAATTATTAAATTTTAGATGTAATGTAATTTGCTCTTAACCAGTTTTACAGGCTCAGGAATTTTTAGATACATCTTTAACAATTTCCAACATAGTTGAAAACTGTTTATGACTTTGTTCATTCTGTCTCTCTGTCTGTCTGTTCGCACGATAACTGCAGTAAAAATGACTTTATCAATATGAAATTTTAGTATGTTACTGAGACGTCTGTGGGACATATTGGATTGTAAATCCATAATATCACCCAATTAGTTTTAGATTGTATTTCAATTTTTCAATCCGGATTCATTGAATCCTATAGGAGCTAATTTTTCAAACATTTTTTAAGCAACGTTAAAATTCTCAAATTGTTTAAAAAAATTTAAGATATATTCAATAGTTTTTTAAATAAAAATGAAAATAATAATTACACCCATATTACATGAAGAGATCACTTGACCCCACTTCAAAATGAAATGTAGCATACATTTTTCCCAGTGTCAAAATCGTGATTTTTAAAGTTCTCTTAAATTAATATAAATTAATATTTAGTGTTGCAACCGTTCTAAAACCACTTTGTTTTTGCGTGTTTTTTGTGCATCTATAATCTGCGTCAACCCAATTACAATATTTTTTAGAATAAATGATCATCAAACATTGAGTACTTCTACAACGATGCCTAATTTCAATGGATGTTGAATGTAAACAAGTGATTGTAAGATGAGTTGAATAAGCATTGCTGAATATTTTTCACTCATAATTATTTAGCTCTGGAGTCTGGAATAAAAGTGATATGAATGAAATATTCATTGATTTTATGTAGAGAGCCAGACGATTTATATTTCAATGGCATCACTTGAATAAAGTTTATTTTTTTCAGCGAAGGTTTAAGTTTTCACATATATAAATTATTGTAGTACTTTAATTGTTTAAAATATATTCGGGCGGATTGTTTCGTATTTTAGAGAAGTTAAAATAAAATTGCTTTTCAGTTTTAATATATTCATGAACAATGCTTTATGCATGATTGGTCTTTCTCGTTTTAATTATTCCTAATATTTTATCATAAATGGATAATTATTATTACTTTCCTTATATACATAGAATAATGTATGGGAAAGAATTGTGACTGCGACAAAAATATGAATACTAAATCAAGTTTTTGATGGAAGAGAATGTTTAATTTTCTCTGAACTCCAATCGAACGTTTTAAAGGCGTCATCTGTGTTTGTGTGCGAGCTCATGAGTTTTGAACACAATATCTCACCCATGAATGATCTCACCCATGCGTTTTGAGTTCAATTTAGTACGATTATTACAATCAGTGAATACTGAAATCCTTTTGATTTTAAACGAAACTGAATGATCGACAACCCTCTGATTTACGAATGAGTAAATCGAATTGAAAACAAAAATCATTCAGAAAAAAAATCATTAAAAATTCATCACTTACAGTAATGATAAAAAAATCATTTCAGACGTAATTTATCAAGAAAAATGACACAATTTTAAGAACCCTAACATGACCTGTTTAAAACAAAAAGCATATTTTTAATCTCTTTTTTAAAGTCATTAAATATAAGTACTTTGATTAATGTTAAATAAATAATCATACGTAATGTTACGTTATTTTTAATAAAAAAATTATTGAAAAATGACATCACATAATTTCACTTTCATATTTAATGCTATGCAACATCATTCTCGCAAATCTAGATCGTTGCATTCAGGAGATACGCCACTTTTGTAATAGTTTTGTATTTTGATGCCCCAGAATTTGTTAATAGTCATTTATTTCATACAGTTGATATTACTTATTAAGTTATAAGTGTCCTTCTATGAGGATTTTGTACAAGAGAATAATTAAGTCAAACGATTGTATTTGTAAATAGCTAAAAGTGCCCAATTTAAATAAACTTTGTTAATTTAATTTATTTTCCCAATGAGTGTTTTGATATTTTTAAAAATTATATATATATATATATATATATATATATATATATATATATATATATATTTATATAAACTCACAGATGGATCACAATGCAATTAATTTAGAATATCTTCCTACAAAGACTACATCTATCTCTCAGAAAATTGTCAAGTGCATTTCCATCTGCATGCACATTCTAAGATCTGCCGAATCATCACATGTCTTCCAACACGCAAAACTACTGATCATGACAGTACTGGGATAGGTTTTGTGTAACGGAAGCCTTATAATTTTTATGAGAGATTACTAAAGAAAAAAAAATGTGAAGTGATTTATAAGGATGTGTCCGTAGGAGAGAGTGATGTAACAGATTTACCTTTGACGTCTTAATGCTTTGGGACACGAACTAGGGATTATGATGTACTAAGTTATATGTGTATTTGGAAACAAGGACTCGTTTCCATGTGATCTGCAAGTATTAATATATCAGAAATGTATATAATGTGAATATATATTGTTATTGATAAAATTAAACTAAAATAAATATAAAACACAATCAATTTATTAAAAAGTTTGCTGATGTAAAATTGCATTTTTTATATGTAGGGATGTCCTACATCTAAATAATGCATTGTGGAAAGCATAAGTTACAGTTTTCTGAATGCTCTATCTCGCTGAAAATCAATAGTCTATTTGAAATGGCATCTTGGAAAGCATACTGTTACAAACTATCTTCTGGGATCGCCGGTGTACACGCAGGATACAAGAAACGTATTTAGTTATCCAGAAATTAGGACTCATTCTTTACTTCTGACACAGAGTCGTTACGAAAGTTTCGTCTGAAATCGTAGGTCTCCATACAGGATAGAAGAAACGTGTTTAGTTATCCAGAAATTAGGACTCACTCTTCACTTCTGACACCGATTTGTTACGAACATATCCTCTGAAATCGTAAGTGTACATACAGGATACCAGAAACGTGTTTAGTTATCCAGAAATTAGGATTCATTCTTGTATCCCACCTCTGACACCGATTTGTTACGAACGTATCCTCTGAAATCGTAGGCGTACATACAGGATACCAGAAACGTGTTTAGTTATCCAGAAATTAGGACTCATTCTTGTATCCCACTTCTGACACCGATTTGTTAAGAACGTATCCTCTGGATTCGTGGGTGTCCATACAGGATAGAAGAAACGTGTTTAGTTATCCAGAAATTAGGACTCACTCTTCACTTCTGACACCGATTTGTTACGAACGTATCCTCTGAAATCGCAGGTGTACATACAGGATACCAGAAACGTTTTTAGTTATCCAGAAATTAGGATTCATTCTTGTATCCCACCTCTGACACCGATTTGTTACGAACGTATCCTCTGAAATCGTAGGTGTACATACAGGATACCAGAAACGTGTTTAGTTATCCAGAAATTAGGATTCATTCTTGTATCCCACCTCTGACACCGATTTGTTAAGAACGTATCCTCTGAAATCGTAGGTGTACATGCAGGATACCAGAAACGTTTTTAGTTATCCAGAAATTAGGACTCATTCTTGTATCCCAATTCTGACACCGATTTGATAAGAACGTATCCTCTGGATTCGTGGGTGTCCATACAGGATAGAAGAAACGTGTTTAGTTATCCAGAAATTAGGACTCACTCTTCACTTCTGACACCGATTTGTTACGAACGTATCCTCTGAGATCGTAGGTGTACATACAGGATACCAGAAACTTGTTTAGTTATCCAGAAATTAGGATTCATTCTTGTATCCCACCTCTGACACCGATTTGTTACGAACGTATCCTCTGAAATCGTAGGTGTACATGCAGGATACCAGAAACGTTTTTAGTTATCCAGAAATTAGGACTCATTCTTGTATCCCAATTCTGACACCGATTTGATAAGAACGTATCCTCTGGATTCGTGGGTGTCCATACAGGATAGAAGAAACGTGTTTAGTTATCCAGAAATTAGGACTCACTCTTCACTTCTGACACCGATTTGTTACGTACGTATCCTCTGAGATCGTAGGTGTACATACAGGATACCAGAAACGTGTTTAGTTATCCAGAAATTAGGATTCATTCTTGTATCCCACCTCTGACACCGATTTGTTAAGAACGTATCCTCTGAAATCGTAGGTGTACATGCAGGATACCAGAAACGTTTTTAGTTATCCAGAAATTAGGACTCATTCTTGTATCCCAATTCTGACACCGATTTGATAAGAACGTATCCTCTGTATTCGTGGGTGTCCATACAGGATAGAAGAAACGTGTTTAGTTATCCAGAAATTAGGACTCACTCTTCACTTCTGACACCGATTTGTTACGAACGTATCCTCTGAGATCGTAGGTGTACATACAGGATACCAGAAACTTGTTTAGTTATCCAGAAATTAGGATTCATTCTTGTATCCCACCTCTGACACCGATTTGTTACGAACGTATCCTCTGAAATCGTAGGTGTACATGCAGGATACCAGAAACGTTTTTAGTTATCCAGAAATTAGGACTCATTCTTGTATCCCAATTCTGACACCGATTTGATAAGAACGTATCCTCTGGATTCGTGGGTGTCCATACAGGATAGAAGAAACGTGTTTAGTTATCCAGAAATTAGGACTCACTCTTCACTTCTGACACCGATTTGTTACGTACGTATCCTCTGAGATCGTAGGTGTACATACAGGATACCAGAAACGTGTTTAGTTATCCAGAAATTAGGATTCATTCTTGTATCCCACCTCTGACACCGATTTGTTAAGAACGTATCCTCTGAAATCGTAGGTGTACATGCAGGATACCAGAAACGTTTTTAGTTATCCAGAAATTAGGACTCATTCTTGTATCCCAATTCTGACACCGATTTGATAAGAACGTATCCTCTGGATTCGTGGGTGTCCATACAGGATAGAAGAAACGTGTTTAGTTATCCAGAAATTAGGACTCACTCTTCACTTCTGACACCGATTTGTTACGAACGTATCCTCTGAGATCGTAGGTGTACATACAGGATACCAGAAACTTGTTTAGTTATCCAGAAATTAGGATTCATTCTTGTATCCCACCTCTGACACCGATTTGTTACGAACGTATCCTCTGAAATCGTAGGTGTACATGCAGGATACCAGAAACGTTTTTAGTTATCCAGAAATTAGGACTCATTCTTGTATCCCAATTCTGACACCGATTTGATAAGAACGTATCCTCTGGATTCGTGGGTGTCCATACAGGATAGAAGAAACGTGTTTAGTTATCCAGAAATTAGGACTCACTCTTCACTTCTGACACCGATTTGTTACGTACGTATCCTCTGAAATCGTAGGTGTACATACAGGATACCAGAAACGTGTTTAGTTATTCAGAAATTAGGATTCATTCTTGTATCCCACATCTGACTCCGATTTGTTACGAACGTATCCTCTGAAATCGTAGGCGTACATACAGGATACAAGAAACGTGTTTAGTTATCCAGAAATTAGGACTCATTCTCGTATCCCACATCTGACACCGATTTGTTACGAACGTATCCTCTGAAATCGTAGATTTCCATACAGGATAGAAGAGACGTGTTTAGTTATCCAGAAATTAGGACTTATTTTTGCATCCAACTTCTGACACCGATTTCTTACGAACGTATCCTCTGGATTCGTGGGTGTCCATACAGGATACAAGAAACGTGTTAATTTTCCAGAAATTAGGATTCATTCTTGTATCCCACTTCTGGCACAGATTTGTTACGAATGCATCCTCTAGAATCGAACGTATCCTCTGGATGTACATGCCTACGTATCCTCTGGATGCACATGCATGAACGTATCATCTGGATGTACATGCAGGATATAAGAATAAGTTTTAATTTCTGGCTAACTAAACTGGCTTATTCACAATCACAAAGTAAACAGGACGAATATACAATAAAACAACACTTGAATGATCCATTGATTTCACAAAATAAGCAATATTATTCTCAAAATACTGACGAAAATCATTTTGACAAAGCAGCAGCTACTATACTTGTAGCTTTCAAACAGCAACTACATTGGCAAAAGTCACAGTTTACTGCAGCTTATATTTTGTCAACACGTCAACCGAATTGCAACGGAGTGATGAGTCCTTTTATGATCCCTTTGAGTCCTCTACAGAAATTTCTGGAAATATCTCCATATCTCCTAGACAAACAGTTATTTCGTGGAGTTTCTAGAAGATTCCAAAAGTCGGCAAATGTCGATAAATCGACGATAAATCCTCAAATATGGAAACCCTTCTTCGAACTGGGAAAATTATGGAAACCCTTGGCTCACATCATGCTTACGGCATACTCACGTCATAGACTGTGTATTCACTGTCTGGTTTTCGAGATGCGACGAAAGAAAATGCGCTAATGAAAGAATTTACGAGTTCGCAACAATACTGCATTTCATGAAATTTTCTTCCGCAGATATGGCAATCTTCATGGAAAGTAAAATTTCAAAAATTTCCAGAACAACTCTGATAAGATTGAACATATTGTGCTTGTATTGGTAAATGTGCCAAATTTTGGTTAATATGCTTACAAAAAGTTCACCCACCTAATAATAGTGACTCTATTCCTATTTTTATAATTTATTTTCCTTTATGGATCATTCCTTTATGGATCCTCCACAAATTGCTGTCGAGTGGTTTAACATACTTATCATAATAGTTTTAAGCATTCTGCCAGCTTATTTGTATCAGAATTATGAACCATAGTTATACAAAATTTTCCATTTGTTATTGATGTAGGCGAATTTTCATATAAAGATCAACTATTTTTAAGATTTGTAGTAGTCAATTTAAAAATATCTGGCATTATGTTCGTATTTCTACATGCCGTTCAGGCTCTTAAGTTTTTTCCAATTCTGCCTTAATATATTTAGAATTTTAGTGTCAGTTCCATAAAACATGTGTATTGAAAATATAAATAATAACAGTGTGAAGAAATTATGTAAGTAGATCATGTATTGGACTTTGTATTAGTAGAGATTATGTATTAGATCATATGACTAAATTGATGTAACCGGTTGTTTTCCTACAATTTTTGTCATATTCATAATTCTGAAGACTTTCACTATAATGCTTAAGGTGGTTCATTCAAATATTATTTTACTTTAGTTGAAGTTTACTCATATAGATTTTCCAAGCAAGTTTGTTTTCCTACATTTTCTGCCTTTTTCTTAATTCTAGTAGTTTACTGTGATAGTCAGTGGTTACGGCGATATAATCTCAATAGAAATACTCGAGTTCGATACTCATCTCCGCTCAAAACTATGTCGGTTGGAGAACGATACATTTGTAAGGTAGAATCAATCTCTATTGTCATACAACGTAAAACTTGAATCCATCTCTAAGGTCCATCTCTATTGGATTTGGTTAACATTGGGTGATTAAAGGATACGATATGATCCGCCTCCTGTGCTACACTAGGTGAGCGTGGAATAAGGGCAAAATGGTTTACGCACCGGCTACTATATTGGAAAATTATTTAATATCAAGTGCATGATCACTGAAAAACAGCAATATTTTTTAAACTGGTACTTTTCATTGTAATTTGAGCACATGTGTGAAATATTTTGATAAAGATATCTCATTTAGCTCCAAAAATAACTTATTCCCTTAATACTTCATTCACTAAATGATTTTGTAGTATTTTATTCAGTCCCTTAACAATAATTGCACATACGGTTTTGAAGTTCGTTCATATAGCTAACATAACCGATCGTTTTGGTTTGGCTAAGATTTTGCTATTTAACCTACAGAAGATATAAGAAAAGTGTCAAATGTGTTGCAATGTGACACTTCTGACAATAAAAACGACAAAATGAAGCTAAAGTGCAAAATTGTTTGAACAGTCTTATAGTGTCTTAATGCACGATTATTTTTGAAAAGAACCAATGTAGATTTTCAGAAATTTTACGTTGTATGGCAAGTCAGAGGATGATACACGCAAACTGCCAGTAAAAATACTTTTTGACAACCGCCAATCAATGCTCATACATCACTAATATGGGAAATTGAAGAAAAGGAGTCAGTAAAATCTCATGTACCACATATTTTTGGCAAATTGAAAACTAGAAGGTTGTTAGACATTCAAATAAATATTTTTAAAATACTAAAATGATTGTAAAGGGACTAAAAATAACCACAAATTTTAATATGTCAGCGATCCAATTGAGAAAATTCAACGATAGATAATCAACATTGGCATGCTGCCAGCCAACGCTTCGGGATGTTACAAAGATTATCTTAATCTTCAGTGACGAAACATTTATGTATACCTTTATATACCTAAAATTTTACCAAAGAGTGATTTAGAGGTGTACAAATTTGTCGTTGTGTAAAACTTTTAGTTTACTATTGATTGGGCATAAATAGCTTCTTCTTGTAGAATTTAGCACACATTTTAAAAAATGCAGCACTACATATTATGTACGCAGTTTCTGTATCATATGCAAATAAAATACGTTTATTCTGAAAAATTGTGGCTAATGACCCGTTCTCTACAACTCTCGTTGTTTATTTTAGAATATACATGTTTTGTTCCATCGAGTCTACGTGAAATAGGACATTTTTCTTTTTATTCTGACCATAAGACACTTAAGCTCATAGTTTCATTTACTAAGAAGTTTGTTTTAATTTCTTCTGTTTTTTTTCTTCTTTTAGGAATTTTCTTTTCATTTTTTCTATTTAAATCTTCTCTCCTATGGCAACGGATTCTTTCATGTATCACGTGTTGCAATTATTTATTGACAGGCATCTTCATGCTATTTCTGGTGTAGTTGCTCTGTCCCCATCATTTCTTTAAAGGAGGGCGAATTTTGTCTACAAAACTAGTTGAAACCTTTAATTAACTGCGAATACCTTCACTAACGCAATATTTAATGTTTAAGTGTTTCAATTCACCCACTTTTTTTGACGCCTCATTTGTTCACAAATTGATATCATGCATGAAACCAGAACATAAATTTCCATTTGTTATCGATGTAGGCAAATATTCATATAAAGAGCAACTAATTTTAAAATTTGTAGTAGTCAATTTAAAAATATCTGGCATTATATTCACATTACCGCATGTCGTTCAGGCTTAGAAGATTTTTCCAACTCGGCCGTAATATATGTAGAATTTTAGATGCCAATGCTTCGGAATGTTGCAAAGATTATCTTAATCTTCAGTAACGAAACATTCATGTATACCTCTGTATCCCTAAAATTTGCCCAAAGTGTGATTTAGAGGTATACATATTTGTCGTCGGGGAACATTTTAGTTTACTACTGATTGTGCATAAATAGCTTTCTCTATAATGTTGAATTTAGCACACATTTTAAAAAATGCAGCACTACATATTATGTACGTAGTTTCTCTATCATATGCAAATAAAATACGTTTATTCTTAAAAATTGTTGCTGATGATCCCGTTCTCTACAACTCCCTTTGTTTATTTTAGGTTATACATGTTTTATTTCATCGAGTCTACGTGAAATAGGACATTTTTCTATTTATTTTGACCATAAGACACTTAAGCTCGTAGCTTCATTTACTAAGAAGCTTGTTTTAATTTCTTCTGTGCTTTTGTCTTCTTTTAGGAATTTTCTTTTCATTTTTGCCATTAAAATCTTCTCTCCTATGGCAACGGATTCCTTCATGCATCATGTGTTGCAATTAGTTATTGACAGATATCTTCCTGCTATTTCTAGTGCAGTTCCTCTGTCCCCATCATTTCTTTAAAGGAGGATAAATTTTGTCTACGAAACCAGTTGAAACCTTTAATTAACAGCGAATACCTTCACTAATGCAATATTTTATGTTTAAGTTTTTTCAATTCATCCACTTTTATTACTGACGTCTCATTTGTTCACAAATTGATATCATGCATGAAACCACAACATAAATTCCACAGAACAGCAACAGATCATTATATTTATAAAAGATTAAAAGCCCTATAGTGTGAGTAATAATTTTGAAAATTTTCAAAAATGCCAGGAAGAATGTAAATTATATTCAGTTACAGAAAACAGTCTGTGTCTAATTTTAAACGTAATTATGTTTGCAAAGTATCTCAAAATTAAAGTATAATCAAAATTATCCCCAAGAATATTTAATTGTTGAGAAAAGTGCATATTTAGTGCTATTTACTAAAGCGTTTCAAATACACGATGAAAGGTTCTTTTGTTGATGAAATTATAAGGCTCACCGCTCTTGCAATAATTATGCTGACATCGCAATTCAGAAAATAATGCGTAATTACATGCAATATTTAATTAATTGTTTACCCACGAAAAATAGCTGCATCTGTAATTGAGGATAATGCTTTATTTCTAGTTCTTTTGTTCCCGTGTTGTACTTTAATGATTGTTTATTTTCTGCATTTAAAACATTTGTCAGAATAGTCTTTTGAGTTTCAAGCATATAATTGTCGTTTATTATGTTTCCAGAATACATTTAATTTTAGTTCAGGAATTTTTTTTAATTCCCCCATGAATATAATTCTATATATATTTAATATTTACATATAATTCAGATAACGCCAATTATTTGATAATACATCTCTAATGTCTCAAATATAAATGAAAAATTTACAACATTATATAGGTAAACAAAAAGTGCACAAAAGTTCCACTGTCGTTTTTTAAATAAGATAAATATTTAAGCAAAAATGAAAAATGCGTTTACAACGGGAAATGCATTATATTGTTTATAATATACCGTATTATATCAAATCACGTGTAGACATAGCTTAAGATTTTAAAAAAATTATATTTCATTCTATAAATATCCGTTGTTGGAATCGAATTTCTGTGGTTAATGTTAAAGGTTGCAAATATTACTTTGGAAATTCCTTCAATACATATTCGAATTTACAGTTCAAAGTCAACAATATTGGGACAGCGTGGTTTTGCATACACTTACTGTACTTCCGAGAAAATAAAGGCATGTCTTGAGAGAAATAAAACTTTAAAAACTGTTTGATGTTTTTATCACAATACAGGCTATTTTGGGGGCAAGACATTCCCTAACAAACATTTCCTAAAATAACAAATGCAGATATTTGTTACGGATGGAATTTTACCAAAACTGCCTATGTTCAATCTTTCAATTGCCAATTCATAGGAGCTTGAATTTAATTAAGAGATTTAGTGGATAGATGTAGTATATATGCATTATGTTCCAGATTTTTTACATCGATTTCTAACATAAATACAACAGAATAAAGTAAACCATTGTATAGTTTCATGTGTTTCCGTTTACAAGTTGTTCATTTAAAGTTTTGCTTAAAAATTCTTAAAAAATTATTGTTAAAAGATGGCAAAATCTCTGTTGAAAATTGCAAAGAGGCCAACAAGCAGAATAATAAATGGTGGTATATAGTGATCTGTACACCTTCTAGCGTTTTACAAGTGTTTCAATTCAGATTTAAAATATTTTAATTAGGTAAGGAGTATTGGTATTTAAACCACAAAGTAATAACCCTGCGAAAACCCTGAGAAACAATTCCATCCAACGATTACAAAGCGATTTCTTTCTAAATAGAATAAGGTAGATGTGCCTTAATTTTGAGAAGTCTTAGGAACAACATGTAGAATTCTTAATATTCAATAAAAACCACTGTGGCGGAAGATGTGTCTAACCTTTAAACGTAATTAGTGCTGATATGCACTTTAAAATCTAAACGTAATCAAAATTTTTATCAAAACAATTCAATTGTTAAGAAAGATCATGTTTATTGTCATTTCCTAAAGCAGCTCAAATCTACGAATGGGGTTTTTTTTCGTTGCTGAAACTGTGAAAACTCAAATATCTTGCTATAATTATGCTGACACTGCAATTTCTAAAATAATGCATAATTACATGTGATATTTAAATAATTGTTTACCCACGAAAAATAGCTGCATCTGTAATTGAGTATAATGTGTTTTCAAGTTCTTTTGTTTCAGTTTTATGCTTTATACTCGTATTTTAATGATTGTTTATTTTCGGCACTTAAAACCTTTGTCAAAATAGTCTCTTGAGTTTTATCGTATAATTGCCGCTAATTATGTTTCCTGAATGAATTTAATTTTGTTTCAAGTATTTTTGAATTCTTTCATTGCCAGCATATTTTCTCCGTTATTCAATGAATATTCTCAAACAATTACTTGAAAATATATGATTGCTGCTGAAAAATGAACAAATATTCCCAAAATTATATGCATATAAGGACTCAAAAGCATCTGTCAATGTTTATAATTAAACAAAATGTAACGGAAAATTAAAACAAAAATGACACTGCTGTTCCTGTGACTTTTCTTGCATTTTGATATCTATATATACGAATGTTAAATGAGCAGTTTTGTAATAATTTTTTCCGTTATATTAAGTCTAACTCCGTTGTTGAGAAGGTTATAGTTATCTTAATCTGGTATGAACCGGAGAAATGAAGAAAAACATTGTAGAGAGAAAATTACAAAATCCTATGCAATACGTAGTATTGAAACTAAATTATCTTCAATACCTTTTAGATTATTTTCAATTTTTCATAGCCCATATAGAACGCAGCGATTGAAATTTTTTATCACGTTTTAGGTTTCTTTTACGGGCAAATTGGAGACTTTCCGATCCCATTCCAATATCAGAGATCTATAGCAGATGCCGTACTACAGATGTATATCAACACAATAGATTTACCATAAATAAAACTACTGCTTATGAGAACATAATTTTCCAATGCTTCTTTAAAGAGAGCAAACATAGGAAAAGCAGGTGAATTCAACTGTTTCGAGTGCGTTTTGAGCCCTATTATTCATATCTATATAAATAAAACTGAAAATATATCTGTCTGTCTGTCTGTCTGTCTGTTTTTCCCATCATCACGGGAGAGCGGCTGAACCGAATTTGATGAAATATTGTGGGTAGCCTAGAAATAGCCCCACTTAAAATGTAGTCTGTGTTTTGAGTTTCTACGAGCAGTGGTTCTCGAGATATTAGTAAAAAACGAAATTTTCGTTTGTCTCATCATCACTGGAAAATGGCTGAATTTAATTTAATTAAATTTTGTGGATAGCCTTGAAATATCCCTCTATAAATTTAGTCCAAGTTTCGAGTTTCTAAGACCAGGGGTTGTCGAGATATTAATGAAAAACGGAACTTTTTCCTAAGAGTTCCACTCTCCAAATCCGTGATTTATTCAAACGGAAAGGATGAAAATCGTTTGTTTAAAACGTCAAAATGAAATAAAACTTTATTTCCAAGTTTGGTGCAGAAATTTTTGCATTAATTAGTCACTATCGGAAAACATGATTTGCTTAAAACATGAATTTAAATGGAAAGATCTACCTCCATGTGTTATCCTTCACAAGCTTTTACTCAACGATGAGAAGTATAAGGAAATTAAAATGGCTATTTAATTTCGCATTTTATGAGGGAAATTCTATCTTATATCATGTCGCTCGGCAACGGAATGAAAATAAATACGTTGTTAATATTTATTATTATTTTTTTATATGAATAATAAATACATGGATGTAAAAATATATTTTATAAATGAACTGTTTGATTGTTCTTTTAATTATATAAATTGCGGACTGCGTACATCACTTTCATTTATTTTAGCAAAGAGGTTTCAAGCTTATATATTGTGTTCAGCTAATAAACTCATATATTGTGTTTACCCAATAAATTCATTTAGCCGATTGTTGAAACAGAAAAAAAGTGGAACGGCTGTATCTTATACAATTTTAGTATTTCCTTTTAGTATATACAAACGGGATCAGGATATTTTATTCCTCATATCTTCAAATTCAGAGCTACGAATTTGGCGGAATATCGCTAACTTGATAACTTTTCTTAAACTTTAATAAATTAGCGGAAATGTCTCCAAATTGATAAAAATGACGCAAATCAATGAAATTAAATTTGTTTTTTTTAGAATAGAGTACTGAAATGTTGTTTCGGTAGCATTTGTCGGTCAGTCCATACATCCTACTTAGTAACACATTTAATGAATTTCTTGAATATCACCAAATTGATAACAATATTTGTAAATCTATAAAAATATCATGGAATTGATAAAATTGCGCTTAATAAATGAAATTAATTGTGGTTTGTTAGAGGATAGTATTGTGATGATGTTTCGTCAATTTGTCGCAAAATGGGACTATCAGTTTTACAGTCCCACTTGGCGATAACTTTGGTGATTTTTTAAGTTATCGCTAAATTGACGAAAATGTCGCCAAACCTTCCATGGAGATCGCATTATTCAGACGATATGATTTCCATCAATTTATTTGAAGCAAATGATATCATGTCGCTTAGCAACGGATCCTATGTGTTATGTGCCATACGATATTTATTAAATCTTTTCCGATTTGAATAATAAAGATATGCATATAAAATAAATTTCATTGGCATTTCATTTTTGACTGGATAATATCAATTACGGTCTTCAGGTTTAAACATTTATATCACTGAAACTTTCGGGGACTGTTGATTCAGGGATTATTGATATTTTCAAGTTATTATGCCATTGTTTATTTACATACACTGGCATATTTTCTAATCTGCGACAATATAAGTAGTACGGGATTGCATATATAGATTCAATTAATTTTTTTTTGTAAATTTGCTTACAGAAGGGGCCAGGATGTTTTATACTTCAGATCTGCCCGTGAAGATAATTTTGCATACTGAGAATAGATGTTCTTAAACTTCACTTTAAGAGAAATAAAATTAATATTTTAACAGAATTTGCACATGATTGCGAATGTTTCTTTATATTATATATTCCGTACGAAGAACGGATATGCTGCTAGTAAAAATATAAAAAACAGTACGATCATAACTATCGCCAATATCAATTGCGATTTGGCAGGTAAAAATACATTCAAAGATTGTAAAAGGATCCAAAGCTAGGATTTGCTAGTAGGTGTTATCAGCCATTTAAATCAAAACCCAACCATAAACGTATCGATTCAAGTCGATCAAGAGACATCCGTCTTCGCACACGAAACAAAGGGAACAGGAATTCCAATGCAGAATTTTTATACAATTTAAAATGAATTCGAGTAAAAAAACTAAAACTATTGAATTTTAGGTAATGCATGTTTCCTTCTAGGACGTATTTTTAAATTGTATACAATTGATTAAAACAGTTCATGTCTTGACTTAATTGCCAAATACGCGATCAAACGTGGTGGAAATCGAAACCATGGACCACAAAAATAATAATAGGGTACATGATATTTTTCTACATACATGATATTTCAAAAGAACACCTCTAAGTGATTTTTGCAGAATGAAATTATCCAAGGACATATCCCCGCCTGTATGTTGATAAGCATCATATGGACAGAAAAGATGGGTTTTCACTGTGAAGGAAAATTGCATCTTCATTGCCATTCGTCCTTCTCTGTTCTTAATAATTAAAGTATAAAATATTAATACTCAAGCAATTATAATGTTGTTACAATATATATATGTATATATATATATATATATATATATATATATATATATATATATATATATATATATATATATATATATATATATGTGTATATATATATATATATATATATATATATATATATATATATATATATATATATGTATATATATATATATATATATATATATATATATATATATATATATATATATATATATCAAATCTGGTATTCTTTAGTTAGGTAGTTTAGAAATATTGCAGTAAAATGCAAAAATTCCATGTTTGTTCTGCACAGGACATCGCATAACATGGGCCAAAATGAAAAATTATCTTGCGGTTGTTTTTATATCCATGTAGTAGATAGCGCCTCTGTACGAAGTTACATTTCTATCGGTTGAAAATTTGAGAAAAATATGTTGCAAAATTTATTAGTAAGGAATAAGTACTACACAGGAATTTTAAAGAAAAATATCTACCTTAATTTTACCACCGTATACACTACATTTTCAAAAAGTTTAGTTAGTCAGACGGTTGAGTATTTTCCAAGGTATTGCAATGTCGTGTAAATTACTATTGCAAATACTGTGCAATACTCGGTCAAATGTTGACAAAAACCACGACATAATTTCCGTCGTTGCAAAGCAACCTAACATTCAACAAACACGTTTTATCCTCATTTGATCAAGCAGTTTCGAAATAGTCGGCGTTGTATCGAGTTGGCGACAGACAGACACACGGGATAGACGGACGTGAACAGACAGACACAAGGGAAGAATACTAAAATATAATTTTGCAATACGAATATTAAAAAGCATGTAAATTTTGAAAATGGCCGAAAAATATTTTAACACTAAACCAATACGCACTTTCAGCAGAAAAAGTACGATGTTAACAATCAGCAAGACTATAAATTGCATTAAAGGAAAAAACACGCTTTGCTTAAAAAGTTGCCATGAATTGAATTTAAAAAAAAATATATTCGGAAGTGAGTGATATCAAAAATGTTCTCCAAGTTATCTAAACATTATACAATTGAGCATAAATGAGATAAATATGCAGAAATGCATCAATTAAAATATCACCACATTTATCAAGTTCACGAAATAAGAAAAGAACGCACAGGTCATAGAGTGGATATCTTATGTGAAATTCCTATTGAAATAAATGAGTTATTTTGTTTAGAATATAATTTTAACTCACTGGGATTATACAATTCTTGAGACTGGTTCTTTACTGCTCAGTAGAATTGAAAGAATTATTTTGAAAATGACATTTACAATATATTTAGTTAATGCTGTTTTTTATACTGGCCAAATTAAACATGCTTTAAAATTTCCTTTTCAATAACATGAAAAGTATGTAGAAAAATATACTTTATAAATCTTCCATTGTGTACCATTGTTTACGTTCTGCCAACCGTTTAGACTGTTCTTGAGCAAGGATAATGCAAAAATGCACATCGATCTGCGATCTCGACTCATTTAAATTTCTTCATACTGAGAAAAGAATTCGCATATCTCAGTTAATGATTTGTCCATTATTCTATTTTTTTCACTGTATAGCTGAATGCCCAGTAATTTCATAACTTCATTTTTTATATTTGTGCCATTACCGTCCATTTCCTATTCTTTTGAAATACTTGTATGCCCTTTAGATTTGTTTCTGCCTTGTTGGAAAGAGTTAAACCTTGCTTTTAACACTTTCCAACATAGTTGAAAAGTGTTTATGACTGTATTCATTCTGTCTATCTGTTTGTACGTTTGCACGATAACTGTCGTAAAATGACTGCATCAAAATGAAATTTTAGTATGTTATTGAGACAGTTTATGGGATATATGAGAATGAAAAGGAATTACATCACCCAATTAGCTTCGGATTTATCCCGGGTTGAAAAAATAAATTACATTGAACCCTAGGGAACTTAATTTTTCAAACAATTTTAAAACAAAGTTGAAATTCACAAATTGCTTCGAAAATTTCAGGAAATATTCTAATTATCACATAAAATGTACTAATAAAATTCAACAAAATATATTTTGTTAAATTTTTAAATAAAAATTGAAATAATAATTACACCCATGATGTATGAAGAGATCACGTGACTCATTTCAAAAATATGGCATCTATTTTTTTCCATTATACAGGAACCAGACAGTGATGTTTGAAGATTTTTTTAATTTATATTTAGTGTTCCGTCCGTTCTAAAACCGCTTTGCTTTTTGCGTATTTTCTGTGCATCTACAGTCTGCGTCAACCTAATTACAATATTTTTTAGTATAAATGATCATCAAACTTTGAGTAATTCTACAACGAAGCCCAATTTCAATGGATGTAGAATATAATCAAATGTTAATGAGTTGTATAAGCATTGCTGTATTTTTTCACTCATAATTATTTAGCTCTCGAGTCTGGAATAAATGTGATATGAATGAAATACTCATTGCTTTTACGTAGAGAGCCAGATTATTTGTCTTTCAATGACATGATTTGAATAAAGTTTATTTTTTTCGACGAAGTTTTAAGTTTTCAAATATAATAAATTATTGTAGTACTTTGATAGTTTTAAATATATTAGCGCTGATTGTTTCGTATTTTAGATATGTTTAAATAAAATTGCATTTAAGCTGCAAAGTATTTCATAAACAATGCTTTATGCATGATTGATCTTTCTCGTTTTAATTATTCCTAATATTTTATCATAAATGGATAATTATTATTACTTTCCGTATATTGTGCATTCCCTATATTCCTAGCATGATGTATTGGAAAGTATTGTGACTGGGTCAAAAATACGAATACTAAATCAAGTTTCTGATGGAAGAGAATGTCTAATTTTCTCTGAACTCAAATCGAACATTTAAAAGGTGTCATCTGTGTTTCTGTGTGAGTTCGTGAGTTTGTGAGCACATTATCTCACCCATGAATAAAGCGTTTTGTATTCAATTTAGTACGATTATTACAATCAGTGAATACTGAAATTCTTTTGATTTTAAACGAAATTGAACGATCGAAAACCCTTGATTTACGAATGAGTTAATCGAATTGAAGAAAAATCATTCTGAAAAAAAAATCATTGAAAATTCATCACTTACATTAATGATAAAAAAATCATTTCAGACGTAATTCATCAAGGAAAATAATACAATTTTAAGAACCCTAGCATGAACCGTTTAAAAAGAAACATATATTTATTTTTTTTAAAGTCATTAAAAAATAAGTACTTTGAATAATGATAAATAAATAATCATACAGAATGATACGTTATTTGTAATAAAAGAATTATTGAATGCTAGTGTAAACCGTTCTCCAGATAATTGTCCGTTTTCAAATAAATTTATCAATAAAATGACATCAAATAATATCACTTTCCATATTTAATATTATTCAACATTATTCTCACAAATCTAGATCGTTGCATTCCAAACACACGACACTTTTGTAATAGTTTTATATTTTGATGCCCCAGAATTTGCTAATAGTCATTTATTTCATGCAATTGATATTACTTATTAAGTTATAAGTGCCTTTCTATGAGGATTTTGCACAAGAGAATAATTAAGTAATACCATTATATTCGTAAATAGCTAAATGTACCCAATATAAATTAACGCGAAGTTAATTTAATATATTTTCCCAATGAGTGTTTTGATATTTTTTTTAATTACATATATATATATATACCGGGTGGTCCATTTAAATTGAGACATCGAAATATCTCGCGAAATAAGCATCATACAAAAGAATTGTTTTAACATCATCATATTTTCGAGAGGGAAATTGATGATTTCCCACCCCCACCACCTCCGTGGGGTGGGGGAGGAGACAACATCGAAATTTCAAATAAGAACCCCCATTTTTTATTGCAGATTCGGATTCTACGGGAAAAAATACGTAACTTTCGTGGGAAACATTTTTTCCGAATCTTTGTAGATTGCGCTGCAATCACAAAAATAAATAATTTAAATTAATTTCATAAATACCTCATTTTGACTCCAGGTATAAAAATTCTACTTGAAGATGGTAAAACACGTCTGACTGATAACAAAAGATTAGTTAAGTTTCGTTTTTTCAAGAGGAATCCACATATTTTACTTACATTGGTGCCATTATTGAAAAAAAAAAGTTTTATTGGGTAGGCCGGAAGTAGTTATGACATCAAGTAGTATTTTTTATTATTTTTTTTTATTTTTCTGTTTGCTTCTCTTACGTCAGTTAGCCGTGTTTTAAAATCTTCAAGTAGTCATTTTATACCTGGAGTCAAAATGTTGTATTTATTAAATTAATTTAAATTATTTATTTTTTGTGACTGCAGCGCAATCTAGAAAGATTCGAAAAAAGATGTTCAAACAAAAGTTACGTATTTTTTTGCGTAGAATCCGAATCTGCAATAAAAATGGGGGTTCCCATTTGAAATTTCAAAGTAGCCTCCTCCCCATGCCCGAAGGTGGAGGGGGGTGGGCTAAATTTTGCGGGGTTCAATTTCCCTCTCGAAAATATGATGACTTTGTTAAAACATTTTTTTTGTATGATGCGCATTTCGCGAGATATTTCGATGTCTCAATTTAAATGGATCACCCGGTATATATATATATATATATATATATATATAACTCACAGATTCATCACAATTAATTTAAAATATCTTCCTACAAAGACTACATCTATCTCTCAGAAAATTGTCAAGTGCATTTCCATCTGCATGCATATTGTAAGATTTGCAGAATCATCACATGTATTCCAACACGCAAAGCTATTGATCGAATGACAGTACTGAGATAGGTTTTGTGTAACGGAAGCCATATAATTTTTATGAGAGATTGTTAAAGAATAAAAAAATATGTGAAGCGATTTATAAGGATCTGTCCATAGGAGAGAGTGATGTAACAGATTTATCTTTGACGTCTTAATGCTTTGAGACACGAACTAAGGATTATGATTAACTAAGTTATGTGTGTATTTGGAAACAAGGACTCGATTCTATGTGATCTGCAAGTATTTATATATCAGAAATGTATATAACGTGAATACAAAATTTTTATTGATAAAATAAAACTAACATAAATATAAAACACAATTAATTTATTAAAAATTTTGCTGATGTAAAATAGCATTTTTTAGATGTAGTGGTGTTTTCTTCAAAGTAAAACTTTCCTGCATCTAAATAATGCATTATGGAAAGCTTAAGTTAGAGCTATCTGCATGCTCTATCTCGCTGAAAATGAATAGCCTATTTGTAATTACATCTTAGAAAGCATACTGTTACAAACGTATTTTCTGGAATCGTCGGTGTACACGCAGGTAACAAGAAACGTATTTAGTTGTTTAAAAATTTTCATTCTTGTATCCCACTTCTCACGCCAATTTGTTACGAACGTGTCCTCTGGAATGGTGGGTGTCCATACAGGATAGAAGAAACGTGTTTAGTTATCCAGAAATTAGGACTCATACTTGTATCCCACTTCTGACACCCATTTGTTACGAACATATCCTCTGAAATCGAAGGTGTACATACAGGATAGAAGAAACGCATTTCGTTATCCAGAAATTAGGTTTCATTCTTGTATCCCACTTCTGACACCGATTTGTTACGAACGTATCCTGTGAAAAGCGTAGGGGTACGTACAGGATAGAAGAAACGTGTTTAGTTATCCAGAAATTAGGATTAATTCTTGAATCCCATTTCTGACACCGATTTGTTACGAACGTACCCTCCAAAGTCGTAGGTGTACATACAGAAGAGAAGAAACGTGTTTAGTTATCCAGAAATTAGACTCATTCTTGTATCCCACTTCTGACACCCATTTGATACGAACGTATACTCTGAAATCGACGGTGTACGTACAGGATAGAAGAAACGTGTTTAGTTATACAGAAATTAGGATTCATTATTGTATCCCACTTCTGACACCGATTTGTTACGAACGTATCCTCTGAAATCGTAGGCGTACATATAGAAGAGAAGAAACGTATTTAGTTATCCAGAAATTAGGATTCATTCTTGTATCCCACTTCTGACACCGATTTGTTACGAACGTATCCTCTGAAATCGTAGGTGTACATATAGAATAGAAGAAACGTGTTTAGTTATCCAGAAATTAGGACTCATTCTTGTATCCCACTTCTGACACCGATTTGTTAAGAACGTATCCTCTGAAATCGTAGGTGTACATATAGAATAGAAAAAACGTGTTTAGTTATCCAGAAATTAGGACTCATTCCTGTATCCCACTTCTGACACCGATTTGTTACGAACGTATCCTCTGAAATCGTAGGTGTACATACAGAAGAGAAGAAACGTGTTTAGTTATTCAGAAATTAGGACTCATTTTTGTATCCCACTTCTGACACCGATTTGTTACGAACGTATCCTCTGAAATCGTAGGTGTACATGCAGGATAGAAGAAACGTGTTTAGTTATCCAGAAATTAGGATTCATTCTAGTATCCCACTTCTGACACCGATTTGTTACGAACGTATCCTCTGAAATCGAGGTGTGCATACAGGAAAGAAAAAAAAATGTGTTTAATTTTCCCGAAATTAGGATTCATTTTTGTATCCCACTTCTGACACTGATTTGTTACTAAGATATCCTCTCGAAACAGTAGGTGTACATACAGGATAGAAGAAACGTGTTTAGTTAACCAGAAATTAGGACTCATTCTTGTATCCCACTTCTGACAAAGATTTGTTACGAACGTATCCTCTGAAATCGTAGGTGTACATACAGGATAGAAGAAACGTGTTTAGTTATCCAGAAATTAGGATTCATTCTTGTATCCCACTTCTAACACCGATTTGTTACGAACGTATCCTCTGGAATCATGGGTGTACATGCAGGATACAAGAATGAGTTTTAATTTCTGGCAAACTAAACTCGTTTATTCATAAGCACAAAGTAAAAAAGAACAATATACAATCAAACAACACTTGAAAGATCCACTGATTTCACCAAATAAGCAATATTATTTTCAAAATACTGACGAAAATCATTTCACAAAACAGCAGCTACTATACTTGTAGCTTCAAAACAGCAGCTACATTGGCAAAGTCACAGTTGACTGTAGCTTGTATTTTGTCAACTCGTTAACTTAACTGCAATGGTGTGATGAGTCCGTTTATAGTCTCTCTACAGAAATTTCTAGAAATATCTCCATATGTCCTTGACAAACAGTTATTTCATTGAGTTTCTAGAAGATTCCAAAAGTCGCCAAATTTCGCTAAATTTGTGATAAATCGTCAAATTTGAAAACCCTTTATCGAACTGGGGAAATTATGAAAACCCTTGGCTCACGTCATGCTAACGACACACAGTGGTGCCAAATGAGGAATTTGCAGAAAAAACCTCACAACTTATGCATTTCTTAATATTTTCGCATACTTTTTGCGCATTTAGATAAGTTAAAAGTAAGATTTTATATGCATGGTATTATTAAAATCAGTGACGGTTTAAGATTTTTTTCGGGGGGAGATATGAAGGTATACTACACTTACCCTTCACCTTTTTTTTTAATTTTGAAGATAAAATTATAAATTTTTTTCATAAATGCACTAAAACCCCACGACATACTTTCTGGCTGAATTTTGTTACGTGCTTACTGTCATTATTTAATAGGCACATTAATTAGCTGTTAGTTAAAAAAATAAAAAAAATAATAGAAAATGTACGGAAATATGCCTGTATTTTGGCACGATTGTTGAAACAATACATCATAGAAAGTACAAATTTTAATGTAGGTGTTAGATCCTAATGTATTACATTGCCACATTTTTTAGCTTTAATAATCACTTTAAATTTCGTAAATTGATATAAATGAACAAAAGTTTTGTTTCGTGTTGCACAATGTGCGTCAAAATCACTTTCTTCAGAAATCGACTTTTAAAGTCCAAGTGGACCATTAAAGCACTAATACCTTAGCTCATAAAAATAACTGTATTTAAAAAAGTTAATGGAATTTTTAAAAAATGAGGATATCTACAGAAAGACAATAATATAAGCCAATAAAATAGAAATTTCAATTTTGACAGATTTTCAAATTTTCAAGAGTATGCGTATACCTCTCTTAACATGTATTTCTTAATAATTTTGTTACCAAACGTTATTTTCTAAATTTGAGGGTGGGGATATATTCCCCAATTTTCCCCGCGATCGCCCTTGATTAAAATTATTTGTATATATATTTAATGAAAAAAATTAGAAAGGAAACAAATGCTTTAATTATAAATCTCTGTTTATTGTTATCGTGCATTTTTTCGAAACATGTTTGATGACCATTTAATAATACATAATTTTGCATTTTGAACTATGCCTTTCAAGTATCTAACTTAAATATTACTATAATTAAAGTACCTGAAGTACTATTTTTAGTATTTATGCACAAATGAATATACATACTATTTTTATCATTTTTTTGATTCTTCGCTTAGTGGCAGTGATTCAGTTTTCGGTTCAGGCCTTATGTGACTGATGTATGGATCTGATGATGGTAAAATCATATGAAACACATCTTCATTTGTTGCCAAACGAGAACATTTCCTGCTGTGATAAATTCGAGAATACTTGTAATCTTTATTTCTACTCTCCAGTGCTTCTTCTGAGAGTGAACCTATAGGCAAAGTAGCACACTATTATTTCATTTCGGTGCATAAGAATTTTATGGACAGTTGCTGGCATGTTATGCCAGGGGTACAACGAAATCACTAAATTATCTGTTTCTCGAGCATATATTCCAAATTTGTCCCCATCAATCTGAAAATGATTGCAAATCGTTTCTACGATAACAACCAATCTTTTTATTAATGTTTCGTCAACTTTCGTTATTTCGGCCGTTATAGTGGAGTTTCCCAAAAACCTTCTAAAAGAATAGAATTCAATAGTATAGAATTCAATTCCTTCTAGAATTCAATATGTCTTGTTATGGGAAAAGTTTAAAAGTTGCAAAATATGTCTTTGATGTTTTAAAAGTAGTAATAAAATATTTATCATGAAAATCAATGTCGCTGGATTAATTGGAAGTACGAACGATACTTATGCAGGGCTCAGCAAGACCTTCAGAAAAAGTATGAAATATGCCGAAACAGCGAAGGTTGCAAAAAGTTGCAGCTGATTTTCACAGAACAGTTGCATAATAGTATCTGCTTTCGAAATAACTCATCCAGAGCGTGTAGGAACGTGTAGCTTTTTTTATAGGCTTAAAGAAATGAAGGAAAACAAAAAAATTATATATCTATGGTTTACGCTTTATAGTATGATTTTGGCTATGTTTTTACGTAATGTATTTATATCAGAAATAAGCTGAGGTTACATATATTGAAAATACGTGAGACATATAATTACAAATATCCACAAAAATTTTGGAAAACATATTGAAATTTTAGTTAGAAAAAGCCAGATTTCAATTAAAATGTGGAAGTCTTGTTTAAGATCAGTTTTTCCTTCTAGTTATACTGAATACAATACATTTATTTACATGGCAAGATACTTCGGTTCATTGCCTATCAAAAAATAGTAGTTGGTATCGAAAAATATTATTTTCGAGTTTCGGGGTTTTTTCCGCCACAGCACCACTGTGCGGCATACTCACGTCATGGACTGTGTACTCACTGTCTGGTTTTTCGAGATGCGACGAAAGAAAAAGAACCAGTGAGAGAATTTACGCGTTCGCAACAATACTATATTTCATGAAATTAATATGACAGGTATCACAATAATTGTGATGCTAGTCATATGAATTATTTCAATTTATTTCTCCACTAATAATTATATTTTAAGCATTGGTTTCAGAACGTGGGAAATTGTTTGAAATCAATTTCCCACGAAATATCAAAACGTGGGAAATTGTTTGAAAATGACTTACATGTTTTCTATACCAGCATTAAAATGTAGAACTTGTGTGTAAATGTAGAACTTAGAGGAGGACTTTCTCTGAAAGTAGTTTGAAAGCTTTTTATAAAAGAAATTATCTTTCTTTAAAAAAAACAGTTTTTCTCTGTAATTGCAGTGCTTACACAACGAAAATATGAGTTTTAATCACTTTTAAAAGTTGTTACCTTTGAAAATAAGAATGCAAAGAGTGAAAGAAAAATTTAACTTTGATGTTGCATGAATTTTTATAAACACTTAAGAATTAAAAAACAAGAAAGATCAATCATGCTTAAAGCATTGATTATGAAACACTTTCCAACTTCAATGCAATTTTATTTAAAAAAGTCGAAAATGCAATATATTCCTCGGTAATATTTTAAAACTTATCACAATACTACATTGATTTATTATATTTGAAACCTTAAACCTTCATCGAAAAAAATTAACTTCATTCAAATGACGGCATTAAAGTATAAATTGCCTGGTTTAAACATCTCTAAAATGTAATACATTCCTTGGTAATAATTTTAGAATTATCATAATACTACGATAATTTATTATATTTGAAAACTTCATCGAAAACAACTGAAATTCATTCAAATGACGTCATAAAAAATAACACGCCTGGCTCTCTCTATAAAAGCAACATTTCATTCATAAATAATTCCCCCATTCATGTCTTTCATCACAATACTATAATAATTTATTTTATTTAAAAATCAAGACCATTGAGCTACAAGTAAGTAAGCTCTATTCGTTAAACTTCATCGAAAAATATCGTCCTTCTCTTTCTAAAATCAATGAATATTTCATTCATATCAGCTAAGCAGACTCCATGGACTATTTGATTTTGTGTTAAAGAATTACAGCGATTCTAATACAACTCATTCTACATATTTTGTTGTTTACATTTTACATAGGTGAAAAACAGGCTTAATAGTAGAAATAATCAAATTTAGATGAGCATTTAAACTGGAATATATTGTCATTGCGTTGTTTCCGTATGTAGATGCACAGAATTTAGGCAAAAATAAAGTAGTTTTAGGACGGATACAACACTCAATATGAATTAAAAAGAACTTTAAAAATCACGATTTTGACACAAGATGGATGCCATATATCATTTTGAAGTGGGTCATGTGATCGTTTCATATCATGGACACGTGATCGCTTCATATAAGAGGTGTTATTCTTATTTTAATTTTTATTTAAAAAACTACTGAATATATTTCGCTGAATTTTTTTTATATATTTTACGGAACCATTTGAATATTGCCTAAAATTTTCGAAGCAATTTGTGAATTTTAAATCCGCTTAAAAAATACTTGAAAAATTAGGTCCCATAGGGCTGAATGTATTTCATTTTTTCAACCCGGTTTCAATCCAAAACTAATTGGGTGATATTATTCATTTATATTCCCATAGGTCCTATAGACCGTCTGAACAACATACTAAAATTTCATTTTGATTAAGTCATTTTTACGGCAGTTATCGTGCTAACGGACAGACAGACAGACAGACAGACAGACAGACAGACAGACAGACAGAATGAACAAAGTCATAAACACTTTTCAACTTTGCTGTAAAGTGTTAAAAATAGAACAATTCGTTTACTCTTAAACATTGCAAACATTTTTAGCACGGTGAGAAGCGTTTTAAAATTATCAAAGAATTTTACAAGAAAAATTTGTTTAAATAGACAAATGTGGTTATTTGATTTGATTTTCGATATCCTTTAGTATGATGGGATATTAGTTTTCAAATTGACAAATAATTTGAGTTTTAAATTTTTAATACGTAATTTATAAAAATACATATTTTTATACAGCATTTACTGTTCAAATATTGTACTTTATTTTAGCTTATTATCACGATTTTAACTTCTGTTAAGAAAAAAACTCCTCCACAAATTGCTGTCGAGTGGTTTAACATACTTATCATAATAGTTTTAAGCATTCTGCCAGCTTATTTGTATCAGAATATTGAACCATAGTTATACAAAATTTTCCATTTGTTATTGATGTAGGCGAATTTTCATATAAAGATCAACTATTTTTAAGATTTGTAGTAGTCAGTTTAAAAATATCTGGCATTATGTTCGTATTTCTACATGCCGTCCAGGCACTTAAGTTTCTTCCAATTCTGCCTTAATATATTTAGAATTTTAGTGTCAGTTCCATAAAACATGTGTATTGAAAATATAAATAATAACAGTGTAAAGAAATTATGTAAGTAGATCATGTATTGGACTTTGTATTAGATTATGTATTTAGATTATGTATTAGATCATATGACTAAATTGATGTAAACCGGTTGTTTTCCTACAATTTTAGTCATATTCATAATTCTGAAGGCTTTCACTATAATGTTTAAGGTGGTTCATTCAAATATTATTTTAATTTAGTTGAAGTTTACTCATATAGCTTCCAAGCCATGTTATTTTCTATATTATTTCGTATATGCTTTTAAATCCGATGCAGTCTTATTTCTTTGGGATTTTTGAGATAGTGTGAAAGAATAACCTTTGTATTTATTCAGTTCATGAAAAAGCTTTTCCAAGCAAGTTGGTTTTCCTACATTTTCTGCCTTTTTCTTAATTCTAGTAGTTTACTGTGATAGTCAGTGGTTACGGCGATATAATCTCAATAGAAATACCCCAGTTCGATACTCATCTCCGCTCAAAACTATTTCGGTTGGAGAACGATACATTTGTAGGGTAGAATCAATCTCTATTGTTATACAACGTAAAACTTGAATTCATCTCTAAGGTCCATCTCTATTGGATTTGGTCAACATTGTGTGATTAAAGGATACGATATGATCCGCCTCCTGTGCTACACTAGGTGAGCGTGGAATAAGGGCAAAATGGTTTACGCACCGGCTACTATATTGGAAAATTATTTAATATCAAGTGCATGATCACTGAAAAACAGCAATATTTTTTAAACTGGTACTTTTCATTGTAATTTGAGCAAATGTGCGAAATATTTTGATAAAGATATATCATTTAGCTCCAAAAATAACTTATTCCCTTAATACTTCATTCACTAAATGTTTTTGTAGAATTTTATTCAGTACCTTAACAATAATTGCACATACGTTTTTGAAGTTCGTTCATATAGCTAACATAACCGATCGTTTTGGTTTGGCTAAGATTTTGCTATTTAACCTGCAGAAGATATAAGAAAAGTGTAAAATGTGTTGCAATGTGACACTTCTGACAATAAACACGACAAAATGAAGCTAAAGTGCAAAATTGTTTGAACAGTCTTATAGTGTTTTAATGCACGATTATTTTTGAAAAGAACCAATGTTGATTTTCAGAAATTTTACGTTGTATGGCAAGTCAGAGGATGATACACGCAAACTGCCAGTAAAAATACTTTTTGACAACCGCCAATCAATGCTCATACATCAGTAATATGGGAAATTGAAGAAAAGGGGTCAGTAAAATCTCATGTACCACATATTTTTGGCAAATTGAAAACTTGAAGGTTGTTATACATTCAAATAAATATTTTTAAAATACATAAATGATTGTAAAGGGACTAAAAATAACCACAAATTTTAATATGTCAGCGATCCAATTGAGAAAATTCAACGATAGATAATTAACATTGGCATGCTGCCAGCCAACGCTTCGGGATGTTGCAAAGATTATCTTAATCTTCAGTGACGAAACATTTATGTATTCCTTTATATACCTAAGATTTTACCAAAGAGTGATTTAGAGGAGTACAAATTTGTCGTTGTGTAAAACTTTTAGTTTACTATTGAATGGGCATAAATAGCTTCTTCTTGTAGAATTTAGCACACATTTAAAAAAATGCAGCACTACATATTATGTACGCAGTTTCTGTATCATATGCAAATAAAATACGTTTCTTCTGAAAAATTGTGGCTAATGACCCGTTCTCTACAACTCTCTTTGTTTATTTTAGAATATACATGTTTTGTTCATCGAGTCTACGTGAAATAGGACATTTTTCTATTTATTCTGACCATAAGACACTTAAGCTCATAGTTTCATTTACTAAGAAGTTTGTTTTAATTTCTTCTGTTTTTTATTTCTTTTAGGAATTTTCTTTTCATTTTTTCTATTTAAATCTTCTCTCCTATGGCAACAGATTCCTTCATGTATCACCTGTTGCAATTATCTATTGACAGGCATCTTCATGCTATTTCTGGTGTAGTTGCTCTGTCCCCATCATTTCTTTAAAGGAGGGCGAATTTTGTCTACAAAACTAGTTGAAACCTTTAATTAACTGCGAATACCTTCACTAACGCAATATTTTATAATTAAGTGTTTCAATTCACCCACTTTTTTTTGACGCCTCATTTGTTCACAAATTGATATCATGTATGAAACCAGAACATAAATTCCACACAACGACAACAGATCATTCTATTTACAAAAGATTAAAAGCCCTATAGTATGAGTAATAATTTTGAAAATTTTCAAAAATGCCATGAAGAATTTAAATGATATTCAGTTACAAAAAGCTGTCAGTTTCTAACTTTTAAGCGTAATTAGTTTTGCAAAGCATCTCAAAATTGAAGTATAATCAAAATTATCCCCAAGAATATTTAATTGTTGAGAAAAGTGCATGTTTAGTGCTATTTACTAAAGCTTTTCAAATACACGATGAAAGGTTCTTTTGTTGCTGAAATTATAAGGCTCACCGCTCTTGCAATAATTATGCTGACATCGCAATTCAGAAAATAATGCGTAATTACATGCAATATTTAAATAATTGTTTACCCACGAAAAATAGCTGCATCTGTAATTGAAGATAATGTTTTATTTCTAGTTCTTTTGCTCCCGTGTTGTACTTTAATGATTGTTTATTTTCTACATTTAAAACATTTGTCAGAATAGTCTTTTGAGTTTCAAGTATGTAATTGCCGTTTATTATATTTCCAGAATACATTTAATTTTACTTCAGGAATTTGTTTTTAATTCCTCCATGAATATAATTCTATATATATTTAATCTATATATATAATTCAGATAACAACAATTATTTGATAATACATCTCTAATGTCTGAAATATGAATAAAAAATTTGCAACATCATATGCAAAAACAAAAAGTGCAAAAAAAGTTCGACTGTCGTTTTTTAAATAAGATAAATATTTAAGCAAACATGAAAAATGTGTTTACAACGGGAAATGCATTATATTGCTTATAATATAACGTATTATATCAAATCACGTGTAGACATAGCTTAAGATTTAAAAAAAATTCTATTTCATTCTATAAATATCCGTTGTTGGAATCGAATTTCTGTGGTTAATGTTACGTGTTGCAAATATTACTTTGGAAATTCCTTCAATACATATTCGAATTTATTGTTCAAAGTCAACAATATTGGCGTGGTCTTGCATACACTTACTGTACTTCCGAGAAAATAAAGGCATGTCTTGAGAGAAATAAAACTTTAAAAACTGTTTGATGTTTTTATAACAATACAGGCTATTTTGGGGGCAAGACATTCCCTAACAAAAATTTCCTAAAATAACAAATGCAGATATTTATTCCGGATGGAATTTTACCAAAACTGCTTATATTCAATCTTTCAATTGCCGATGCATGGGAGCCTGAATTTAATTAAGAGATTTAGTGGATAGATGTAGTATATATGATTTATGTTCCAGATTTTTTACATCTATTTCTAACTTACATATAATAGAATAAAGTAAACCTTTATATAGTTTTATGTGCCTCCTTTTACAAGTTTTTCATTTAAAATTTGTGCTTAAAAATTCTTAAAACATTTGTTGCTGAAAGATGGCAAAATCTCTGTTGAAAATTGCAAAAAGGCCAATAGTCCTTTTTGAGAGTAGCTTTTTGAACACCTTCTAGTGTTTTATAAATGCTTCAATTCAGATTTAAAATATTTTAATTAGGTAAAGAGTAACGGTATTTAAACCACAAAGTAATAACCCTTCAAAAACCCAGAGAAACCATTCCATTCAACGACTACAAAGCGATTTCTTTTTAAATAGAACAAGGTGGATGTGCCTTAATTTTGAGAAGTCTTAGGAACAACATGTAAAATTTAAATTATAATCAATAAAAACCACTGTGGCGGAAGATGTGTCTAACCTTTAAACGTAATTAGTGCTGAGATGCACTTTAAAATCTAAACGTAATCAAAATTTTTATCAAGACAATTTAATTGTTAAGAAAGATCATGTTTATTACCATTTCCTAAAACAGCTCAAATCTACGAATGTTGCTTTTTTTCGCTGCTGAAACTGTGAAAACTCAACTATCTTGCAATAATTATGCTGACACTGCAATTTCTAAAATAATGCATAATTACATGCGATATTTAAATAATTGTTTACCCACGAAAAATAGCTGCATCTGTAATTGAGTATAATGTGTTTTCAAGTTTTTTTGCTTCAGTTTTAAGCTTTATACTCGTCTTTTAATGATTGTTTATTTTCGGCACTTAAAACTTTTGTCAAAATAGTCTCTTGAGTTTTATCGTATAAGTGCCGCTAATTATGTTTCCTGAGTGAATTTAATTTTGTTTCATGTATTTTTGAATTCTTTCATTACCAGCATATTTTCTCCGTTATTCAATGAATATTCTCAAACAATACTTGAAAATATATGATTACTGCTGAAAAATGAACAGGTATTCCTAAAATTATATGCATATAAGGATTCAAAAGCATCTGTCATTTTCTTTAATTAAACAAAATATTGCGGAAAATTAAAAAAAATGACACTGCTGTTCCTGTGGCTTTTCTTGCATTTCGATATCTATATATACGAATGTTAAACGAGAAGTTTGGTAATAATTTTTTTCCGTTATATTAAGTCTAACACCGTTGTTGAGCAGGTTAAAGTTATATTAATTTGGTATGAACCGGAGAAATAAAGAAAAACATTGGAAAGAGAAAATTACAAAATCCTATTCAAAGTACGTAATATTGAAACTAAATTATTGTCACCACCTTTTAGATGATTTTCAATTTTTCATAGCCCATATAGAACGCAGCGGTTGAAATTTTATATCACGTTTTAGGTTTCTCTTACAGACAAACTGAAGACTTTCTGATCCCATTCCAATATCAGAGACAACAGATGCTCTACTACAGATGTAAATCAACACAAAAGATTCCTGATAAATAAAAGTACTGCTTATGAGAACATAATTTTCCAATGCTTCTTTAAATATAGCAAACATAGGAAAAGCAGGTTACTTCAACTGTTTCGAGTGCGTTTTGAACCCTATTATTCATATAAAAATATAAAAAACAGTACGATCTTAACTATCGCCAATATCAATTACGATTTGGCAGGTAAATATACATTCAAAGATTGTAAAAGGATCCAATGCTAGGATTTGCTAGTAGGAGTTATCAGCCATTAAAATTAAAACCCAACCATAAACGTATCGATTCAAGTCGATCAAGAGACATCCGTCTTCGCACACGAAACGAAGGGAACGGGAAATGCAAGGCAGAATTTTTATACAACTTAAATAGAATTCGAGTAAAAAAACTAAAACTATTGAATATTAGGTAAAGCATGGTTCCTTCAAGGACGTATTTTAATGTACGCCATTGAATAAAACAGTTCATTTCCTGATTTAATTGTCAAATACGCGATAAAACTTGGTGGAAATCGGAACCATGGACCACAAATAATAATAATAATTTACATAATATTGTTCTACATACATGATATTTCAAAAGAACACCTCTAAGTGATTTTTGCAGAATGAAATAATCCACGAACATATCCCCGAATGTATGTTGGTAAGCATCATATGGACAGAAAAGATGGGTTTTCACTGTGAAGGAAAATTGCATCTTCATTGCCGTTCTTCCCTCTCTGTTCTTAATAATCTAAGTATAAAATATTGCAGTAAAGTGCAAAAATTCCATGTTCGTTCTGCACAGGACATCGCATGACATGGGACAAAATGAAAAATAATCTTGGTGTTGTTTTTATATCCATGTAGTAGATAGCGCCTCTGTAAGAAGTTACGTTTCTATCGGTTGGAAATTTGAGAAAAATATGTTGCAAAATTTATTAGTAAAGTATAAGTACTACACAGGAATTTTAAAGAAAAATATCTGCCTTAATTTAACCACAGTATAACACACTACATTTGCAGAAAGTCTAGATAACCAGACCGTTGAGTATTTTCTAAGATATTGCTATGTCGTGTAAATTACTTTTGCAAGTACTGTGAAATACTCGGTCAAATGTTGACAAAAACCACGCAGAATTTCCGTCTTTGCAAAGCAACCTAACATTGAACAAGCACATTTAACCTCATTTGATTATGCAGTTTCCAAATAATCGGCGTTGTATCGATTTGGCGACAGACAGACACACGGGATAAACGAACGGGAACAGACAGACACACAGGAAGAATAGTAAAAAGTAATTTTGCAATACGAATATTAAAAAGCATGTAAATTTTAAAAATAACCTAAAAATGTTTTAACACTAAAACAATACGCACTTTCAGCAGGAAAAGTAAGATGGTAACAATCAGCAAGACTATAAATTGTTTTTTTGTTTTTTTCTCAAATGGCCAGGTACTTTGACCTTCCTCATTTGCCTTTATTACAGCGGCCAGAGTGTGAACCATTTAGCCGTCCATTGACGTTGCCCCAGGCGCACCAGAGGGGGGCGGATCACAAGACTATAAATTGTATTAAAGAAAAAAACACGCTTTGTTTAAAAAGTTGTCATGACCAAAAATTGAATTTTAAAAAAAATGTTCGGAAATGAGTGATAACAAAAATGTTCTCCAAGTTTTCAAAACATTATACAATTGCGCATAAATGAGATAAATATGCAGAAATGCATCAATTAAAATATCACCACATTTATCAAGTTCACGAAATAAGAAAAGAACGCACAGGTCATAGAGTGGATATCTTACGTGAAATTCCTATTGAAATAAATGAGTTATTTTGTCTTGAATATAATTTTAACTGACTGGAATTATACAATTCTGGAGGCTGGTTACTTACGCTCAGTAGAATTGAAAGAATTACTTTGAAAATGACATTTACAATATATTTTGTCAATGCTGTTTTTTTATACTGGCCAAACTAAACATGCTTTCAAATTTCCTTTTCAAAAACATGAAAAGTATGTAGAAAAATATACTTTATAAATCTTCCATTGTTTACCATTGTTTACGTTCTGCCAAGCGTTTATACTGTTCTTGAGCAATGATAATACAAAAATGCATATCGAACTACAATCTCGACTTATTTAAATTTCTTCATACTGAGAAAAGAATTCGTATAACTCAGTTAATGATTTGTCCTTTATTCTAGTTTTTTCACAGTATAGCTGAATGCCCAGTAATTTCATAACTTCATTTTTTATATTTGTCCCATTACCATCCATTTCTTATTCTTTTGAAATACTTGTATGCCCTTTAGATTTGTTTCTGCCTTGTTGGAAAGAGTTAAACCTTGCTTTTAACACTTTCCAACATAGTTGAAAAGTGTTTATGACTTTATTCATTCTGTCTGTCCGTTTTCACGATAACTGTCATAAAATGGCAGCATCAAAATGAAATTTCAGTATGTAATTGAGACGGTTTATGGGACATATGGGAATGAAAATGAATAATATCAACCAATTAGCTTCGGATTTAACTCGGGATGAAAAAATAAAATACATTGAACCCTTTGGAACTTAATTTTTCAAACATTTTAAAGCAAAGTTAAAATTCACAAATTACTTCCAAAATTTTGGGAAATATTCTAATTATCACATAAAATGTACTAAAAAAATTCAATGAAATATGCTTGGTAAATTTTAAAATAAAAATTGAAATAATAATTACATCCATGATATATGAAGAAATCACGTGACTCATTTCAAAAATATGGCATCCATTTTTTTCCATTATGTAGGACCCATACAGTGATGTCTGAAGATCTTTTAAATGTATATTTAATGTAGTATCCGACATAAAACCGCTTTATTTTTGCATATTATCAGTATATATAAATTCTGTGCCAAAGCAATTACAATATTTTTTTTATTTTAAATGATAACTAAACTTTGATTATTCCTACAAGGAAGCCTAAATTTAATGCTTTAATATACCATGCAGAATATAAACATATTGTAAGATGAGTTGCATAAGAATTGATGATTAATTTTTCACTCAAAATTAGATACTCTATTGTCTGGAATATAAGTAAATTGAATGAAATATTCATTGATTTTACATAAAGAAGCTGATGATTCATATTTCGATGACGTCATTTTAAAAACTCTATTTTGTTTAATTAGCATTTTCTTTTTCGTTGAAGTTGTATAAGAATTGGTGAAGTTTTCGATGAAGTTGTACAAGAATTGCTGAATAATTTTTCACGCATTTTTTTTTCTCTGGAGTCTAAAATATAAGAAAATTGAATGCAATATTTATTGATTTTACATAGAGAAGCAGACGATTCATATTTCGATGACGTCATTTGAATAAAACGCATTTTGTTTAACTGGCATTTTCTTTATCGATGAAGTTTAAAGTTTGAAGTATCACAAATTGCTGTAGTACTGTGATAACTTAAAAATATTATCACTGAATGTATCATATTTTAGAAATGTTTAAATAAGATTGTTTTTCAGCTGGAAATTGTTTCATAATCAGTGCTTTAAGCATGACTGAACTTTCTTGTTTAAGTAGACTCTGAACACTTCCTTGGTTTGTCGTTTTCTAATTGGTGAGGCTCCGAATCCTTACTCAGTTTGCCGTTTTCTAATTGATTAGGCTCTGCATCCTTACTTGGTTTGAAGTTTCTAATTAGTGAGGCTCTGAATACTTCCTTATATGTCGTTTTGTAATTGGTGAGACTTTGGATCATTTCTCGGTTTGCTATTTTTGGATTAATGAGGCTGGTACGCTGTGTATATTTATCGCTCTGTGTCTTCTATTTAGGCTCATTACGTTTTGTTTTTCGATTTAGCATACATCAATAACCAATGCACCATGTAGCTCTTTGAAGGATATCGAAATATTTCGAGGATTGAAGACCTTTCGTCAGTGCTATACAGAACAACATACCCACAGTTAGAAAGGAAAAATGGGCTATAATACTACAGAGTGATAACGGGCGATTTTTTTTTATATTTGGTTTTGTTTTCTTGCATAGCACTAATGAAGGACGTCCAACGTTTCTTTGAAACAGCTGCATGCTTTATTTTATATTAAATTGAAACTTATTTCGCAGCTAAATTTTCCTTAATATGCATAATACTCGTTTTTGATGTACAACAAGACCACATTCCCAAAGACATGCGTTTTGATATAATATGAATATCCGGGTATATATAAAAGTCATTTATTCTACTAATCATTATGATGTCGGATACTATATCAAGAAATAGTTTACTACAGGAAATGGAACATTCTAAATTTATTTTGCGTTTTTGAGTTACGAGTTTAAATATGAAGCATGCACAATTAGACCTCATCGCAGACTCCTTTATCTCCATTACATGGAACGTGGCATAATAGACCTGGAAGATAGGACATCCAATCCATCACTTAATGCGATTTTATATATTTCGCTGTGCACGTGCATCTCTTGAAGTTTTCTTTCTTTATTGCTTTACAGTGTGATGAGGTAATTTATCTGCAGAATGAGTATGCAATGTATTTAATATTTCTATAAGAGTACATTGTGTGAAGCATTGTCGATTGAAATGAAATTTTAACGAGTGTTTCGGACATAAAATTTCGCTGTCTGGAAAATTCAGACAAATAATATTTCCTTTATGTAATAGCATAAAAGGTTGATAATAAAAAGACCAATCGGTTTCAGAAGCAACGAACAGCCTCCTTTATCAAGAAAAATGACGCAGCACCAGCACTAATAATGGCAAGGAAACATTGTTTAATAAACATTCGTATCACGTGGCTCAACAAAGAAATATTTTTAAAAAGCGAAAGAAAAAAACAAAAAACTTAAGAAGAATGAAAACGAATAGAAAAGACTACACAATGCTTTCTCAGTGAATAAAACTGCCGATAACTGTACCCACATAGTTCCTTGGAATGCCTTAAGCATCCCAAAATCTTTCTAAAGAAAGTTACTAAACATTCTAAATATTAAGAAACTTTCTAAATATTCCTGTCACGTGGCTCAACAAAAGAACATTTTTAAAAATCGAAAAATACAAAACAAAAAAATTAAAAGTGTGAAAGGGAATAAAAAAGGGTATAAAAATGTTTCCTTAGTGAATAAAACTACGGACAACGGTACACATAATAAATAACTGCATTCTATGACAACAGTTTCAATGTCTGTTCCTACTAATTAGATACGGCTCAACAATTTTCTAATTGGATTTATTCATCTATCTGGCTTTATTACAGAGTCTGATATCATGGTATTTTTTTAATCATTCACTATATTCTGGACACTTTACTGTATGCAGCGTGTACGTTCCAGGATCTTATCTTACAAAATTATTAAGGTATTTAAAAACTTTCCTAATAACTCTGTATACTAAGTGGCCCAAATTATTATTGTCACATTTCAGTGCATGCAAAATTGATACCTTTCAGATACTGCTGTTGTTTTGGTTTAAAAAGGAAAACTGTAGACATTAAAATACTACTACTAAATATTTTTCTCTGCATTGTTCAGGAAATAGCAGGTGAAAAATCGCGCTCTGACAGCTTTGAACGCAAAATAATCGTGAATTATTCATGGACACTAGATGTTTAGCACTAGATGTCTAGTCGTCAAGGCACTGGATGCAGAAGCTAATCAGAGAGATGGCTAAATTTTTCAGGACAATAGAAGAATAGCAATTTGTCAAATTTCAGATAATCTGAATCAGGGACCAAACAAGATGCCAGGTACTTTATCGTAACGTTACCGCATTTTATATCGTAAGGTTATAAAATTAAAATTACTAAACACGATGTCATAATAATTTGACCTTTCGGTGTATTTTCAAAACAATTTCTGAACATATTGAATGGAGCACACATAAGTCGTCTTCATACAATTTTATTTTGCATTCTAGAATATACAGAGCACGTGTTATTAGAACTTTTCCCAACTTCTTTTATCTTCATAACCTGAAACGTGGCCTCGTACATCAGTAGATAATGGAGCCGATCCATCATCGGGCAGTATATTATATCGTTCATAAGGCACACACGCGCAAAACTGATGTTCTTACTTCGTTACATGATACTGTTGAATAAGGCGATTCCTCTGCGAATGATCTTTGCAGTGTTTAATATTTAGAATGAGCGTAAACTATTTGTATCAAAAGGTAATTAAACTAAAAATTTAACACGCAATACAGATTACGGATATTTGTATCTGCTTGGTATTATTTGGTTACTTCCAGAATATGAACTTGGATTATTCTTTAGAAACATTTTATGTTCATCGTCTTGGCAACTTTCAAAAAATAATTCTCGCATCTAAATGAATATTTCCGACGACGTCAAACAAGTATTTTAAAAATCTGAACGGTGGGTATCTACCTGACATGTTGTACATTCGTATTCCAGATTATATCAGATCTATCAAAATCACTCTCGAAATCAGAATTGGGATAAAAAGCATATGACGGGGCTGACAGCTGACAATCCCTATAGACATCATACAAATTGAAACTGGTGCTTGAGAGAATACAAATTTATATTACAGTTGGTTGGATGGTGTCGTGTCCATTTGTATCAGATTTTAAATAGATATGTGAGAAGATATGACAGCCTGTGCAACTTGAATGATTAAATCTGAGTATATTTATCATCAATTTTCTGCAATGCCGCTATAATAGCGGGACAGGTGAAAATATATTCTGGGGATACTTCCGTCTCAGGGCAATTTCTACAACAACTATAAGTTCAGCCGCCACGGGGGTGAAGTGGATAGCGTCTTAGACTGCTGTCATAGGGACTGGGGTTCGAATCCCGAGTAAGGCATGGATGTATCTTGAAGTTTAAAATTCAGTCTTCCGCCTACTGGGTTCTCGCCAAAATGTGAAGCTGCATCCCTTCGACCTGCGTCAGTGATGCTTTCGTATTGTAATAAACTTTGTTCTCTCTCGTCTTGTGTAGAAAGCCCAGACCACCCGACTCGTCCGAAAACTTAGAGCAGCCGATTGGATGGCCGGGCTCTCGTCTTGTGTGTAATTCTTCCTGCGTCACTGGTCCTGATTCGGCTATGTGCCGAACATGAGGTCATAAATAACAACAACAACACTATAAGATCCTATTCCGTCACTGTTAATTTTCAATCCTCTGTGATAACAAGTTCTTAACCTTCTAATCGTTTTGATAATTATCCTGTCTTAATTAATTTCACAGACCTGGACAGATTTTCAATCGATTGTTCTTTTAGCCTGAATCTTGCAATTGTAATTTCGTCGTAGAGGGTGACATGTATTCTTAGATATTTATTGAGGTGCATGACCTCTTTTGACAAATTGCAGGCATTTTTATTGACCTCAATAACCATGTGAGCCGGAATCCTTTGCAAAGTGAACTTTTTTTTTCAAAATGGTTAATTCTAGTACAGAACAACGATTAATCGAGCTAATGCAGACCAAGAATTGCTCGGATACGGCCAAACTCGGTTAACCTATATCCTTTCAGATTCCTAATATCAAGTACAGTAATAAAAATAATGTGCACAATAAATACATATATTATTATGTATTCAATTGTTTAGTGTATACTGTACATTCTCAGTGTACTCTAATCCTGCGGATCGGTGCATTGCAGTGTGGTCTTCATCGCATTTTTACCTTTCGTATGGGACATTATTGAGCCTTCTCCGGGAAACATATTATCTTCGTCTTCACTATCTTTTATCCCCCACTCACTAAATTTATAATTATCTCATCGCTCATCTCCTGTCGTTCCTCTGCATTCATACAATCTTAACATGTTCTGATACTGTACGATTTATTACTAGCTAGCTCTATGAGGGGGAAGAATATCTTCGAATTCAGCGTCTTTTTTGGTTTCACTGAAAATGGAAATTAAGGACTGAACGAGGTTGATGTTTCAACTTATTTATAAAAAATAAGGAGTCAGTGAGAAAGGGCTAACTTGGATAACACAGAGCCTCCCATAACCTGGACACAGATAAACGAAATTCTGCTATACTTCTTTGAAAATAACAGATGATTATGCAAATAAAGCCTGTTGTATATACCTGCTTTATTCAAGAAATTACTAGAAAGTTGAATATCGTTCACACTCATGTTACTGTTTCTTCATACGCTAGGGGGCTCCGTCCCTGCTAGCTGTGCTCACCAAACCTCGTAATTCGCTCCGCAGAGTCGGAGAATTTCGCACCCTACTCGATGGCGTTTTTGCAAACCCTTTCATGCCGCCTGTAACACAGCCGTAATACGCTCGTTGATGGATTGCCTTTGTCCTCTAGCACTCACTAAAAATTAGCTTAGACTGTTCTTTTAACCCGGTTGCCGAACATATCCGCTTTTGTATACCCAATTACATCATAATCAAATATTTGCCCATATTAAAGAACATTGTTCACTTCAAAAGTGCATAAAATATATAATGACTCATAAACTATATCGGAATTTAAAAAATATCTCAGGCGAAATGATGTACCAATACGCAAAGAATTTAAGATATGCAAGCAATGGCTGTCCAATAGCGGGGCCATTTAACAATTTGAGTCAGAGCGTCTAGCAGAAGCGGTGGTTTTCAACAATTAGAGACCAACCGTCCAGTAGCGGTGGCATTCGACAATTGAGTTCAAGAAGCAAAGTGTGCGTTTCTAGTTAAAAGTTTTTGAGATGACCTAGTGTTATTCAAAAAAAAAAAAGAAAAAAATTCAGGCTATGGCCATCTGAGAGAATTATAACTAGAATGGCAGTCTAAAATGTTCAAGAAGGTGTTTCATTGAATAGAGGCAATGACCGTCTAAGAGTGTTGTGTTGAATACAATCGGAGGCAATGACCATCCAAGAGTATTCTTTCAAAGTCAATTGATGGCTAGGCAAGTTTAAAACAACAAACAGAGGTAAGTGCAAATCTGCATTATACAAAAGGTCGAATATATGATTTTGGGCATTATATAAAAATCCTGGTCTCACACGTGCATTCTCTCCGGCTTAAGAGTGTATATAAAATTAATGTAAGTTTAATCGTAATCATAATATGTGAAAGGCCCAGACCATGCAGCCAACCCAGGGGTTTACGGCAGTTAAATGCATGGCCGGGGTAATCATAATATGTGTAATCATAATATGTGTAATAAGTAATGTTTTTTTTAAAAGTTGAAATTGTAGAATTCAATGCGTAGTGTTGTAATCAATAGTTGTATTTTAGGAACTCGAACAAAGAGTTAAAGGTGGGTTATATTTGCGGCAACAATGCAATGTACGAATATACGATTCGCACTCACAATAATAATTAAGAATGATTTATTGAACCCAAAGATTTATTCAATTATTATTTAAAAAGTAAACCAACTTGATGTTTCCCTTTAAATATGCCCCACACATCTTATATAAAGAGATCACGTGACTCATTGCAAAATAAAATATCGCTTCCATATTTTCCGCTATGTGTTTTTTCTGTAGATATTTAAAGGTCGTTTAAATTTTGCTGCATCCACAAAAAACCAGTTTATTTTTGCGTACTAAATTTTGTACCAATGCAATTACAACAATATTTACTTTAAATGATCACTAAACTCTCTTTATTCTTTTCACGAAGCCTTATTTTAACACTAAACTGTATCATACAGAATGTTAGCAAATCAAGCGATTGTGACGTAAATTGTATAAGAATTGCTGCATTTTTTTTCACACAAAATTATTTAGCTCTTGAGTCAGAAATATAAGGGATACGAATGAAATATTCATCGATTTTATATAGAGAGGCAGACGATTCATGAAATGAAATGGTTTGTCATAGTTACAACCATGGAGTTAGAGTGGTTACAATAATTTCGAAGAACCAATTTAACATGAGATAAACAAGCAATACAATAATGAAATATTATAAGTGTTACGTAATATAATTTTGGAACGCATATATTCCGACTTTTAGAATCACCATTTCCAAATAATGTATCGGTATAAACATTGAAACTCTCCGATATTATAAAAGTCATTTTCCGAACCCCATTCCTTATCCCAAACTATGAGAAAACCATGTACTATAATAAGACGTCGTGTCCCATTCTTCTCTTTTATATGAAACGTGGTCTAATATATCAGGTAGATAATTCAAGCCTATCGATCACCTATCAGGAATTCATATCGATCAGAATGTACTCGAACATACCTTCCATATTCTTATCTCGTTAAAGATGAACATTTGGCAAAATGAACGTATAGCAGAATATTTTTAGTGCATTTAGAATTTGTCATCAATATCAGTATATTTTAATTCTTTCGATTTCTGAACTCAACCGGTCCAACCTGCCCTGTTTAAAGATTCATACTTACATTCTAAAATGCACTAAAACGAAAGAAAAATAAAATTCTCACATTTTCATTTCATACAATAAAAGTGGATGGCTAGAATTTTATGAAACTAATATTTCATTTTAATTCGGTATACTTCAAAATATCACCATTAAATGTATGGAATCATCGATTAAATATATAGACTTATTTCAACCATTCAATGTATAAAATTGATGATTCCTTAAATTAAATGGTGATATTTTGGGATATATCGAATTATAATGGAATATTACTTTTATAAAATTTCTAGCTACCCACTTTTATTGTATGAGATAAAAATATGATAAACTAATTTTTTTTGTTTCATTGCATATTAAAATAAAATGTGGATAATTAAACATGCTTTTTATTACTTGATTAATATTTTACTCTCTACTTCCCCTCAAATTTTGAGCTATATCCTTTCATAAACAATTAGACGATAAAAATCATTTTTTTATAGTTTAAAAACCCCATTTTTTTCATTCCAATGTGTTTAAAGAAAATGTGCGTATGGTGTTTATAACATTTATATATGTATTTGAGATAAAGTTTGAAACTTTTGCAATCATAAAATAATTTTTTATATAAAATTGATTTAAATGTTTCTGGATAGAGTTTTCCTCCCCTTTGATGTTACAGTGGTGAACTTTCCTAAACTAGAACTTTTTAATTATTCCCAAAACTGCGAATGGTCACGCCTCATTGTTTGCGTCATTATAGAAGATAAACACCTTCGATGGTATTTAAAATTATCTAAACTCTATTCAAATGGAAAATTGACCAAAGAAAAGTCATTATAAGAACTTTTTCTGGATGTTTTTTCTGTATTTTCTAAAATCAGCCCTCAATATTCGTTACTTTCAGAAATGTCACTTATAAACAACTGAATATGTTGTGTTAATAATAAGTAAATGTTGTGAAGGCGACGAAACTGGGACTTTTGTGGAGACCCATTTCACATAAAAACGTCAATTCTATTTTTTGAAAATTTACCAGATTTTAATGTATTGAAATGTTCTAGTTATTAGACTAAGCCGTGTACCAAATTTCGGCTCTTTAGAATGTAGGTAAATATATTATAGTAATGCCATCAAAGAAGTTGAAACAGACAACCACACATCGGTGAGTTAAAAATAAGCTTTTAACAAAAAATATCGAGCATGCATAAAGTATTGATTATGAAACACTTTCCAACTGCAATGCAATTTATTTAAAATCATCTAAATTGCGATGCATTCAGCGGTGATATTTTTAATATTATCACAATACTATAATAATTTATTACATTTGAAAACTTAAAAGTGCATAAAATAATGAACTTTACTCACCAAAATATAAATCGTCTGGCTTTCTATATAAACAGTGAATATTTCATGCATAAACTTTTGTTCTATTCCTTTCATTCACACAGCGGTGATATTTTTAAAATTATAACAGTACTACAATAATTTATATCTGAAAACTTAGAACTTCATCGAAAAGAATCAACTTTATTCAAACAACGTCATCGAAATATAAATCGTTTGGCTCTTTATGTAAAAGGAGTGAATATTTCATTCATACACTTTTATTCCAGACATCAGAGATAAATAATTTTGCATGGAAAAATTTTAGCAATTCTTATATAGCTCATGTGTCTACATTCTCATAAATTATCACAGTACTACAAAAATTTATTTTACTTGCAAATTTTAAACCATGGAAATAAAAGTACTTTCTAACTCCTTAAAATTTCATCGAAAAAGGCAATACTATAAAATCTTCTGCTTCTGCATGTAAAATCAATGAATGTCTCATTCATATCAGCTATATTCCAGACTCCAGAGCTAAATAATTTTGCGTTAAAAAATTCAGCAATTCTTATACAACTCATCTTAGAGTTTGATGTGTTTACATTCTGCATATGTTAAAATTAGGCTTCGTTGTAGAAATAATCAAAGTTTGATGATCATTAAACTCAAAAATATTGTAATTGCGTTGGCGCAGTATAGTATAGATGCACAGAAAATACACAAAATAAAGTGGTTTTAAGACGGATGTAACACTAAATATGAATTATAAAGAACTTTAAAATCTTGATTTTGACACTTGGAAAAAAGATGAATGCCATATCGTATTTTGCAGTTTATCAAGTGATCTATTCATATAATATGGATGCAATTATTATTTTAATTTTTATTTAAAAAACTGCCGAACATATTTTTCTGAAGTTTTTTTTATATATTTTATAAGAAAATTTGATCATTTCCTAAAACTTTCGAAGCAATTTATGAATTTTAATTCGCTTAAAAAATGTTTGAAAAATCAGGTCCCATAAGGTTCATCGTATTTCATTTTCACAACCCGAGTTCAATCCAAAACTAATTGGGTGATATTATTCATTTATATTCCCATATGTCCCACAGATTAAAATTTCATTTTGATAAAGTCATTTTTACGGCAGTTATCGTACGAACGGACAGACAGACAGAATGAACAAAGTCATAAACACTTTTCAACTATGTTGTTAAGTGTTAATAATAAAGTACGAGTATTATGTAAAGTAATAAAGTATATGTATTCTGAGGTTCAAAAGGTATTCTAAAGCAACAGTTTTCGAAGTGTGTTCCGTGGAACCCTTGGAGTTTTTGTGACAGTATTCCAGGAGTGATATCCATGACGTGATAGTTTGTCACTTTCTTTAAAAACAAAAATGAAATAAATTAAATAAAATAAAAGAACGTATGAAATTTGAATGCACAATTCGGACCACCATGGGCTTTTACTCAGTTTCGGGTTCCATCATTGAATTTAATTTTAAAAGAAAGTGTTCCACAGTACAAAAAGTCTGAAATCCATTGTTCTAAGATATCTAAAGTATTTTAAGGTAAAAATTCTGGCTTTCATATTTGACAGATATACAAACAAATAGCGGGAATTTAATGAAATTGTGCAGAATTATTTCAATCAATAAATGGCAATGGTCTAATAATATTCAAGGAACGAGTGAAAATGACTCATTTTTGAATACTTATTTCGAGAATTAAAATAATGTAATTGTGAGACCAGGATTCACGTGGACCGGTTTATATATGGATTTATGATATCTAGCAGGCTAGACAATGGCACCAGACTGAAAGACACCAATATATTGCAGCCGTGACCTATATATTGCAGCAGTAGAGGTCAGCAATGCCATACATAAGGGACTTAAAGTAGAGGTTTGGTCGATCAAGAGCAATTACTGGTGGCCAAAGTAAAAACCATGGGATTGCTTAAAAGGTTAGCCAATAAAGAATTATTACCGCGTCGCCTTGAAGTCAACCAATGGTTGCCGAAGAGGCATAACAGATCTCAGACAGAAAGAGGTGGTAACAGTTCTACAGAGATGAGCAGTTGGGGAAAATAGTTGGAGACAGCAGTTAGAGTTGCCATAGATATGCAAAATGTTCTACAGAGATGAACAGAGCAGTTGGTGGAAATACTTAAAGACAGCAGTTAGATTCGATATAGATATGCAAAAAGTTCTACAGAGATGGACAGAACAGTTGAAGAATATTTGGAACAAACGTTTAGGAAATACTTAGATTTTCCTTCTTCAGTACAAACAAGTCTAGACCTAAACGCCAAATGAGAGATTGGCTTTGCAAGCGAAATGGTAAAACAACAGAACCCAGTGTGGAAGGGCCACCTAGTATAACGATAAATAAACAATAGTAAAAGCAATAAAGCGAATAAAATATGAAGGGAAAGTGCTGTGCAGAAAAATAATGAGACAGAGTTAAAATAATGAGACAGTAGACATGGTCAGGCAATAACGATAATAATTATTTTTATATGACGCCATCTTTCGGAGTTATAGCATGACCATGTTTAATTACTTATAACTTTTGACTTTTATACCAAAATACGATAGATAATCTCTATCTCAAGCTTTTACGTCTACATTATAACAACAAATAATGAAAATTTACACCATTAAAAGTGTATTAACAATTTCAAAGCATAAAATCATTTTGGACTTAAGTTTCCTCCACCTATCTCATTCGTCTTTTTCAATTAAAGGATTTTTGACAGTTCCAGAATTCATCTTCATCTTTTCACCTTCGAAATTCCCAGAGGGGTAATCTACGACGAAACAACGCTCTGATGAGCGCATTTAACATCAAATATTTACTGCGCAAATAAACATATTTTCTAGCCATTTATCATCTTTTTGACACTAATAAATATGCTTATGTATCATTTTTTAGATACATGTATAAGATATCAACACTGCAGTATTTTAAATTAAAAGTAAATTTTTACGAACTCCGGTTATGGATCCATAAACGAATTGATATTATAATAATACTGGAAGAATAAGTCCGTCATGCATTTTTCAAGCCAAATTAATTTTTTAGCTGTGCAATATACCATTTGTTGAGCCCTTGAGGAGGTTAATTAACAGTTAATTAGTTAACAGTTTTATCGACAGCCTTTCTTCTATTCTTGCCATACAATCAACTAGCAAAGTCATAAACACTTTTCAACTATATTGTAAAATGTTAAAAAGGAATTTAAAATTCTTAAACGATGTGAATTAAAAATGTGTTAAGGTATTGATAGCATTAATTTGTTCGAGGGTAAGAACCATGATAATAATCCTGACAAAGAAGCTGCTGTTTATTATTTCGCCAAATTGGCCACTGTTGACGATGTTTCTTTGTATTTATCTACACCCTACTCCTACCTTACTAAATTCTTAAAAATGCTTACTTAAGGATTGGCAGATTTTTTAGGTGCTTATCAATCCTAGTTCTGTTACTAGGATAATCAATTGTATTAAAATCGCTTCTAAGATTGCCGACCTGGAAATCCCCTGAGGAGTTTTGTTGTCTTTTGCATGTACATTTTCAGATTTTGGGTGTTTTTTTTTCCAACGTTTAAAGTGGATTTTGTTTGTCTAATTATATTTTAAATATACGAGTATTATTGATTCTCTGTCTGTCTATGGTAGTTTCTATTATTCACTTGGGAGCGCTGTAATCATGTAAGTTGTTACTTCTTTTTATTTAACCTTTTTTCCTAGTTTTCCTTAGCATTTTCTGGCCTCTTGGTATTTTCCCCGTTGATAGTATTGTATCTGCCCAGATAAGTAAAGAGGAGAGCCAGTGAGCTATTTATTACTTTCCTTTCGAAGACCCTGGGATTGATTTTTACTTTTCCTGCTTTTAATCAAGTGTTCCCCATTTGTTTTGAATTCTATAGTTTAATTGGTTTCACTTTGTATTCTAAAGAAACTAATGCAGCTTGATTTTGGAGAAAATAAGTACTTTTAGAAAATTTTCAGATCTCCTCGGACTTTCAAAAGTAACATACAGGGCTGAATCTATGTTCAATTATAGTATCGACCAGGAAGCAAAACCTAGCGCATACTGATTTTCGAGATATTTTAGTTTCTTTGCATTTTGCAAAGTCGCCTTTGAAATTATGCATAATCTCCAAATAAAAACAAAACTTAGAAGAAGCAAAAAAAAGCATCAGAAGCTTTGAAAAAGCAAATTCAGTATAATTTCACGTAATCATCCGTATTATTTTGTATAATTAAACTCAGTTTAGTGAATGAAAGAGAAATAATTAAAGAGAAGAATTAAATTTAAGAATTAAAGAGAAAATGAACTTGACTCTTCAGGGATAGTTAAGTGCTTCCCACATAGGATATTTTAGAATTGTATGAAATAGTACATCTGTATTTGAGTTTCTGTTTCCATTTTATTTTTTGAATGTCATATTTCAGCAAACAATCCCATGACATGTCTGTATACAATACAACTTCCAAAACCACCTCATAATTATAGCCGTAGAATATACGATTATAGCAGCAACATTACCCTTTTATCCTCCCCAAATACAATTTCTTCTTTAAAATAAATTATGGACGACAATGAGAGTTGTATTTTTATCTAATGATCCTCCCTCAATAAAGTACCGGAAATGTTTCATTTCGAGTAGGAAATAAGTAAGAGGTAAAACATTCTTCTTCAGATTCATCCTGTGAGTCTGCCTGAACTGTAAAGTATATATTTACGGGTCAACATTATTTTGAGGCCAATTTTTAACACTTTACAACAAAGTTGAAAAGTGTTTATGACTTTGTTCATTCTGTCTGTCTGTCTGTCTGTCTGTCTGTCTGTCTGTCTGTCTGTCTGTCCGTTAGCACGATAACTGCCGTAAAAATGGCTTAATCAAAATGAAATTTTAGTATGTTGTTCAGACGGTCTATAGGACCTATGGGAATATAAATGAATAATATCACCCAATTAGTTTTGGATTGAACCCGGGTTGAAAAAATGGAATACATTGAACCCTATGGGACCTAATTTTTCAAGCATTTTTTAAGCGGATTTAAAATTCACAAATTGCTTCGAAAATTTTAGGCAGTATTCAAATTGTTCCATAAAATATATAAAAAAAAATTCAGCGAAATATATTCAGTAGTTTTTTAAATAAAAATTAAAATAATAATAGCACCTTTTATATGAAGCGATCACGTGTCCATGATTTGAAACGATCACATGACCCACTTCAAAATGATATATGGCATCCATCTTGTGTCAAAATCGTGATTTTTAAAGTTCTTTTTAATTCATATTGAGTGTTGTATTCGTCCTAAAACTACTTTATTTCTGCCTAAATTCTGTGCATCTACATACTGAAACAACGCAATGACAATATATTTCAGTTTAAAGGCTCATCCAAATATGATTATTTCTACTATTAAGCCTATTTTTCACCTATGTAAAATGTAAACAGCAAAATATGTAGAATGAGTTGTATTAGAATCGCTGTAATTCTTTAACACAAAATCATTTAGTCCATGGAGTCTGCTTAGCTGATATGAATGAAGTATTCATTGATTGTAGAAAGAGAAGGACGATATTTTTCGATGAAGTTTTAAGCATAGAGTTAACTTATTTGTAGCTCCATGGTCTTAATTTTTAAATAAAATAAATTATTATAGTATTCTGATGAATGACATGAATGGGGGAATTATTTATGAATGAAATATTGCTTTTAAAGAGAGAGCCGGGCGTGTTATTTTTTTATGACGTCATTTGAATCAATTTCAGTTGTTTTCGATGAAGTTTTCAAATATAATAAATTATCGTAGTATTATGATAATTCTAAAATTATTACCGAGAAATGTATCAAATTTTAGAGATGTTTAAACCAGGCAATTTATACTTTAATGCCGTCATTTGAATGAAGTTAATTTTTTTCGATGAGGGTTTAAGGTTTCAAATATAATAAATTAATGTAGTATTGTGATAAGTTTTAAAATATTACCGAGGAATGTATTGCATTTTAGACATGTTTAAATAAAATTGCATTGAAGTTGGAAAGTGTTTCATAATCAATGCTTTAAGCATGATTGATCTTTCTTGTTGTGTAGTTTGTTTTGTTTTTTGATTGATTTCCTTCAAAACTGCGATTAATTATAGAGTATATATCATCATAGTTTTACCTCGTTTTTCAAGCTTTGGCAATTGACTTTAAAAACATGCTTCCAATTTTAGAGTTTGTTAAAATTAAATGATTATTTTCTATGTAATTTTTTCCGGTGGGGGTATTTTCATGAAATTAGAGGTATCTAAACTTTTATATGATCCCTGGAGCAAAAAATACATAGAGAAAGTTGTGCTATACAGTAACTAGTCACAAACAACAGGAAAGACTAGTACAATTATTAGCAATGTGAGGTGAGTTATTGCTTTTCAGAAAATTGGAAATTTTTTCCCTTACAAATCCGGAGCCTGCTATATATAAAATTGAGCAGACACATTTCAGGTGAAGTCGGTTTTCAATTTGCAGTCAGCCCCTGCAGTACGAGTCAAGGTCAAGTGAAAACCATATTCCAATTTTCCCATTTTAGCCTATTTTGGTAGTTATTTATGTTATTTATATTATAAACATCTTCATGTATATTTTTGATATTAGTCCCGAATTTTTACCTCTTGACTATACACCACAGCGCATATTTCCTAATTGAATTTTTCACGAACTCTTTATAAAAATACCACCCACTGAAGAAAATATTTATGAAATAATTGCGAAATATACTTTTAACAAACTGCAAAATTGGAAGTATGTGACTGGAACAAATGGATGAAGATCAAAATGCAAGGTCAACTACGCTAAATTGCCCTATATTCTGTGATATATTGAGCATTGTAACGTTTCCATTATTTTATAAGGTGTTTTATTTTGATATTACCTAAATCTTAGGACTTCATTAGGTAAAATTTATGATCTTGAACACATAAATTAAATAGACCGTGGCTTATCCCTAATTTCTCATCTCGAATACCAGAATCCAATTTTTAGAAGTAGTTGTTATTTTTAAACAAAATATACAATACAACAATTTGAAATATCTGTCACGCTGATCACAAATACAGCATATTACCCTTCATTATGAAAGATTTGCAAAAAATCTTCCGATTGATAACTAACAATGGTGACAATGTAACCCCCAAGGGTTAACTTGCTGACCAAGGAGGGGGGGGGCAATTATGTCATAAACATGGAAACTGTATCGAGACTTTTTTTCACTGCAGTGACTGAAACTATTGAATTTCGTTTTTATTGAACCATAAATAACCCCTTTTATGGATGATTATATCACATTTTGTCCAATGCTGCCATGTTAGGAAAATGCAATGTTTCTAGTAAATTTTGAAATTATTACCCGAATTTCAAAATATGTAATTTAGTTTAAGATTTTTTGATAACAAAGCCCAGTATAAAGTTTCATGAAAACGCATAATTATTTGATATTGACCACAGATAGACTGGACATCACTTTAAAAATAGAAAAACTTGTTCAAGAGGTTTTAAAACATAAACTGACATCAAAATCCCGAAAAATAGCATGTTAGCGAAAAAAAAATAATTGATTGATATCAAACTTGACAATGTACCTATCGGGGGGAGGGACTTGCTCAAGGGAGGGCTAATTACTTCACGAGTTTATAAATTGTATATCAGCTATTTTGTATTATAATGATCAATCAAGTTAAGTTTCGTGACCATTGAAACATGAATAATCCAGTTTATGCGTAATTATGTCAAATTTTGTCCTATGATGCCGTATTGAAAAGTATAAAATTTCGAATTCCATGTTTTCGTTGGAATTTTAAAAATCTCTATATATTTCTAGACTTTTTGTTAGTAAATCCAACTATAAAATTTCGTAAAAATACAATTATAGATGTGACAGCTAGCGTGCACACAAGTAATCCATCACAGACAGACAGACGGATATCACACTAAAATAGTCTAAACGTGTTTAAGAGGCCCTAAAATATATAATCATGGCATCAAAATCTCGGAATCGAAAATTTTTATGAATATAATACTTTCTATATACTATATTTTACAGCATGAGTTAGAAAAAATAAGATTTTATTTTTTTTCTTACCCTTTATCGGAAAAAATCATACATGTATTATGATTTTAACTACCTTATTCGAATGTAGTATATTTTTTGAAAAAATGTATATTTCACGAATCAAAAAATGTAAAGCAGCATAGTATAGATTCAAATTAGCAAATATAAGCAACATATTTTTCCTCAATTGTGCCCAAAAATATATTAAGACCATTACCCTTTGTCTTTCTGTGAATTTAGCTTCTGCTTTACAAGAATTTATGATCGACAAAGAGGTGTTATATTTTTCTAACGACTCCTCGCCTCCGAATAAAGTGCCGGAAATGTTTCATTCAGACCAGGAATTCAGACAAACACAAAAGATGTCTTTCTGAAGCTCGATTCGACGTATCCACTTAAATGGCGGAATGCCCATTGGCTGTAAGGCATTATTTCTTCTCAAGTATATTTTGTCTATAATTTCCATCAAAGACTAAAAAATCTGTCTTTAAAAACACCATCTCGACGTGCAGGAACATTTTTATATTTTAAAGTGACATAACGCTATCAGATATAATGTCCATCATCAGTGGCAATGTTAAGGAAGTGACAGACATAAGCTTTTTACAACCCGAAATTGTGAATACAAAATTTGCACATGAGAAACCGGATAAACCATACTAAAATAATTATAAAATGATAATTTTACTATACTTTATCCAATTACCACTATACTTTATCCTTTATATATACTTCATATATACTTTTATATATACTTTATTTATACCTTTATATATACTTTTATATATACTTTATCCAATTTACCACTTGCAAATTTTGTATTCACGATTTCAGGTTGTAAAAAGTCTGTCAATACCTTAATATTCCCACTGATGATGGACATTATGATATCTAAAAGCTCTATGACACTTTAAAATGTAAAAAAATTCCCTGTGCGTGATTTTAAATACTGTTTATGGATCTTGGAGTCTTTGATAGAAAATATTTTAAGTATTTTAGGCTTGTTTACCCTACTTTTGAATTTACCAGTTCCAGCCGACATTCAAGTATTCACACTGACTAATGGTCATTAACTGGAACACGTACACATTTGGAAAAGAAAAGTTGTACAACATTTTAATGAACATTAAAAACAAGTTGAGATTTAATTATGTATATTTATATTCTGTACATTTATATTCTGTACATTTATATTCTGTACATTTATACTCTGTGCATACAATTCTGTACACATTAATTATGTACATTTTATAATTTTGTAAACGAAATAATAGGAAATTGTATTGAATCTCATTTTCGCGCTCGACAAAGTGATTTAATTGTTGAATTTCTCCGATTAGCATCAAACAACGTGATTTCGGGTGCAAGTAATTTGCAAACATTATTATCATTTGCCGAATGGCAACAACCATATGCACGTATTTGACGATTTTTATTTATTTACGTTATTCGCTTTTAATCCAGTAAGAAATTACGTTCTTTTAATAGTTCCACAGACGAAATTTTCACTTTGGTCAAAAAGTGTTTTCGAAACTAATCCCATACTTCTCATTAGCGAGGGAAGTAATCTATAAAATACTCGTCCCTCTATAAAATTTAGCTTTATCTCATGCAAGCCGATTCTTTAAAATAAATTATAGAAGACAAACATGTAGTACGTTTTTCTAACAATACCACCTTCAAAAAAAGTTCCGGGAGTGTTTTATGTAAGACGAAAAATATCCAAGATAAAGTTATTTCTCTCCGATTCACTCTAATGCGTCTATTAAAGTAAAGGACACATATAATCCAATTCAAGTTTTATTTTTTGCAATAATACCAATTTATACACAATATATTTTTCTTATTTTATATCTTTCACTTTCACTTTTTTGATTAATTATATCTTAAGCTAGAGTAAAATTTCCGTATATTCATCGAAGATTCTCCGTAAGCATCACAGCTAGACATAACTAACACTTAGCCTTGCTACCATTAATCTCCAATAACTTGAGGAATAGAATATCAAAACAAATTTAATGAGATAATTTTGAGTCATTTTACTAAGCTTAATAATACAATATAAAATTTAATTTGAAAATATTTTAGAAGATAGATCTGACAGAAAAAAATCAAAACATAGAGATATTTTGTATTTTTAAGAATTAGCTTTCAGTGCAAAAAATGTTTCTCATAATTTTTCACATGTATTCATTAGTTTAAAGAATTTAAACTTATGTCTTCATTATTTCTGACACGGTAAATGTCTTAAATGTACTTTCCCATGAGAGAAAATTATTTAATTATTATGGAATAAATTTTAAGATTTAGAAAACTGATATTACGTAATATTTATTAAATTATTTCTTTTTTATTCGGTTTTTATTGTTGGCAACGAAAGGGTATCAATTTGTGTATTTATTAATTTTAAGAAGCAAAGTGGAGAAAGTTTTTGGAAAATCCCTTTGCTTCATCCTCTCTAATTCAAATATTTGAAAATATAATTGCCAAGGAAGAGCAATCAGTATCCGGCCTCTCAGCTCTTTCATTTATTAGCTATCATTTGCAAAAGATAGCCGAAAATTGCCCTGGCAGTACGAAACCATATAAAATAAAACATTGTAATAGATCACTCATGTGAAAATTTAAATTATGAACAAAAATCTATATTAGCTATCGTTTTACAGTAACTTATTTTTTTTTAATTACATTCGTGTCGTTACATTACGCAAATAAACAACTGGCGTTTTGCAATAAATATAATCAATAGCAACACAATAACATATATATATATATATATATATATATATATATATATATATATATATATATATATATATGAGACCAGAAATTGTTCTCACATGAGACATTCATTTTCATTTCATTATTTATGGTGTCCTTTAAGGAAAAGAAAGCTTGAGTCTGGCTGGCGCCGAACTTTACGGCAACTTGAACTTTTAGGTCAAATGCTATAAATTTAGGTGTGCCAGGCCACAGGGGCTGAGAGGGGCTGTGAAGTGATGCCATTGGGTTCAGAAGAACCAATGAGCGCCAAGGGGAAAAAGGGCGGAGCTACCCCCCCCCCCTCCGCCGAAGGAACCACGAGTCTAAAACAGATTTACGAAATGGTCGAAGTGAATATGACCTAGCAGACATGACTTAGGAGCTGCAGTTAGAGTACGAGTATTTATACTGTCATGACTTAAGAGTAAGAGACGAAAGACAACGAGTAGCAGATATGGACGAAAACAGTGCAGTTGTAGACGAAATCAGATGCAGCATATAAATCCAACAGATTTGTAAAGGTTCCGTAGATGTTCCAAATTAATGGAGGTAGATCAAATGGCGAGTGCATTAGTAGTACGAGGAGGAGCCACACACCACAGAGTTATGGCAGTATAAGACTTGCAAGCCTCAGAACGATGATAAGCCCAAGATTAAACTGGAAGGTATGTGCTCTGATTGTTACCGATCCTAGACACCATCGTAAAACTAATATTTCTGGTCGCATATCTCCCCTCCCTAAAATAATTAAATGAAAATTGATAATAAATGAAAATTGATATTTATGAAAATTGGTGCTTTTGATAAATTGATGTTGTTAATAAATGATATTGTTTAAGTTTTAAAATAGTCTAATCTTTTAATATTAATTAGTAATTTTTTCAGGACTTACACAAAAGGTAAAAATAATTGGAGGGTTATTGCTTAAACACAACGCACTTATAATCATTAACATTAAAGATAAACAATTAATTTTAATTAAAATTTTAACTGTAAGTTTCCTTTTCTTATTTTATATGCCACATTTTATCCTGGTCACGGCACCAAAATGTGGCTTATAAAATTAATAGAAGAAGAAGAACAAGTTTTAGTTTAACCTTTAAATATTATTAATTATATTATTTATCGTTGACATGGCCGTTAAAACTCATTAGTGGAATTAACATTAAAACGTACATTGCTCGTTGTTGTGCCGCAATATACCCTCCAATTATTTTTACCTTTTGTGTAAGTCCTGAAAAGCATTATTAATTAATATGAAAAGATTAGACTATTTTAAAACTTAAACAATATCATTTATTAACAACATCAATTTATCAAAAGCACCAATTTTCATAAATATCAATTTTCATTTTTTATCAATTTTCATTTAATTATTTTAGCGAGAGGAGATATGCGACCAGACATATTAGTTTTACGATGGTGTCTAGGACCGGTAACAATCAGAGCACATACCTTCCAGTTTAATCTTGGGTTTATCATCGTTCTGAGGTTTGCATCAGTCTTATACTGCCATAACTCTGTGGTGTGTGGCTCCTCCTCGTACTACTAATGCACTCGCCATTTGATCTACCTCCATTAATTTGGAACATCTACGGAACCTTTACAAATCTGTTGGATTTATATGCTGCATCTGATTTCGTCTACAACAGCACTCTTTTCGTCCATATCTGCTACTCGTTGTCTTTCGCCTCTTACTCTTAAGTCATGATAGTGTAAATACTCGTACTCTAACTGCAACTCCTAAGTCATGTCTGCTAGGTCATATTCACTTCGCTCATTTCGTAAACCTGTTTTAGACTTGTGGTTCCTTCGGCGGGAGGGGAGGAGTAGCTCCGCCCTTCTTCCCCTTGGCGCTCATTGGTTCTTCTGAACCCAATGGAATCACTTCACAACCCCTCTCAGCCTCTGTGGTCTTGCACACCTAAATTTATAGTCCTTTTGACCTAAAAGTTCAAGTCCTCATAAACTTCGGTGCCAGCCAGTCTGCACGCTTTGTTCGGCGTTCTGGCCACCATAAATACTCAAATAAAAGTGTCTCATGTGAGAACAATTTATGGTCTCACAATATATATAAATATATATATATATATATATATATATATATATATATATATATATATATATATATATATATATATATATATATATAAATATATAAATATATATATATATAAATATATAAATATATACATATATCAATATATATATATATATATAAATATATAAATATATATATATATAAATATATAAATATATATATATATATATATATATATATATATAAATATATAAATATATATAAATATATAAATATTTATAAATATATAAATATATATATATATATATATATATATATATATATATATATATATATATATATAAGTGGTTATACGGTTCATTGTTGTTACCTAGACTCCACTCGTCTTTTGGTATCTACGTATATGAATAAAACTTCTAGTTCATGCTCCGCAAATTCAGTATGGCACATTTACCGTGCACGTAGATGTGTCATGCTGCAATTTGTCAAGCTATGTCATACGCATTACCTATTACTAAATAGCTCGTATCAAGTTTTTCCTACGTTAAAATTCCAGAGGATTATACGAACATGTTACTAAGCATCATGTTGCTGGGGAGGGGGGCTTTCACCGTAAAAGAACTGGGTTTCATCCTATACTTGTCGCCCCCGCTTTTTCTTTGACTAGGGTTTCATATCTATAAATATAATGCAACTGAGGTAATCATACAGATGTAACAACCTATATTAGTACTAAATTTGGTATCATTTAAGTAGTTTCGGAAATAATTCGAAAAAATGTAAAATACCAATTAGCAATCTTTCCACGACAATTCACAACAGGGTCAAACATTTAAAACAATTGGAACGTTATTTTCAAATACATATATTGTGTGAGACAGCACCATATATCCTTATTAAAATATGTATTTAGTTGATTTATTTAGTAGAATAACTGGTTACAAAATTTGTTTGGTGCTAAAGTAACTGTTGCAAAATGCGCATGCGCACAATACTCGCGATATGTGCAATATTTAGAAAGGAAATATGCACATCGCATTTACAAACTTGTAACAGACTACATTTTAAAATATTGGGTTTCATGTGGCCGAGTAATTTTTGAGATATATTAAATTTGTGAAAATTACGTTTTTACATATTGCGTTCAAATTGCATGTAATTGAGAAAGACGCGATACATTATTTTAGTTTTCGAATAGCAGTCTAACTTTGTATAAAATTTAGCATCAGTGGGTATGGACGTTTTCGAGAAAACGGGAGTTGCAAAGATTATCGACAGACCTACAGACACGGGAAACACAGAACAGTATTTTTTTTTCTTTTTTATTTGCATGTGCAGATTTTTTTTAATTTGGTCGAAAAGTGTTTTCGGCACTAAAACAATACTCCTCTATAGCGAGGAAAGTAATAAATCTATATAATTAACCTTCTCTTCCAAGCTGATTCTTTAAAATAACATATTTAAGACAGAGAGATGCTATATTTTTCTAACGACACCACCTCCGAATAAATTTCCGGGAGTGTTTCATTTAGGAAAGAAAATGGCCAAGATAAAGTACTTTTGTGGATTCACTCTGTGAGTGTGTCTAAGGTGAAGGACATATATTTGCCCTATTTGTCCAAGGACTTATTTCCGACCGAGTTACTTATTCTTGGCTATATTCCCCAGTTATTTTTATTAAATTTACTTAAGATATAGAGTTTACACGGGTTACTTGGAGTGTTTTTATTATTGAATATTGTTCAGTCATTTTATGTTAAGAATTTTTCTTTTAATTTTCAAGGATTAATGTATGTACCGTCGATTAGTGTCCGTACTTAAACTGTATAATCAATTTCGTCCTCTTCTGCAATTTTGCAGTGAATTTAGGATTAAACCTCCTCATTCCACTGTTTTTTCGTTATTTAGTCGTGTTTGTACCGATAAATGTAGGAATAAAAGTAAGTTTTTAAGTCAGGCTGGAGTGTATGTTGTTCACCTTTCATCTCCCAATAATAATTATAAGTTATATATTGGTAGTACAAAACGTACTGTCGGTATTCGTTTATATGAACATGCTCGTGATATTAAAAAATAAACTGCCCACTGCTCTTTCACAATTAGTTAGTGATGAATTTACCCCTAATTTTGATAAAACTTTTCTTTTAATTAATTGCAATAACTCCCGTAATATTTTACTTTTAGAATCCCCTTTAATTCACAGTTATCGAGAATATATTTGTAATTTTGATCCTGTTCAAATCCTTAGTTTCGCTTGGGGTCTCGTTCTCGACTCTGTGCGTGTTAAAACCTTATATGATTTTCTGGAAATCTAGTTCTTCACCACTAGCATTACGTTTATGTATTGGTCTGATTTATTTTGTACATGTTTTATAAATTAAATTATTTTTGCTAGAATATTTATATACCTATTTGGTAATTTATGATAATTTTAGTATCGTTTTGTCCGAATTACCATATACGAGTTTGGTATTCACGATTTTCGGGTTGTAAAAAGCTCCTGTCTGTCAATTCCTTAAAATTGCTACTGATGATGGATATTATGATGGCTGAAAGCGCTATATGGAACTTTGAAAAAAATATTTCCCGTACGGCAAGATGGTGTTTTAAATGCAGTTTTGATAGAAAATATTTGAAATATTTTAGACATGTTTTACTATGCTTAAGACTGTCTGTACGTTCTGCAGATTAATTAATATGCACGTTTACACAATAGTATGAACCTTTTTAATAACGAAATCTCCTGCAAATTTGCACCGAATATTTAAGTAACATGTTACAGAATTATGCTACAGACCGAAGGGTATTTGGATTACCTTTGTCGACTAAAGACACTAAAAAAAGGTTTCAAAAATGAACTAAAGTTACAAATGAACTCCCTTATAGAAGTTGTCTGAAGAACTGATGGAACTTAGTTCGACACTTCAGTAAACTAAACAATGATTATTAAAACAAAAGATTAAGTAACTTGCGTAAACATGCATGATATGTAATCAGAATCAGCTTATTTAATATTTATAATAAAGCACCGTAACACATCATCATATCATCAATCTACGTCTACCGCACAGTTAACTTGTCCACCGTATACTTAGGGTACAGAGCAGAGAAGGGTCGGACATATATCATCTGGGGCACTAAGTGGGACATTAGGGTATAACGGTAACGGCATATTCTTGATAATAAAATATTTAAATTTTTATAAAGTTGACCTTTTGAATAATTTTTGAATATTAACTCGGTGCGGATTGAAAATACCCAATGTGGGGGATAGTGAAATTCTGGAACCCTGTTCCCAGGGCTCCAGAATAAGCATTTTACTATTCAGCATCCTGGAATATATAACACTCAAACCCATCGCTGATTTTGACAGTACCATTTCTATATGATTGAAAAGACTTATAGACCACATATTCTTACACCCTCAATTTTCTATATTGTATTCTCAGATATTATCGAAGTGCACCAACAGACACTTCAATAGAGGTCCTGAAAGTCAAAATTTATTTTCCAACTTCTTTAGTATTTTTTATTTTATTAATTTCTGAAATGTATAAAAAACCAATAATTTAATAATTAAGTAATATTATGTAACGATATTTAATTGAATAATATATTAAGAAATTAGTGGCTTCCCGATAAAGTGACACATAAGCGGATAGCTTCCAACTGTACTGCCAGAACAAATAAATACACTACAGCTTAAAAAATTATAAATGAACTGATGAACTTGATTGTACGGGTGGTATTAACTTAATACTTGCAGAATATGCATATCAGGTTAGGATATGCAGATGAATCAATCGGAGGAAATGCGCATGTAGTTTCGCAACAGCACCCTCTGAAGTCTTTAGTATAAATAGGTGAATCGAACGAAATGCTGTAATCAATAAGGAGCTGATAATGAATAAAAAAGGTATTTCTTGTGTCTCTCTAAGCCCTGTCACTGAAAAGGTCAGATGAATAATTTGGTAGACTTTGGGAGTAAACGGATTTTTGGGCTAAGAGAAATTGGATTTTCCCCAGAGAAATTAACATTCGAAGCGAACTAAACGCCAGTACAGTCGTACACACTTGTCGTCAATGAACATATCTTAGACTCACAGAAAAACTGAACCACAAAATGATAGAACTGCTCTGTATAACACCGCATGGCAGTGACTTCTACCGCATGGCAGTGACTGATTGCACAGCAACATCTACGATGTTAGCGCAGCAGCGGCGGACTCTCATGGGCCAGACCTTGAGCGCCGTAATGCTTAGTTCTACATCGTCTGCTTAACAGCGGATTGGTCTAACAGATGATTTTTACAAATTCTTTGACTTTCAGCCATAGTAGCCTCATGGGATCTCTATACCAGACATTGGCATGCTGACTGGTAACAAATCATGTTTTCGGACCAATCAACTTGCCACACCGTGATAGTTACATACTGGATCTGATTGCGGTTTAAAATGACTTTAATTTTTATAATAATGAAAATAGACTGTAGATTAAAAGTTTCATAAGAGAAAATTCATTCTAGATTATTTGAAATTATTTTAAGTTTTAAAACATCGCTGCGTTCTTTAATAAAAATAGCTTTCTGGTTTAATGATTTTATTGAGTTACACATAATATACTTATTTAAACTGAAATTTTATTATTTAATTTTATATCTTGTCATTTCTTTTGTCTTGCAGAGGTTAATACTAAGATCCAAATACGCAGGTACGAATTTTCTGATTCGTTAAAAATGATTGCACCATTTATTGTTTTCTGCGTAATTCTCTATATTTACGTTTGTAAAATCAGTTTAACTCTTATAGTTTATATTTTACACAGCAAACACATGACATAAGGTAATAGATATATTGAACATTAACAAATCAATATCTGTCCAAATAACCCCAGATTTATACCAACCATATTAACTTTTGTCTTCCTACGGACACAGCTGTTTCTTTAAAATAAATTATGAGCGACAAAGAGGTGGTATATTTTTCTTACTATGCCGCCACCGGATAAAGAGCCTGGAAGGTTTCATTTAGGCAGGCAATAACTAACTGAGAGATACATTTAAAGATTCCCTCTGCCACTATAGATAGAGAAAAGTGTATGAATTGTTCATAAATATTATTCCCATCCAATTCAGGTACTACTTTCCCTACAATGCAGATAAATGTATAGGAAAAGTATTGGAATCGTGTCAAAAATCAGAACTCAAGTTTTCGACAGATCCACAAGTTTTAGACAATTTAGAATAGGAATCCATCATGTTTAGCCTAACGTCTGTGAGTGTGCGTCAGTCTGTGTGTCTATACAATGTATATATCCACTCAAAAGTAATTTGACGAAAACAATCTGACTATATTGTCAAAAACAATTTGACGGAATTTCACAAAATTTGGTAGGTATGTCATTTGTGGGTTACCCAGGTATTAAGATTTTGAAGCAATTAGGAAAAGCAGAACCTGAATTTTTTTTTAATTATTTGCAGAAATGATCAAAATCTGAAATAAAAGACTAAATATGCTTAAATTTATTATTTGAATACTTATTTAAGACTCAATATTTGATGACAAAATGAATAAGATCAACCCTATTACTCTAGAAAGAACCATTCTCGAAATTCCCTCGAACCATTCTCAAAATGTCAAAATATTTGACATTTTGAGAAAATGCTGATGTTTAAAAGTACATAAAGGTGCCAAATGCAGCAGAAAATGCATTGAAACTTTAAAATGTATATATTTTCACAAATGTTTATGTGTCAATTTTGTAAATTAAACTCAATTAAATGATTATGAAATCAAAAATTAATTTGAGTCTGGTAGGGAAGTCATAAGCTACCGCATTAGATTTTTTTTCTTTGTACCTATTTTTCACGGATTTTATAGGGATTCTCTTATTTTATTCCCTACAAAGGGTATACTGCTAGTTAAAGATATGGGTCGAAATTTTTTCTCAGATATGAAAAATTTTCCTCTGTATTTTTCCAGAAAATGTCCCACATTTTTTTCTCCCTACTTTATTTGAAAATTTACTGGAATACTCATTCCACATTGCTTTTGAAAAGTAGATAACTTTACAAGACGTCTTTGATCATTTAGTTTTCTAATTTTGAGGAGTAAAGGAAATAATTCTTAATTTAAAAGAAAAAATATAATTTATTTTAATTTATTATATTGTTTTAAATTCATTATTCACAAAACTCCTTTTCTATAGTTGATAAAATATAATTATTTTATAACTTTTCAGGAGCACGAGTACTCAAAGAAAAATTAAATTGCTGCTGCTGACTTCAATATATATGTATTCGAAATTTCTGTGAATATAATATTTTTATATATTTGTAATTTAAAATCTTACTTTAATCATATCATTTAGTATAGTATACATATCTGTAGCTCTAACAAGAACACATATGTAAGAACACATATGTGTTCTCTAATGTAACACATATGTGTTCTCTAGTGTAAGAACACATATTTTTAAAAGTCACTGGACATATTATTTTAGCTTAAACGTAATATTTAAGAATAAGTTCAAAATTTTTCAGAAAATTTTCTATTTAAAAATTTTCTAGAAAATCCACATCTCTACTACTAGTAATACTAAATATAAAAGAATAGTGGTTAAAACATATGTTGATCCAATTTCATAGTGCTTTCATCTGGGCTTATATTGATCCGATTTCATTTCTTTTTTTGTAAATTTGTTTTCAACCTGGTCTCACTTGTAAATTTGTTTGCAAGTGAGACCAGGATGTTTTATATTTCAGATCTGCCTGTGCAGATAATGTCGTATAGGAGAAATGAGATTATTCTACTTCTATTTAGGAGAATTAAATCAAATATTTAAAAAAATATGTTTGGAATAACAATGTCAGCTTGAATACTATGTAATTTTGCACATAATTGTAAATTTTTATTTTATGTTATATATTCCATAAGAAGAATGGATATACGAGTACTACTAGTTATAAATCAAACTACGTAACGCGTGAGACTAGTAAAGAATCAACAAAATTCGAGAAGTTTCGGAAAATCGCCCAAAATCAGCTAATTACATCAACTGAGTACTTAATTTATAGATAGACTAACAGTGTCTGCTGTTCTTTGTACGGAATGTATATTATAAAAAAAAACTTAAAATTCCTAATCATGTGCACATTCCTATATGATTCCTAATGATATTGTGATTCAAGACATTCTATTAAATTATTTGAATGAATGCTCCTAAAAAGGAGTTTAAGAATCTCTCTTCTGGCTGTACGAAATTATCTCTACAATAATATCACCAACTGTAAGTAATAATACTGCTGTTATTGGGTTAAGCCCATCCTTATGCAAAATATATGAAATATTTCTCACAAAAATGGCTGCTCGTGCCCTAGGGCGAGTCGGGTGGTCTGAGTTTTCGACGTTCGACACAAATTGTTGCATTAAATAAAAAGATAAAGAAAACACACATTAAAGCTAATAATGGATGGGAGGTATTAACTGGTTTTAGAAGCAAAAAAGCAGAGATCTTCATCAGCATACAGATCAGTCATCTGTGCAGCACGTTGTCAGGAAGTGTCTGCAACTTTTCACATCCAAGGGTAAATGTGGTATAATGTCGGCATTTGACAGAGTGATTGATGTAACTGCTAGGTAAAATTCTTAATTATTGAAAAATTAGAAACAATCTTGGAATCCTAAAATGGCACAAAAATTAAAAGGAATTTATTAAATATAGTTCCAAATTTCTGGAATTGGAAGTGGTTAAAAATAATTTATCGGTTTTCGGGAGGCAAAATCCTATCCTGCTTTGACTGCTTTGTGTTTTTATATTAGATAGCAAAGCTGCCTCAGTCTTCCAAAACTGGTAAATACATTTAGTTAGCTATCTGTTTTAAGAAAGAAGTTTTAAGTTTTAACATGCATCATTAAAGATTTTATGCATGTTAAAAACCTTACGAATGCATAGTTTTTAACATGCATTAATATGCACCAATTATCAATGGGTTTAACCTATATCATACATTTCGCATAATAGTGAAGAGTCATCTATAAATACAGATATCTGTTATTGAATTCGCAATTCCTCATGCATTATATCTTGCATGGAATACTATGCATTGAATATTATGCATGTCAAGCTTCGAATATTATGAGAGATTTTTAAGCATGTTCTTCCTTTACCAATATATTCCACAATTTTTCAGAGAATATTTTCTTTTACGGAGAAAAGTATCTAAAGACTTTAATCCTGGTTTAATGATGAAGGTAATGAGGCAAATGAGCGATCATTTTTAAAAATTCTTAGAGCTCTAAACAAAACTAGATATTTCCTGCAAAAAGTGCAAAGTATGCTTTAATCCCCCGAAACTTTTAAGGAAAGTTTGTTAAGATCCGACATTGTGCGCATACTTCTGAAAGTGAAGCAAGTACAAAGAATTGGAAGACTTATATAAGATTTTTGAAATATGTAAAATTCCCGGATGAAAGGGTATATTTAGCAGGGAAATGCTTTGAAATTAAAATTAGCTATCATTCTTTCATAACAAAATCATTGATATGTAAATGAATAAATATCCACAATATAAGCAAAAAAATTTTAACAACTTTTCCCAAGTAAATATTGAGATTTAAAGAAAATAGTAGGGTAAAATTTTAGTAACTACCAGATTCAATATTTTTTTCTCTTTGAAATGAATACAAAACAAGATATATTATGCTTGACATTTAACCGTTTCGTGAAATTAATTTAAGTCTTATAATATAATTTTTTCTTCCTGCCCTATGAAATGCTTATTATTTTTTACGAAACAAGTGATGGTAAAAATAGTGAAAACTTTGATTGACTGTACAAGGAAGATATTTTCGTTGAGGCTGTATATATTTTGCAGAGCAATTACGACGTCTATAGCTTTCTGTTACCTGCCCGTGGGGTATGACATATCGGTCCAGTTCATTTAAATATTCCCGTCACGTGTTGCCATCACCGGAAAATGTTGAAATATTGTGAGTTATGATCTAGTGAAAGATAAATCACACTTACCTCCCTTCGATAAATATGCTTTAAGAAGTAGATAAAATGAACATTTTATTTTAACCGAAAATTTACTCTGAAATAAATGATAATGACGATTTAATCGTAAGTCAAATTTTTAACATAAATACATCGGTGGTGTCATTAGATACCAGAAATCACTTTTGTCCGTTTGTGGTTTGTGGGTGTGCAGTTGGGTTACAAATCATTGAACACAATCTTAAAAACTACTGAAGCAATTTTGACCAACTTTGGATGAACAACTTTAGATGTGAACGCAGAAAAAAAATCTGAATAATGTATGTGGTGTAGCTATAACACGGGATTTTGTCAAAAGTACTGTCTTTTCGTAATCAGAAAAACCACCGAAGTCACTTGAAAAAAAAAATATGAGAGGTATTCTGCGCATAGTGCCTAGATTTTAAAGTAAAAAATCTGAGTAAAGTATATAGTTTAGGTATTAAACGAACTTCTTTACAATCAGCTGCCCTTCATAATCTCAAAATCGCTTAATGTGGTATGATAGCCAAATTTCTGAAATCTGCAATTTTGAAGTTGTAGATGTAATTTTTTGTATTCAGGTAGATTTTAAGTAAAGTAATCAAAATGTGATATTTAAAATTTTAAAAATTAAAAAAATAATTTAATTAAAATTTCAAAAATTTGACAAGTTTTCTTTTTGATATAAGTAGGAAAATAATTTTTCTAAAAGTTTAATTTGAACATTTTTTTAACATAAAAATAAGTACGAAATAAATCTTCTTCACAGTTTTTGCAAATATGAATCAGAAAAAATTTAATAAAAAATAATGTAAAAGAACGTGATTTTACACCACAAATATTGTTTCGAAAATCATAATAAAAAACAAACTCATATTTCAGCAATTAAAGACAAATGAAAGAAAAGTATATATATAACAATTGTTCCAAATTTATTCTTATCTGTGCAGTAGAATTTGACTTATACCAATTTAAATTTATAAAAATGTCGAAAATCACGTCTTTGAGAAAAAAGGCATTAAGTTTAACATGGCTGGGGACAACTTCAGTAGTTCAATTTTTAACATTGCAATATAATCGGTTCCACTTAATGTAGCAATACAAATTTACTGTCATTGGAATCAGAAAATTATGAATTTTTTTTTTAAACAATAATAAAAATTGAGACTTGTCTGGATTTTTTGTGTACCATCTAAGTGATTTGGGTCAAATGTTGATGGTATGGATGTAGACAATCAAATTTTAATGGCATGCATTTTGTATGTAGATAAGATGTACGTATAGTATGTGGATTTTCATTAAACATTCATTATATGTAATGTGTGACTATTAACGATACCTGTGACAACAGCATAAGCTGAAAGAAGCCTTTTAAAGTTAAAATTATAAAAGAATATTTATGAACGCGACCCTAAAACGATTAATAATTTAACCTTGTTATCCACCGGACAATAAATTTGTAAAAATTTTGGTTTTAAATACCTTATACATTTTTTTGCTGAATTAGAACACAGGAAAATTAATTTTATTTTAAGTTGTATTCTTTATTGTAGCTATATTGTCAGTTATGTGCAAAATGTTATATTTCTAACAATAAATTATTATTTTGATATTTTTTGCTTTCTAATTTGTATGGACCTCAAAAATATATTTTGGCCCGGGTACCGTATTAGCTACGGATGGACCACCATTGTTCATCCCGACAGTGGTCACTGAGTATGTAAAGTAACAGTGAAACAAAAGCTTCACTGTTACTTTACATAATCACTTTCGATGCATGGGGGTGGATTTTACCACAGTATAATAAATAAAGGTCACTGTGGGGGACGCTTTCGGACATTATAAAGCTCTCGAACATTATTATGTCCTTCATCAGTGGCAAAGTGAAAATAGGTGGCAAACATGAGCTTAAATACATAGGCCACAACCACGAGATTAAATTTGCAGATTTTACATTTTAAATATGATACATTTAAAAAGCATAATTTAACTACAAAATACTAAATGAAAATGTCAAAAATTACATGTTAACTAATAGATATGTCGTCAAAAGCAACAGAAAGCAGCTACTAAATATCTAGAAAATCATACAATGGTTTAATACGCAGTGAGTCGAAAACGAGAAGCCAAGCATAACTAAAGGCCTGAAGGAAGTCAAAATTTCAAATAGAATCACGGAATAAATGAAAAGAGATTCGAAAAGAAAAGTATTACGGAGGTTATTTAAGCTAATGAAAGGAACAGTATTTTCGAATATAAGATGAAAATCATCGTTAGTAACAAAATGGTTAAGAGCTGTAAACAGTTTTCTATTTTTAACATCTTGAGCATGGAGAGATTTTAATTAAATACTTTTAATAATAGCCAATTTTTGGTTGTCATTATATTTTTACAGTGTTGGTGATTTGACGTGTTTTCCATACCAATTTATACAGCAATATATATTTTGCAAAAAATCTATCCAATATTTTCTACTAAAGGGGTTGCCGCACACCAAAACGTTCGAAAACTGAAATGATAGGAAAGCATGCTTTGCGATGAGATAGAGACTTCAAATTTGGTGTATGGGTAAATCGTTCATAACGAAGAAAGTGTGCAATATCAGATAACCAATATTTTTTATACTTAAGGGGGTGCCGCACACCAAAATGTTCGATGTACCGAATAAATGAGAAATGTCTCCTTTAAAATTTGATAGAGGCTTAAAATTAGGTATATGGACTAATCATGTGATGAAAACACCCAAGGCGAATATAGTTTTTCAAAAACGTTCGTTTAAGGGGGTGCTCTAGAGGAAAACGTTCGAAAGGTGTATTGATAAGAAAACATACTGAGGGATGAGATAGAGATTTGAAATTTAGTGTACGGGTAGATAGTTTGGAAGGAAGAAAGTGTACAATTTCAGTTTTCCAATATTTTATACTTTAAGGGGTGTTGCACACAAAAATGTTCGATTTTCGGAATGAAGTAGAAATATCCCTTTTAGGACGTTATAGAGGCTTGATATTTGGTATATGGGCAAATCATTTGATAGAAAACCCAAGAAGATTAGAGTGATTCAAAAATATATATTTAAGGGTGGTGGGTACTCCACAGAAAAACATTCGAAGGGTGAAATGATAGAAAAAGTATACTTCGCGATGAGTTAGAGACTTAAATTTGGTATACGGATATATAGTTTGAAAGGAAGAAAGTGTGCAATTTCAGTTTACAAACATTTGCTATTTTAGGGGGTGCCGCACACTAAAATGTTCGATTTCACGAACAACTGAAAAACGCCTCCTTTAGAGTGTGATAGAATCTTGAAATTTAGTATACGGGCTAATCATTTGATAAAAAACCTAAGATTATTACGGTTTTTCAAAAATGATCATTTAAAGGGGTGCAACACAGAAAAACGTAAAAACGTTCGAAATATGAAGTGATAGAAAAACATGCTCCACAATAGGATAGAGACATCAAATTTGGTGTACTGGTAGATTCTTTGAAAGGAAGAAAGTGTGCAAATTTCAGATTTCCAATATTTGCTACTTGTGGGGGGAGTCGCACGCTAATATGTTCGATTATCAGAATAAATGAGACACTTTTGCTTTTAAATGTGATAGAGGCTTGATATTTGGTATATGGGCCAATCATCTCACAACAGAAACAGAGTTTTTCAAAAATGTTCATTTTGGGGGGTGCTCCAAAGGAAAACGTTCGAAAGGGGAGATGATAAAATAGCATGCTTCGGAATGAGATAGAGACTTTAATTTGGTGTACTGGTAGATAATTCGAAAGGACAACGTGTGCAACTTAAATTTTCCAATATTTTCTTCTTTAGGGGCTTCTGCACACTAAAATATTCGATTTGCCGAATAAATGTGAAACACGAATTATTCAAAAATGTACATTATTCATGGGATGCTTATTGCGAGACCGTTGATTTTCAACGGGTATTCGGCTAGTATATACTAATTGCCAAGTGTCCGTCCGTCTGTCTGTCTGTCACGCTTTTTTCAGGCACTTCCCGAATAGATAGAGACTTGCAATTTGGTACATGGCTCGGTCGTTCGATGAAACCCCCTAGAAAAATCAAGTTTTTCGAAAACGTTCTATAGAGGGGGTGCCCTACAACAAAACTTTCGGAAAGTGAAATAATGGAAAAGCATAATTTGCAATGAGATAGAGACTTCAAATTTGGTGTATGGGTAAATCATTCGAAAAGAAGAAAGTGTGCAATTTCAAATTCCCAATATTTTCTACTTAAGGGGGTGCCGCACACCAAAACGTTCGAAAGTGAAATGATAGGAAAGCATTTTTTGCGATGAGATAGAGACTTTACATTTGGTGTATGGGTAAATCGTTCGAAAGGAAGAAAGTGTGCAATTTCAGATTACCAATATTTTCTATACTTAAGTGGGTGCCGCACGCCAAAATGTTGGATGTACCGAATAAATGAGAAACGGCTCCTTTAAAATTTGATAGAGGGTTGAAATTGGGTATATGGATTAATCATTTGATGAAAACACCCAAGACGAATATAGTTTTTCAAAAACGTTCGTTTAAGGGTGTGCTCCAGAGTAAAACGTTTGAAAGATGAATTGATAAGAATATATACTGCGGGAAGAGATTGAGATTTGAAATTTGGTGTATGGGTAGATAGTTTGGAAGGAAGAAAATGTTCAATTTCAGTTTTCCAATATTTTATACTTTAGGGGGTGTTGCACACAAAAATGTTCGATTTTCGGAATGAAGTAGAAATATCCCTTTTAGAATGTGATAGAGGCTTGATATTTGGTATATGGGCGAATCATTTGATAGAAAACCCAAGAAGAATAGAGTTTTCCAAAAACATATATTTAAGAGGGGTAGGTACTCCACAGAAAAACATTCGAAGGGTGAAAAAATAGAAAAAAGTATACTTCGCGATGAGTTAAAGACTTCAAATTTAGTATACGTGTAGATAGTTTGAAAGGAAGAAAGTGTGCAATTTCAGTTTTCAAACATTTGCTATTGTAGGGGATGCCGCACACTAAAATTTTCGATTTCACGAACAACTGAAAAACGCCTCTTTTAGAGTGTGATAGAAGCTTGAAATTGAGTATATGGCTTAATCATTTGATAAAAAAAAACTATGATTATTACGGTTTTTCAAAAATAATCATTTAAGGGGGTGCAACACAAAAAACGTAAAAACGTTCGAAATATGAAGTGATAGAGAAACATGCTCCACGACAGGATAGAGACATCAAATTTGGTGTACTGGTAGATTATTTGAAAGGAAGAAAGTGCGCAAATTTCAGATTTCCAATATATTTTACTTTAGGGGGTGCCGCGCGCCAAGATGTTCGATTTTCGGAATAAATGAGACAGTCTTGCTTTTAAATGTGATCGAGGCTTGATATTTGGTACATGAGCCAATCATCTGATAAAAACACAACATGAACAGAGTTTTTCATAAATGTTCATTTATGGGGGTGCTCCAAAGAAAAACGTTCGAAAGGGGAGATGATAAAATAGTATGCTTCGGGATGAGATAGAGACTTTAATTTGGTGTACTGGTAGATAATTTGAAAGGACGACGTGTGCAATTTAAATTTTCCAATATTTTCTTCTATAGAGGGTTCTGCACACTAAAATATTCGATTTGCCGAATAAATGTGAAACACGAATTATTAAAAAAATTACATTATTCAGGGGTTGCTTATTGCGAGACCGTTGATTTTCAACGGGTATTCGGCTAGTGTTCTTACTAAATTCGCAAAAAAATAATACAAATTTTGAGGTGGTTGGATTGGGCCAACTCCAGTTAATTCAACCCATTATTACTGCGTATTTCTGTACACCCACGAATTTAGGTTTTTATTCGAAATTATATGCCAGAATAAATTATTACGTGTTTACTATATTAAAAGATAGATTGAAATTTAAAGTATGTTTAATGTCATATATTTTTTAATGTTTTATGCATATATGTTGCAACAGAATTTATGATTTCGAAAAAATCTTATAATTATAAAAACGTGCATCCAATGTCTGAAATTGTTTAAACCATTTCAATGGATTTTTTTGAACTTCAATAACATCTGAAGAAATATGCTTACGGTATACAAAACTGACACATAACCGCCATAATTAATACAACTATTCTAAAATTAATTACGGAATTAAAGGAAGTTTAAAGTTCAATCATATTTTTTAGAAATATACTTATAATAAACAGCATTAAATGGCTAACTACCATGATTTGTACAATTATTATAAAATTAAGTACTGAAATAAAGTAATTTTAAAGTTCAATATATTTTCAGAAATATAGTTACGGTAAGCAACACTAAAAGAACAACCGCCATAATTAATACCAATATTCCAAAATTAAGTACTGAAATAATAGAAATTTAAAATTTAATTACATTTACAGACATACGGTTACAGTGACCAACATTAAAACACTAACTGTCATAATTAATACAAATATTCTAAAGTTAGTTACTGAAATAAAAGTTAAATTGCATGTATAGAAATATGGTTCTAATGAATAAAATTAAAGCACTAACCTCCGTAATTGATGCGAATATTAAGTACTGAAAGAAGGGGGTTGTCTAAAATCCATGGTTTGCACATATACCCCCACCCCTTCCCCTCCCACACACACAAAGAAATGGAATATTTTTTGAGATAATGTTTCTAACAAAAAGGATCGCATAAACAAAAAAATGTGGTGATAGTCCTATATTGCATAATATATATTCGCTTATAACGCTCCCAGCTGGACATTAGGTATTTATAATAAGTCACCATTTCCTTCCGGCACCCCATTATTCCATTTCTTTTTATCTCTGTTGGGGAGGATTCTTCATCTTTTTCAATAGACGAAATGGCGCTCTTTCATCCTACGAGATTTATTGAACTATATATTGCATTTTTGTCAGAATATTGCATTTGTCATATATTTGATGGAATTAAATGAATATTAAATGTATATTAACAGTATAATATTAACGGAATTAAATGTATATTAACTTTTGGGAGACAGAAGAAATAAGAAAAACTACTGCAAAATCACATTCTTTAAAATCGTATATTTTTTTAGATTACTTAAGCTGAATAAATTTTAATAGCAATAAATAACGCAGATAGATAAGTACTTCCAGATACATACATAAATACAAATCATACAAGAATACATAACGTGAATACGAAAATTTTAATCACAATTTATAATTGTGAATCCTTTTCGAGTTCATTCAAAATAGCACACTGTATTTTAACTATATATTAAACTAACAGCATGCCCCTTCTTATTACGGAATATACAATATAAAGAAACTTAAAACCCACAACCATGTATAAATTCCTATAGTATACTAAATGACATGGTTAATCAAAATATTGTGTTAAAATATTTAATTTAATGCTCCTAAAAAGAAGTTTAGAAATCTATGTTCTCGCTATACAAAATAATCTACATGGGAAAATCTGAAGAATTAAACATCCTGGTCCCTTTCGTAAGCAAATTTACAAGAAATATGAAATTGAATCAATATACGCGAATAAAAGCATTAAAATTGTATGAGACCCGTACTACTTATATACGCGAATATTAGAAGATATAACCTGTATTAGTAGATTACATGTCTAAAATGAAAATATCAATAAACTCGTAATATTTAAACCTGAAGGAAGCAATTGATTCAAAAATATACCAGATTGAAAGTGCTAAAATTATATGGGAAGATATACCGGCACTAATTATAATGTCGTAGATTAGAAGATATGTGTTCGTGTGTTAGTAGAAGACTGCCCGTATAACAATATGAGTCACAAAAATATTTGCCAAAATAAAACAGACGACGTAATAAATTGAAAATATCAATAATCCCTTCAATCTTTATACCAGAGGGCCGTAATTTATTCCAATATATACCATTATATATCAAAATATATGCCAATATACCTGTACTACTTATATTCTCGTAGATTAGAAGATATACCCGTACATTTGCAGAAGATTATACTTACAACGTACAACATATGAGTTTCAACAATTTTTCCCATAATAAAACAAAGGCATAATAACTTGTAAATATCGATAATCTCTGAATCAATGATCCCACAAAATATCAATAATAATAATGTTTAAACCTGAAGACCCGAATTGATATTATTCAGTCAAAAATGCAATGGCAATGCAATTTATTTTATACACATATCTTCATTACTCAAATCGAAAAAGATTTAATAAAAATCGCCTGTTGCATAAACACATTGGATTTACATTTGTTATTAAGCGACATGATATCAATTTCTTCAAATAAGTTGGTGTAAAATATATCGTCTGAATAATGCTCCATCTCCATGGAAGGTTTGGCGACATTTTCGTCAATTTGGCGACATTTTAATATATCGCCCAATTTATCTCCAAGCGAGACTGTACTAGAACTGACAATTCACTTGACGACAAATTGACGAAATATCATTACAATACTACTCCCTAACAAAGCACAATTAATTTCATTTATTTAGCGAATTTTATCAAATTCAAGATATTTTTATGGATTTACAAATATTTTTATCAATTTGGTGGCATTTTAAAAATTCGCTAAATATTTTGCAAAGTGGGACGGTTCGACTGACGGACAAATGCTACCGAAACCTCATTTCGGTACTCTTTTAAGAAAAAAAACTAATTTCATTAATTTAGCGTCGTTTTTATCATTTTGGGGACATTTCCGTCAAATTGGCAACGTTTTAGAAAAGTTGCCAAGTTAGCGATATCCCGCCAAATTCGTAGATCCGAATTTGTAGATCTGAAGAATAAAACATCCCGATCCCGTTTGTATCTCTCTCTATTAAAAAAAAGTAGCTGCCGCTGTTTAACAAATTTCTCGTTTCTCGAGATTCTTTGATTTGTACCGCAAAAACTATTCCATATAAAAATAGGAGATTTGGTACACTTGTAGAAAAGGCTCAAACCGCTCATTTATAAGATGTATTTTTATGTTCACTTAGTTATTATTCAAATCGAAAAAATAATAATAGAAATTAACAAATACATTTAATTTAATTGCGTTGCTGAGCAGCATGATATAAGATAGAATTTTCCTCATAAAATGCTTATAATTAAATAGCCATTTTGATTTTTTAATAATTTTCATTGTGGAGTAAAAACTTATGAAACATAAACCATGGTGATAGATTTTCCATTTAAATTCATATTTCAAACATTCATGTTTTCAAAATGTGACTCATTAGCTCAAAAATCTTCCACCAAACTCAGAGATAGAGTTTTAATTCACTTTCACGTTTTAAATCAGCGATTTCTTACCTTTTCCGTTGGAAGAAACCAGAGAGTTAAGAGAATAGAACGCCTATGAAAAGTTTCATTTTTCTTTAATATCTCGACGTCCCCTGGTCTTAGAAATTCGGAAGATGGACTAAATTGTAAGTGGGACTATTTCAAGGCTACCCACAAAATTTCATTAAACGGTTCAACAGTTCTCCCGTGATGATGAGACTAACAAACAAACAGACAGCCAGATTTTCTGTGTTATTTACATAGATTATATCACTTTGCTATCAGAGTTTTTTCAAACATTTACTTAAACCAATTTCAATTATAAGCCTATTTATTGTGTAATCCCTTTTCGCATATATAAATTGACGGGTCATTATATAAGTAGTCAACCGACCAACCGACTTTCGAACTGAAGCTCAGCAGACACGCTGTTATTACCAATGTTATATTATATAATATCGGTAATAAAATAATAATTAGTGGTATCAAAGTTACGATCCTGCAGTTAAACCAATTCATCTGTAAGAGCAATTAATCGTCAATTGAATTAATGCAATAGGTAGCGTTGATTTAAATAAAGTTTAATTCGTAACAGAAGGTGAAATAGTGCAATCAAACTTACGATGCAATCTTTAGCAATTTTTTAAAAGTCACTTCTACATCATTGCATAAGGTATTTTAAATTTCAGAGAAATCAAGGTACATAGGATTAAATATGAGAGTTCGAACATTTCTTGTAAGCTCAGCTTGTTAGCTGATAGCTGCTATGAAAGTTCTTATATTATAAGAATAACTAAGTAAATACAGCACTAACATTAATACAGTACTAACATACAGCACTAACATAGTACTAAGTACCACAGTAATTAGTAAATACAGTACTAACATAATATATTTTTAACACTTTACAACAAAGTTGAAAAGTGTTTATGACTTTGTTCATTCTGTCTATCTGTTTGTCCGTTCGCACGATAACTGCCGTAAAAATGACTTAAACAAAATGAAATTTTAGTATGTTGTTCAGACGGGCGGTAGGACCTATGGGAATATAAATGAATAATATCACCCAATTAGTTTTGGATTGAACCCGGGTTGAAAAAATGAAATACATTGAGCCCTATGGGACCTAATTATTCAAACATTTTTTAAGCGGATTTAAAATTCACAAATTGCTTCGAAAATTTTAGGTAATATTCAAATTGTTCCATAAAATATGTAAAAGAAAATTGAACGAAATATATTCAGTAGTCTTTTAAATAAATTTAAAATAATAATTACACCTCTTATATAAAGCGATCACGTAACCATGATATGAAAAGATCACATGACCCACTTCAAACTGATATATGGCATCCATGTTGTCTCAAAATTGTGATTTTTTAAGTTCTTTTTAATTCATATTGAGTGTTGTATCCGTCCTAAAACCACTTTATTTTTGCTTAAATTCTGTGCATCTACATACTGAAACAACGCAATTACAATATATTTGAGTTTAAATGATCATTCAAATTTGATTATTTCTATAACGAAGCCTATTTTTCACTTTTGTAAAATGCAAACAACAAAATATGTAAAATTAGTTGAATTGCTGTATTTCTTTAACACAAAATTATTTAGCCCATAGAATATGCATAGCTGATATGAATGAAATATTCATTGATTTTACAAGGAGAAGGACGATTTTTTTTTCGATGAAGTTTTATGCATGGAGTTTAATTACTTGTAGCTCCATGTTCTTAATTTTTAAATAAAATAAATTATTATAGTATTGTGATGAACGAAATGAATGGGGAAAAGTTATGAATGAAATGCTGTTTTTATAGAGAGATCCAGGCGTGTTATTTTTTCTATGACGTCATTGGAATGGATTTCAGTTGTGATGATGTTTTCAAATATAATAAATTATTACTGTATTATGAAGACTTTAAAAATATTACCGAGGAATGTATTGCATTTTAGAGATGTTTAAACCAGGCAATTTTTATTTCAATGCCGTCATTTGAATGAAGGTTTAAGTTTTCAAATATAGTAAATTAATGCAGTATTGTGATAAGTTTTAAAATATTGCCGAGGAATGTATTGCATTTTAGACTTGTTTAAATAAATTTGCATTGAAGTTGGAAAGTGTTTCATAATTAATGCTTTAAGCATGATTAATCTTTCTTGTTTTAAACTCAACCGGCTTCACTACTAAACATTAAAAATGCGAAGCCGGTTTGATCAAACTTCGCCCTTGAACAGAACAAGGATTTTGTGTTTTATAAGTCTGTGAAGTAATATGCACGGCAATTAATTACTGGATTTAAGACACGATGCAATTTAAAGCATGTGTGTATTTTCACCCCTAAATCCCCTTCCTAGAATGCCACTTATATAGACAGCTAATACTATTTACATCTATATTTTCATCCAAATGAAACAAAATAATTATGAAAGGTTTATTAATATGTTCTCTATAGAGAATCCCCTAAAAGAATTTGACTTGTATGGCGAGTTATAAACAAATGACTAAACATGAAATATTTTCATTCTAAACTTGACAATTATTAGGGTCCATTTTGGACTGAGCATTTCTAAAAGAATCCCACCAGAATCCTGATATATATCCTTACTTTGAAAATAGTCTTAAAAATCTGATGAGGGCAGCACATGACTTTCCTTTAAATAATGCAATGAATTTTCTGCTTTTACAGTTAAAAAAAATGTTATTCTTACAGTAGATACTTATATTATTTCCAAGATATTGAATTTTCTTGGACGCCGCAGGCGGACTGCCAACCTTGCACAAGGCATTGGTGTAGGCAACATATAAGTCCGCTGCGTGTTTGCAAATAGTTGGAAAATCAGCTCGAGAAAAGCACGCGCAAGTGCTTGACAGTGCATATTGGCTACGACGTACACAGACACATGGCCGATTAAAATACTGTCTTTGAGTTTGTTTCATTAGTTTGTATAGTTCTAATGTCCGTCCAATAATCATTTTTATCTATGTATACAGTCACTTATATACACTATAAACACAGTCACTTATATACACTATATACACAGTCACAATCACTATATACACAAATTACTATATACACAGCCACAATTTAGTTCTATCTATGTACACAATCACTTTATCTATTTTTTTCCTATGTACACTATCACTCTAACTATATTTATCTATGTACACAATCACTGTGAATTGGAGTGTGTGTGTTGTGTGGTGTTGTACTTATGATATAAACTTCATTAACTTCCAGATAATTGATGATTTTTTTAATTCTTGCCTGTGTTGATGAGTTTTTCAGAACTATGTCTGTCCAGACGGCCATACTGTCTGTTGATGGTGCGCTAACATGTTATCTGTGCGTCAATGGTACGATATGTAGTGAAGTGGGTCGCCGACATCCCCGCAAACACAAAAGTCCGTGGCGCTCTTATCTATCTGAAATAGGAAGGACGGAAAAGGACCATGTTCAACATTTTTGTTTCTCTGTTTGTAGATTGTCTGTCTGACCTGACTTGTGGTGTAAAAGGGTGTGTTTTACGGCCCTTTCTTGATGCCGTCCAGCGTTCTTGCCACTTTTTCATATAATGAATTGTCTTCAATTAGTCGTCATTTTCATTAATGTAGCGTCATTTTTATCCACTTGGCGAGATTTTCATTAATTTGACCACATTTAAAAAAGTCGCCAAGTAGGCGACATTTCGCCAAATTCAAAGCCAAAATCGCGCCAAGTGTTATGGACGTAGAAATAAGTTATTCTTACAGCAGATAAATGACTATTGGCGTTCAAATACAAAAGTATTACTCAAAGTATCTTTTCTCGTGAATGGAAGGAGTGAGATCCACGAGAATGATGTCACCAAATTTATCACATGGTATTATACATGGAAAGTGAACATGTTTCTCAATAGGAAATATATTTTCTTTATTTTATATGACGTTTTGATAATGTTTTTGAAAAATCTGCAATATCTCGAGAACGGTTTATGTTAGCTTTTTAAAATTTATGCCAATCGTTTTCTAATGAAAATTTGCATAAGAAATATCTACTTACGTAACTTTATTAACGGTTTTTATTTTTTGACGATTTTTTCAAAATTTCACTCGAAAATTTAGGGGGGGGGGGGTTCTGGACATTCGATTGCGTATAAAAACAATAGGCTTCCAATGTTTATCCATTGTAATTTTTGTACCAAATTTTGTTCGAATCGGTCCATTTGTTCGTCAGTTATCTTCTCCACTAACTCTCTCTCACTCACACACACACACACATTACTTCAAACATGTTCGATTCGTAATCAGATATGCTTGAAACGTGCTCTCCCGTAGAAAACTCGAATTCGAATTTTCGACCCCGTCACAATACTTTCCTTATACATTATTGTATATAAGGAAAGTAAAAATTGCAAAAGAACAAATAAGATTAATCATGCATAAAGCATTGATTATGAAACACTTTCCAACTGAAATGCAATTTTATTCAAACATCTGTAAAATGCGATACATTCAGCGGTGATATTTTTAAAACATCACAATACTGAAATAATTTGTTTTACTTGGAAACGTGAAACGTCATCAAAAAAGGCAATACTATAAAATCGTCTGCTTCTCTATGTAATTAATGAATATTTCATTGATATCACTTATATTCCAGACTCCAGAGCTAATGAATTTTGTGTGAAAGAAAAGTCAGCAATTCTTATACAAATAAACTTACAATCGCGTAATTTGTTTACATTCTGCAATCTATAAAAATTAGGCATCGTTGTAGGAATAATCAAAGTTTTGTGATCATTTAAAATAAAAATATTGTAATTTCGTTAGCACAGAATTTAGATACACAGATAATAGGCACAAATGAAATGGTTTTAGGACGGATGTAAGACTAAACACAAATTTAAACGATCTTTAAACATCCCTATTTTTACAGGGGGGGAAATGGATACCATACTTTAGTTTGAAAATAGTCACGTGATATCCTCATATAATATGGGTGTAATTTTTATTTCAATTTTGATTTAAAGAACTACCTAACATATTTTCATGAAATTTTTTTTACACATTTTACGTAATAATTTGAATATTTTCTAACATTTTCTAAACAATTGGTGAATTCCAATTCTGCCGATATCCCAGATACATTTCGACCATAGAGACTTAAACAAAATGTCATGATATAAACTTGATTGTTAGATGCTAGAGAGACTGCAACGAATTGTCCTGAGATAAACACTTTCACTACAGATGAGATGAGTACCAGATATAGTACTATAGAGATCGACTTCAGTACGAGTTGGAGTACGACACCTTGAATTAGTACTAGTACGATATGATCGACTTCAGTACAAGTAGAAGTACAACACCTTGAGTTAGTACCAGTACGATATACATTGATGTAAGAATACCAGACAGAGTACAAGAGATGACACACAACCAACGTACGAGCTGTATGTTAAATTTTCAAAAGAATTTGAAGGTATGTGCGTATCAATTATTGTAGCAGGTCATAGACCATTTTAATAAATATAATTTACATGATCTCAAATGTCTAATCTCTCCTGCAAAATAATAGGTGATATATTGTAGTAATTAATTTAATAATTAAGTGAATGTTCGTAATAAATAATGTTTGTTTGTTTTTTAAGTAGAAATGGTGCAGTTAATTGTAGCATTATTTTTATAAATATTCTATTACAATAACTCGCACTGAAGATAATATGGTGGGTTAAAGCGGCATTTCATGTTACAACGCAATGTAATTAATTAACGTCAACTTCTATTCTTAAATGTGAACCACATTTTCATTTTTGCAACTCAGGTTAATCCGAAACTAATTTGACCATATTATTCATTTCCATTCTCATATGTTCCACAGACGTCTCAACGACATACTAAAGCTTCATTTTGATAAAGTCATGTTTACGTCATTGTTTCGTGCGAACGAACAGACAGACATAATGGACAAAGCTATAAACACTTTATAATTATGTTAGAAAGTGATAACAATAATTTTATAGCTCAAATATTATATTTATACTTCGATTAACCAAGTGAAAGGTTGCTTAGAAATTATTGGCATAAATTAAACACAGAAAGCTATTTTAAAATATAAGCTATTCTTGGATAACCAAGCATGTCAGACCGAAATTTTCAGAGAACGTTTTAGGTATAATTCATAACTAGTTCCGAAGTTTTAAATATACATCGCAACTTTGCTTCAAAAGAAACAACTTAAAAACTTCTTTTGTAATTTCTCATCTCTTTTTAAACTGGATAAATATCTCCCATTATGTTATACATGTATAATTGGATCGTCGAATTGCTTTCATATCGACAGAAAATTTTCCATGAAATGAAGCACGATCTGCAGAAGTGTCACTCTTTAGCTGTAGGCTGAAAATTATATCACGAAAATTAGTCTGTTTTAGCGTGCAAACAAAACATGAAAAGTGTCACAATTAAAAAGACTTGTTATTTTGTGTACAAACAATATAAAATGTTAGAGCAACAAGGATGCGTTCAACTCATCATCGATCACAAACCGTGGATCATGGTTCGAGGTCTTTGCGTTCGTTTATAAGGTTACACCACGCAGACTAGCGGCAATGGCAGCAAAATCATGATCCATGACTGATGATGATAGGTTGGGCACTTTATTTAATATAACACGCTGCCATAAGACGGTAGTCGCTTTACTGTAATATTAGTTCGAAATACAGGTGTTATTTTGGGTAGTTGTATACAAAAAATATTAATTGCCACCAACTCAAATCAAAGTATCATTTTTTGCATGAAATAAAAATCAAATGTCCACAAATCAAGTGTGTACATAAAATGACAAAGTACGATCTACTAAAATAAAACTGTTTTGCTCTATACCGTTAAAAGTTTCATAACAGTAAAATAAGTCTGCTTTAATGTACATACAAAACATCAAAAGACTCACACTTGAAAATGTATTTGCAATTTTGTGTATAAATGAAACATGGAGTGTCACAACTTAAAATAGAAATATAATGTTGCGCTCAAATGCAATCAATACCAATTGTCCACAACTCAAAACAGTTGTTTTAGACAAGCACTGCAAAAAAAATTTCCAAAATGGCATACTGATTATGTAACAATTTTTGTTGTTACTGATATAAATTAAAGCATAATAATTTTCACCCAAGCCTATAAACTTCATATTTTGACGTCAATAAACTTGTCAAAATAATTTTCTTTATCTTCTGAACAATTTCCAAGTTGTCACTTTTGGAAGCGAGGTTGTGATAGATATGCTATTGCACTTTACCATTTACTTATTGTTGGTAAGAATATTGCTGTTAATTTTAAACATGACTACTATATCAATAGCATTCATGAGTTTGTTTACAAAACTAGCGAATTACGTAGTATGAGGAAAATATATTTTTAAATGAAGGATTATTTGTATAGTGGTTACCACTTCAATAGCAGTTTCGAATGCTGATATAGAGGAGGTTGGGGTACAATGCACCACTTTCATACATTTTGATGATTCTCTTTAAGACGATCAGCAAAATTATCCCTTTAAATAAGTATACATATTTTGTATATAATCAGGATTATGATATATTTACTTAAAAATAATAATTACAATTACATTTTACTGTAGAATTTTTAAATGACCAGTGACAAAGTGGACCATTGTTCCCGGGGGTCGGGTTACCATCGTCCACGCCATGGGGCACTATGGACCATGGCTAAATTTCCCGAGAAATATGAAAATCATTCAAGTGTAACAAGTTTCAAGTTAACAATCATTCAAGTTTAAAACAATCAAAAACAGCTTATTTTGTATGTAAAAACAACAAATATATTTCAGTTAAGTTACTGCACACCAATTTTTAATGGTAATATTTTCAATTAAAATTTCACAATTACAAATGTTACTTTTTGCAATCGAAAAAATTCAGTTTATTTAAAGTTATTCAATAAATATTAGTAGAAAATAATACTATGCAAAATAGGTGGGTTTGAATTAAATGCATTATGTACATAAATCAATAATTTACTGATATTAAAATTTTGAAAAATGATATATCCAGATTTATGATATACTTACTTCGAAACAATAATTACAATTATATTTTGCTATAGAATTTTTAAATAGTAAGTGATAAAGTGAACCATTATACTCGGGGGTCGGGTTACAGTCGTTCACACCATGGGGCAATATGGACCATGGCTAACTTTCCCGAGAAATGTGAAAGTATTCATTTAAAACATATGCAAGTAGTATATTTAAAACAATCAAAAACAACTTATTTTGTATGTAACCACAAGACATATATTTCAGTTTAGTTACAGCACACCAATTTTAATGGTAATATTTTCAATTAAAATTTCACAATTGAAACTGTTACATTTTGCAATCTAAAAAATTCAGCTTTTTTAAAGTTATTCAATAAATATTAGAAGAAAATAATACTCGCAAAATAGATGGGTTTGGGTTAAATACATTCAGTCCATAAAGCAATAATTAACGGATATTAAAATTTACAAATGACATACCAAAATATTTTTGTGCAAATGAACATTATTTTGTGCAATGAATACATTATTTCAGAAGAATTTCGTAAGATGATTGTATTGGAACTGCTAATTATGGCTGTTAGTTCTGGCTATCTAAGAAATCCGAATTCTAAAATTGTACAGTCAATTCTTTGCTGTTAAATTTTTTTTCAGAACTCTGCCATATTCTTTTGATTAATCATTGCATATTCATAAGCGAAATTTCGTGTCATTTCAAATATAAGTCCATGATGTATTCTAGCAGCACCGACAATGTAATGTTCCTAAATTTCTTCTTTCTTCTTTGAGAATACTTGCCTGTTTGCTTTGTTAGGCTCAAACCGAATTTATTATGTCTTCTTACTTTTCACTTAGCTGCTATTTTGAGAACTTGCACTTTTGAACATGACGCATTAAAATTGATGTTTTTGCAATACATGTATCTTTGCAGTTTAAACTATTCGATCGATTAACATCAATAGCACTTTTTCAGCCTGTTCCATTACTTCATTTAGCACAGTTGCTTTACTGGTTTTCTGTGGTTTGTTGTGTGGCATTTCTAAAAACAAAAAGAAAGACATGTGTTAAGATATTTTTAAAATATATTTATAATAACATAATTATATTGAATTAATTTTTTGAAATTAATTTATTATTGATAAATTATCAGTTCTTCTTTCGTGTTCTATCTAAATTTCGCTTCTTCACATCGAACAATGGCTTAATCATGATAGTACTGTCATATTTAAATACCGTTTCTGAAGTATATATTATGCTTGCACATTTCTATACATTTTCCAGCATATGAATAATCTAAGATTTAAAAACAGTTCTAATTATTATAAGATGGTTGATTTCAATCACTCTACACTGATTTCATTCAATATACAAAAATATAGAACTATAAATATATTAATTACCTTAAAATACTCTTTTTTTGGATTCTTATTGTTTAATTTTAGATTTAAAACATCATATGTGAGGTATCATATTTTTAAATCTTTAACATTTATTTTTTATACTTAATTACTCCATTATTTCCATTTTCATTTACAATATTTAAAATTTCGAGTTATAACACTTCAAGTTTGTAAACTAGAACATGAATAACATAAATCATGCTTAAATTTATTCATTAGAGCCAAATAATGCATCAGTATTTACTAAAAGGGACTAATGAACTTATATAAGAATATGAGGTACAGTGGATCATTATCCATTGTACCCCATAAATTCGACAACAAATACATATAAAGTAAACACATTTTGAATTTATTGAATGTAGTCAGATATGATATGACAAGAAAAACATTACCTTTATATTGTTCTGAAACTCTTCTTCCAAGTTACAATTCGTAAATGAAGAAAAACAAATCTGTATATCTGAAAAATTTTACTTTCACCATCTATGAACCATCTACAACTGTAAAATAGACTAATAGTAACTTGATAACATTATTTTCGGATATAGCACATCAAGACTGTGTTGTCATATATATGCCAAAATATAAAGCATTGTAAAAAAATGTAGAATTAAATAAACGTGGGTGGTCCACTGTGTACCCTAGATCCATTGTTCCCCATTCTTCCCTACTAAAATGAAAGCGATTGCTATAAGTACAGTAATTTGATAAAATAACATTATCCCAATGCTAACTTACCCCTCCATCGTTTGAGCCAAATTTAGTGAATAGCTGAATGAGAACTTGGAAATGTCACTGTGAATATGTCCCTTGTCATGTTCGATAAAGTTTGTATTTCAATTATCTAAAATTTGTCTTTCAATCCACAAACAAGTCTGATTTAATTCACAAATGAAGAAAACAAGTCTCTTTCAGTTCACAAAACAAGAAAACAAGTCTCAAAGCTTACAAGAAAAATCAGTTGTTACTCCCAAAGCAAATCGATATTTTTAACAACGAAAGTTTGTTTTAATTTCTCAAAAGAAGTCATTGAGCACATCACATAGGAAAATATTATAACAAGTATTTAATGGCCCAGGAAAAAGCCTTTTCACAACACTAAAAACTCAGAACCAGTATTGATTACGTAGGTGAATCGATATAATATAATTTATGTGTAAAATTTTTTCGTAATTGAATCACTTTTCGATATTGAATTGATAAAACGAATAAAATGTCTCAAATGAAATATATCGAATATAATCGAAAACTAAGCATGCGTTCAAAACAGTTAAATGTGAAACAGGTATTTGACACTATTATAAAATCATAATGAACCTCACGGGAAATCACTTAAAAAGTCGGTGCCACACTATGAACTTTTCGAAATTTTGTGGCGTGAAACGAAAATTCCTTAATTGAAACATTGCACATGCGTCGGTGATATCGATCATTAAAACGATGTATCATTAGAGAGTTTGGTTTGATTGGAAAAATTAAAAAGACACTTTTGGATAGCATAAACTCATATCTGAAATCTTCAGCCTTGTTAAACAGTTCAGTAATTGATTTATCGACTATTAAAATTGCATTTTAATTTTTTTTAAATCTATGCAATCTCTTCCAACTTAATTTTATATCAAAAGTGTAGCGTATTGAATTATGTTACTGGGTTGTGTTCAAAACTCAGAACCAGACTAATCGAACACTTGTTTCATAACAGAATAAGGGGATTTCTGGAAATTTGGTTGGTTCGAGTTTATCGACAAACAGATCGATCTGCCCAGTCGATAGTCCTGAACACGCCCAAAGGCTGTACGTTCAAAATTTTAAATAGTTCAATAAATAATCGATATACTTTTAAACCCTACCAAATCAGAAGTATACTTGGAATACTTACAGTTTCGAATGAAACTCCATACAGTTTCAATATCATTGTTATAGTTACATGACTACTCATGTACAGTTTGTGTCTTACTGTATTACTTTTCTTACCGCTTACTTTATAAACTTTCGGAAACATACCAATGTATATTAAAAAAATTAAAATATGTTTTGGGAGTATTTTAAAAATGATTAGTTTTATAGATCAATTTAAAGACGTTTAAAAATACAATTTCAAAACATTTTTCTAAGTGTACTTACATTGTACATATTGCGTTTATGTGGCATTCCATGCATATAAAGTAAATATGGCAGAGTTTCCAATATAAACTTTTTTATGAAAGGTTTTCTTCATTTTTTAAGTGCAGTCATAGCTGTGTGTTGTCTAATAAAATCTGACAAAGAAGGAATCGCTAAAAATGAAAACTAAAGTATGTTTATTATAATGAAGAAATCTCAACGTATAGTGATGCACAAGCAGAATAATAAAAGCTGATGATCGCTTGGGAAACGTTTGAGTTTCCTTTTAGTTCGAATAATCTAATAGCTTAATGCCAATTTTTGGCATTAAACTCTCAGTAACGATCTTCATTTTGCTTCTATTATATTACAAAGGACAATAATAATTATAGAAAGACCAACACTAAAACAATATTTAATCCTTAACAACTGCCTTCTTTTACTTTCCCTATACATATATTTAGGGAATATACATATGTATAGGGAAAGTATTGTGATGGAGGCGAAAATTCGAACTCGAATTTTTGACGTTTCAAGCAGCGTTGAAAACGACTCAAACATTTTTGAGGTAATGTCTGTGTTTATATATATGTGCTTGTGTGTGTGTTCGTGAAGCTGTAAAAGAGATATTTTACGAACACATCGGAAGTTCTGAAAGAAATATAATACACATATTATATCCAGTGTATACTGGATTGATTTTAAACGCAATCGAATGTTTGAAGGACCCTCAATTTTTCAATAAAATTTTGAAAAATCATTTAACAATCAAAACCATCAATAATGTTACATAAATTGTCATTTCTTACGCAATCTCTTTTTAGAAATCGAATGACACCTATTTTAGAAGGCATGCATGAACCGTCCCCAAGGTAATGCAGGTTTTTGTAGTAAATTTATCAAAAATGTTATATAAATGTAAACAAAATAATAACTATCCTGATATATGACCACATTTCCAGCAATATCATGTAACCAATTTGCTGATAATACAGTTCTCGTGGATTTAGTTCCTTCCGCTCGTGAGAAAAGATACTTGTGTAATATATTTGTATTTTTATGATATTCGCCAATAGTTATTTATATATAATAAAAGCTATACTCTCCGTCTCTGTATAACGTTTGGGGATAAATTTGGCGAACTTCGGGACTCATTTAGCAAATTATCGCAAACTTGGCGATATGTTGCCCTAGATTGACAAAGATATAATCAAAATTGCAAAAATGCCGCTAAATTAACGGAAATAATGTCAAATCGATAAATTAGTCATTAAAATATTTTAATGTATGGGCTATATTTCTTACTGCGCATGCAATCAATATCGATAATTTTCAATTTAGACTTGCGCGAACTATAAGATAATTGGGTACCTTGTAAAACTTTTATATGTTGTCATCTAGTAATGCCCTAAATGTACAATTTCACGTTAAAAACAATATGTCTTGGATATTATACATCATTTCTTAACTGTGAAAGAAGTATATTATTTGCAATATATAGCAAAAGTTATGCGCTGTCCACATCAGATATTTTTAGAATTGGATTTACTAATAAAATTACACAAAAATTAATAAAATATAAATACTTTTAATAAATTGATTATCTCTATGCACTATTATATGAACAATTTGCAGTAGTTTGACACATTTTGTAATAGTTTTCCATTTTAACGTCAACTGCTTCGGAATATTTTATTTAATTTACGTTAAAATGCGTTTTGATGTGGATTTTGCAGTTGAGTATAAATAAATAATTTTGTTTCAACTAATAAAGTAGCACCAAGCGCCATATTTTACTGTGAGTAATGTTCAGTTGCAATAATATTATGGTTTGTTTGGTTGATACAATTGTGTAGAAATATATGATGTTCCTAAAGTTATCTAAGCAACTACGTTAGCAACCGAATTTACCTAAGTATCTATTGTAGCCTTATGACAGCCTGTAAAGAAAGTCAGCATCCCATTTTTAATTACGGATTTTATTTCTGAGACTAAAACTGTAAGATACATTTTACAGTTTTAGCTACACTTACGTGAGCTACACTTTTTGTGAACTTTCATAAAAAATTAAGATTGATAGCCTTTATTTTTATTTTATGCTGCGTTTTTAAACATTTTTTTCCACCGAAAATTCTTACACATCAAAACGTCTTGCCTAACATAACAATATTTACTTAATTGTATATGTTATGAGCATGTATTAAAGGCATTCATACAGTGAAATATGCTCACTGTATGAATCGGTATGAATTTCGGCCGAACTATTAAGTACTTTTACGCTGTTGTGCACACTTATTCCGTACAGTCATGCAAAATTTTGGAAAAAAAAAACTAGAAGTGTGAAACTAATCCTAAGAGAACCTCCCTAGAATATTCCTAATTTGATATAAATCCATATCAGTTATCATTTAAGCTTTATAGCCAATATGTTTCAAGAAATTTTTTAAAATAGGAAGTGGAAATCCTTAGGGCCTCCTGCATAAAGTGTACTATATGGGATTGTGTTAACTATAAAATATACTATATTATCCTCCAGGAAATCCATTGCTCTCTTAATTTTCCCAAAGGAGCCTTGATGTTTTAGAACTCTGTCTATTGTTTTAGATTGACTATTGCTCTTTTCCTAAGATAGCGACTGTTCGTTCGGGAGCTGTAAGCTATGTAGTGTAGGGGGTCGTAAGTAACCCCACAGACACAGGTGTCTTTAACACTATGCAGGTAAGAGATCGTACTATACCGGTAAGGCAGAGAAAAGCCATCTCCTGTGAAGAACTGGGGAATTTCTTTGTTTTAAGGTTGTGTGTCTGTATTGACTTGTAGCATGTATGAGTGTGTTTTAAACCCTTCTTGGATGTCGACCAACGTTCTTGCCACTTTTGCAGCACATACTTCCTCAGGTCCGTCTTTATATACTTAACTTTGGTAACTTTATATGCTTCACTATATCTTCCTGTCGTTTGTCCATTGTATTCTTAGTCGCCTTATCTGTACCCTGGAAATATCAAATTTAGTATGTTATTGTTTTTATGGTATATTTTAATTCTTTGAATTTCGATCTTTTCCAGACTTGCCCGTTTTGGGCTCGTCACAGAAATTTTTTTGTTTTTAAGTGTGATAAAAATGTTATCAATGTGATTGTAATCTTTGACACCCTAACTATTCAGGTTACACTAATAAAATTAACATGGAATTTGGTATGTCGTTCTTCTAATAATACATTTTAATTCTTCTGACTTTGATCTATGTTAAGCTATCCCATCCTGGGCCGCTATAGGAATATTTTCGATTTTTGAAAGGAACTTAAAATCAGGAGTAGCTAAAAAGTCAAAATTTAGTATATTGTTGTTTTTGTAGTATATTTTATTCTTATAATTTTGACCTTTTTCGAATAATCCGCCTCACAATGTTTTCGTCTCGCCATCTGAATGCACCATATTGTAGGAAATAATCTGAGACTTATAGTAGCTGTAAGTTCAAATTTGATATGTAATTTTCTTTCATATATTAAAGTTACATACATTTTAATAAATACATTTTCTATACATTTAAGTTACTTTCAAATCATGGAAGTTTTACTTCAAAAACTGTTGGGATTTTTTCCCTTTTACTTTTTTTCTTTATAAATAAAGAACGTTCAAAATTAATTTGTAAAATGTGTTTACATGAAATATATGTGCTACACTTTCTTCCTGAAGCTACACAAAGGATAAAATATAAAAATAGCATTTCTACTAAAGAATTCAAATATTTAACTTGCATAAACAGTTCCGTGGAAATGGAAAGGTAAATTCTATTATGTCAACTGCTGTCCACTGTTTTTTCCAATACAGTGTTTGCCTCAAGGGGTTTTCAAACTCATCTGCTGCATCTGATGCATGAAAATCTTGTATTGAGTTTTGGAATGCAGATTTTATCTGCGGCTTCAAAAAGAGGGGCCATTTATTTTTTCTTTTACTCAACGATCAGTTTGAAATAGTCTAATATTTAACACTTGAAAAAATTTTTGCTCTGTATTTCAGAATTAGAAGCATAAACGCTGACCGCATTGTGAGTAACCGGTTTATATTTTTTAAAGAACCGAAACCGGAAAAACACAAATATAATAATTGTATTTATTTAATGCATTATAATATAAAGCCATAGGTTATGGCATGCTTAAATGCCCATCTCAAGGATTTGATTTGAAAGAAAGAAGTGATTCAGATGACATTTAAAAGAAATATATATATTGCTAAAAAATGGTCTAGAAGAAGATCTGAATTTAAGATGCAAACCTCTGATTAAAATTACATCGAAACGTACAGAAAATTCTCGAAAATCCGTATTTACGATATGCCCTCTTACAATAAAAATAAGCAAGTTGCTGCGCATGCGTAATACGCTCTAAGTGTTCGAAACGTATGCACAAGTATACGGTACACGGTTTTTGCTAGTTCAAGCTAAAACTACAGTATTTAAAACTAAACTCTAGCTTTATGAAAAACAGAGATACGGAGCGAAACACCCAGTTCATAAAAAATAAATCAAATGTAACATTTGCATGTCACATATAAAGCAGCTTTCTGTAACAAATTACATATTCGATGGCATGCACCAAAAATGATATTCATCAAAATAAAAACAGGCACCTAAATATAGCGAACAGTCTAGTGTTTATAAAACCAGAGCATCAAAAAATCGTATGGACACTTCGTGAAAGTAAGCCCTTATGCCCTCTCGAGCAAAAAATAGCACTTTTGCGTACAAAGCATGATGTATGCAAGTAATACCATCTATGTAAGCAATCTTTCCGATATGAAAAAGAAATATTTCTAAAAAATATCTCCAAATTAAAAGTTCAATTGCCGAGAAAATAAGTCGATCTCTTGTTTCTTCTATTTTATATATTTCCTTAGTTTGAACGACCATTAAGGCCAAAAGAAATATTCAGATCTCCACTGTAGAAAAACTGTTGCAGAAGAATTAAGTAGCGAGAAAGTATCACTGGGACAATTGGTAAAGGATCTACAGCTATCCGTGTCGAAAGCTATGTTTTCGAGGTCACTGTATCCGACACATAGAAACCATGTTATGAATTTTAAAATTCACATTTTATCTTTGGGGATTCTAAAGGGAAGATAATTTGCTATTCTTTAATTTTGCATCCAGTTAACTCATTTTCAAAATTACAACTACTTTAATGTTTATGTTTTCTTTCAATTTTAGAGAAATTGCATGGAGTACATGTGATACATTTCTGTGTATCTAAATCGTTATGAAGGATTAAAATGGAAATAGAATATTTTAGAAAATAATTCACATATTTAGCTTAAATAAAAAAACCCACAAAAATTGTATCTAGAATTCTATTATGTCAACTGTTAACCATCATTTTTTCAACGTTAAGTTTACCTCAAGGGGATTTCTCAGTCACTTCAGCCGACGCATGATACTCATGTAATGTATTTTAAAATGCACATTTCATCTTTGGGGGTTCTGAAGAGAGGATAATTTATTATTCTTTAATTTTGCATTCAGTTCACTAATTTTTAAAATTACAACTACTTTAATGCTTTTGTTTTCTTTTAATTTTAGAAAAATTGCATGGGATACATGTGATATATTTTGTGTATATGAATCATTATGAAGGATTTAAATGGAAATACAAAGTTTTACAAAAAAATTCAAATATTTAGTTTAAATAAAGAAGTCAACAAAAATGGAAACTAGAATTCTGTGTTAACTGTTGGCCGCCTTTTTTCAACGCTGAGTTTATAAAGGGTGTCCCAAAAGTGACTGATACATTTGAAAAAAATCATTGAAAAACAGAAGGCGATAGAAATGTAGCGTTTGCAGCATTGTACTTGGGAAACCAAGGAATTTTTTCAACCAATTTTCAAAATTTGTTACAAAGATCACGAACAGATGGCGCTGCTGAATTGGAAAACTAATAAACTGTATGACCATGTTGCAAAAACTACAAAACGATGTTTTTAAAATAACCACCATTTGCAGCAACAGCATGGCACAGTCTGGGAACAAAATTCGCAGACACCTGGGCAAACATTTCAGCCGGAATGGTCTCACATGCAGCGGAGATGCATTGTTGCATTTCCGCAATCGTTTGTGGATTTTGGCGATACTCCTGGTCTTTCAGGTACCCCCATAGAAAAAAGCCACATGGCGTCAAATCTGGTGAATAGGGAGACCAATCCATGCCACGTCCTGTATGCCTGGCGCATTCAAGGGCAATCACACGATCATCGAAATGTTCGCTAAAGAAATGGAACACTTTAGGTATTCGATGTGGCCGGGACCGTCTTGCATGAAACACAAGGTGTTCCTACCGTCCTCCAAAGCATTTTGAATCGCCATAAATTCATTCAGAATGCCCAGATACAGTACTGCAGTAACCATATCATGGTGAAAAAATGGTCCAGTGAGTCCTTTGGAGGAAATGGCGGCCCAAACCATGACTTTTGAGAAATGCAGGAATAAAGGTGCGGCAACATGAGGATTTTCTGTTCCCCAAATGCGCCAGTTCTGCTTGTTGACAAAGTCGTCAGGGGAAAAATATGCCTCGTCGGAGAACCAAATGTTTCCAACATTGATTTCGCCGGCATCCAGCTACGACAGCATGAACGTTTTGCGTGCATTCATGGCACCAGCAACCATGGGTTGGCGAGTCTGGATCTTGTAAGGGAACAAGTGAAGGCTGTATCGCATGATACGGTACGTGGACGTTTGTCGTAGTCCATCCTCAGATGGAACATGGCGAACGGAAACCCGTGGCCGTTGTGGGATCACCTGCTGAACGACTTCAGAATTCACCTCTGTCATTGGCGAACTTGGGTGGTCGACATTTCCAACAAGGTCATCATTAACATTCAAAGGCCGTTCAAATTTTTCGAACAGAACTTTTATAGCATTGATTGACGGTCCTTTTTAGACACTAAATTTCCTTTGGAAACTGCATCTCGTTTCAGCAAGGCGGTGAAACTCCAAAACAAGATATATCCGCTGTTCCAACGAATAAACCCCAAAAATCAAAAAAATCTTTGAAACACACGCATTTGAAATCTTTGACAAGCACACACTAGCAGAATGCTGAGCAAGGTAAGAATGGCGATCTGACAGTATGCGTTTCCCTGTAGCTCTCCCACAACCGCAGCGCCATCTGTTGGTGACATTTGTAACAAATTCTGAAAATTGGTTGAATAAAATTCCCTGGTTTCCAAAGTGCAATGCAGCAAATCCTACATTACTATCGCCTTCTGTTTTTTAATGCATTTTTCAAATGGGTCAGTCATTTTTGGGACATCCTATACATCGGAGTGATTTCCCAGTCACTGCATCCGGCGCATGAAAATCATTTAATGATATTAAAATGCCATTTTATTTTGGGAGTTCTGAAGGGAGGTTATTTTTTCTTTTAATTTTGCTATTGGTTCACTCATTTCTAAAATTACAACTATTTCTTACAATGTTTATACACTAAGCTTTTGTTTTCTTTCAGCTTTCAAAAATAATGGTTATGCACCTTTTGTTGTATCCTTTTCAGTGTTGGGAAAGTTATTTTTAAAATGCAACCAATAAATTATCATTACTTTCGACAACTTATAATAACAACAGCATCCCATTTACGATAACAACATCGTTTTCCATTTATGATAACAGCATCATCCCATTTAAGATAACAACATCATTTCCATTTATGATAGCAACATCAATGGCCGGTGTCGCTCTTGCTACGCAATTTTAGCATATAATAGACGATACTTGCAATGGTAGAAAACTCTAAAATACTTTTTTTTAGAAAATATGGTATAGATTCTCAAACCTGCGCTATAGATCCTCATTAATTGGAGAATTTTATTTACAGCGGAGTGTGAATAAACGTCCCAATTTGGTGGAATTTGAAGTGTCGCGCTGGTACAGCTTCGCCAGGAAACTCAAGTTATACTGGTAACAATACTTTACCATATAATAAATCAATGTATACTACCACACCATAGTATTTTTATGACAAAAGAATTCAACAAGATATATTTCGTTGATTTACTCTTTCAGTTCTCAGGTTGGACTAGATTGGAATATTTTGACGCTCGTTTGCTTTCTTCTTTTACTTTTATGGCCAAAAGATTTTCGTTTAGAAAGAAATGTAGTTTAATATACATTCCGATCTGTTTGTGTACACAATGCTCTTCATTAGCACATGGCGTTTAATCCCGGATTTAATGCAGCTGAAGGGAAGACATTGAACAAATCATATGTCAGTCTTACAGTATTGTGGAATGTCCTCTATGAGTATAATACCGGCATTTCCGACTTCTATAATTTAATTTTTAATCATTCTTTGGGATGGGGAGATTTTATGCTTCCTAAACGAAATATAAGACTCTTCCAAACTCTTCTATTTCAGTAAAGAAATCCCATATAAATGTTTTACAGTCTCGATGTGAGGCGTGCATTTTTCAAAGGATTTCTTTTACCCCAACTTATTTAAAATTTCCTGTAAAGCATAAGGGACAACTTTTAGAATACTTCTAAACCTGTTAAAAAGAAATGAATTTGCTTTCAAAGAAGCAATTCCTCTGTAATAACCATCCTAATGAAGTGGAGGAAAAATCTCTTCTAAACTTTCTAAATATTTCAAGAGAAAGAAAGCAACTCTACTAAGCGCTGGAGAAAGTTCTTTGTAGTTGAAAGTTGCCAAAATCTTCGAAGGAAATTTATAAATGTTAAGTAAAATAAAAAATTTGCTTTATTCCATTATATAATAGGGAAAACTGCTGACACTTATTAAATTCTTGGATTAGGTGTTTTGAAATGTATAAAACTCTAAAAAACAAGTTTAAAAGAAACCATTCAGAGTAATAATAACTATTAATATTAATAATAATAATAATAATAATAATAATAATGATGATAAAAGAAGAAAATATTAATAATAATGATAAAAAAAGAAAGTGTAATATGTAAGGTCTATATAAATGTCCATTATAATTTCTCATAGTTTACGTTGTAATTTATGTTTTGCTTTAAATGAACTTTTATCTGGTTTCGTTATGTAGACCAATAATCGAGCCGACTAACATTTCTGCGTTCCTGCAGTATGACAGGATAAAATTTCGATACTGGTAGATGAATACTGGAATTACTTGAACGTTGAACCGCTGCGCTGTCAACGTATGTATTGCAAAGTTACAAGGGGGTTGGTGTATGGAATATTAACGAGATCTATAGTGATGATCGATAGGATCTAGTACTTGATAGAGCTCTTGGACCTACCTAGATGTCCATTGATGCAGTTTGGTTAGCATTAATCATTTCGTAATTTATTACGTCATTTTCTATACAGGCATTTCTATCGCCAAAACACAGGTTGAATTCAGCAATAAATTTTATATTAAGATAAGGCAAGTGCAATCATACTGCTGCAATATATATCTTTATATATTTGCAGCATTATACAGCTTAGTTATACAGTATGCTGCTGTATCCAGTATTGCGTTAACAATAAATAGTTTTAAGTTGAATACTGAACAGCTTAACATCCATTAACGCCAGAAACATTCATTTTATTTCTTCCTGGGAGTTACAAATGTCGAAAAAATGTTTCGTGTAAAATTCCTTATTTAACAAAAACTAGCTTGATCCTAGATTTTTTTGGGGTCAGCCGTACATCTCGGTGTACATGTCTTACAGCTTGCATTTTTTAAATAACATTCATTGTGACCCGAAATATTGTTATACCCACTTAAATGAAAATAAAATCGAGGCTGCATTTTTCTATCCTTCAACCATTCATTTCTTATATTTATTTGCATTCTATTTCACAGAAAACAGAGTATTTATCAATATTTAGCCTTGAGTTTTATTAGCGCGCAAGCATCATGCAACAGAAAGTAAAAATAAGTCTTCAAATGACAACGCATGCATCAACTGACTTATCTTTTCATTGATATTTCTACTTGTGTATGTTTTAAAATAAGTACACATCTGGGAAAAATAATTCCCGAATTAATCAATCTGAAGAATACAATTTAATTAAAACTACACAATGACAACCTGAAAATAGGAGAGCTAGGTTGCAACATAGCTGTTATCGATAAAAACCCTCGCATACAGATATAGTAACATATATGTTATCTATAAGTATTATTTTGGTTACTTTGTAATGACCTTTTCAATTTAAATAACATGAAATGGCACCACTTCTCACATTTGCTTTTACCTTTAACGTATCAATTAGTCTTATCTGTGAGATAATGATTTCAATCCATCATGTGTTGCTTTTGTCATACGTGTAGATTTAATAATATTCTGCATCATATTATTTTAGTGCTGTAACCTCAACTATAAAAACATCCGATGTGGGTAACACAGGACTTTCCCTATATAATGAAATGCGATTACTTCCTTTACGGTAAAATAATGATAAATAAAATCATTGGGACAATGTTTGTGGTGTTGAATTGTATATTAAAATTGGATAATTTTTTATGACAACATGTAAAACTATTACAGAGTTACCCTAGAGATCTTAACAAAACTTGCCTGTCCCACACAGTGTGAAACTCACTTTGTTTCAAATCAAAAATATTAATTCCCCAAAGGGATAGAAATATCAAAGAAATGTAATTTAATTTTCTAATATATTGAATTATTATCTATTTACCGTCATTTTTTGTTAATTTAGTGTCTTTCTCATCAACTGGCGACATTTTCCTCAACTTGGCGACTCCTTCAAAAAAACGTAAGTTTGCTATATTTTTCCAAATGTGCTTTGATTCGGACTTACGAATTTACTTACTACATTTTACTACATTTTTAATGCCAATGCATGTATTTAGATTTTTTTAAATGTGCATCATCTCGGAAACGGTTGATGCAAGCGTTTTCAAATTGATGGTATTCGTTTTCCAATAAAAAATTTCATATAAAATTATTATTTATTTAATTTATTAAATATTCTAAAATGTTTATTATTTTTTTCAAAAAGACATTCGACAATTGAGAGGTCTTCCAAATATTCTACCACATTTAAAATCGATTGTGATACAGTGCGAATAAAATTCAGTACACATAAAATGCATATAAGTTCTATAGAGTCAATGGCGACGGCAATAATATGGCGCCATGCCCCAGACGTGAAGACGCCAGTTTTATAATAGGGCGGACAATTATTTATGGCCAATAAATTACATTATGACATCAAAGCAAGTGCGAGTCATGACGCAAACAAGGCCCCTAGGCATAGGAGAGGATCCAATTAAGCTTAACATAAGCTCCACCAAAAGGAATGGGGCCAATGGTACTAGATTAATAATATTCACTACTGTATCACAACAAGGAAATAGCTCTAGGTAAAAGACTTATCTGTCACTGCTATGTTAATAATTCATGAATTTGGGAAATAACATTTAATGATAAAGAATGAATAATAATACGAATGCCTCAATAAACATTAATTTGCTTAAATTACGTCTTGTCACTTATGGATATTAATTTATATTTTATGTCTATTAATCAAATTTGCATTTTCAAAAACACCTGGCAACACTAAAAATTAACTATGGGTTATCACTTTGGCAATGTACAGAAATTTGGAATTAGTGGCCATTTCTAATCTATAATAAAACTCAAGTATTAATAATTTTAATTTACTTCAGCACATTAATAATATTCTAATACTCACTGATTGTAATAGTCGTACCAATTTTCAATTGAAACTCTCCATTTGTTCCTGATATATCGCTTCCAAAAACTCCCGGACACACACACCCACGCAGAACCGGCCACACAATTTGTTACCATAAACCCCTGGGTTGGTCGTGTGGTCTGGGCCTTCAACACCCACGCAGAACTGGAAATATTTATTGAATCCCCTTACGTCTTAGAAATTCCATGTAGAATCCGTAATGGCCATCATCTAATCTCTATCGATATATAATCTTAGAAATAGATGTTTCAAGAACATTTTTTGAACCGGAAGTGGAAATCCTTAGTAAATAATTCTACATCTTCTCGAATATGATACAAGATTTGAATTTGATCTGCCAAAATCTGCTATCATCTAAATTTTATTTATAGACAAACTTCAGAAATAGATGTGTCAAGAAAAATGTCTGAACCCGAAAGGGGAATCCTTTGCAAATCATTGTACCTCTTTCCAAATTTGATGTGAAATTTGATGAAATTTGTCTTTCAAAATGCATATCTATTATCATCTAAGTTCTATCTATAGGCTGCCTTGAAAAATAGATATTTCAAGTAAAATATAATTTTTTAACAGGAAATTAAAAAGAACCGGAAATGGATATATTTAATGAGAGCCCTACATTCTCTTGAATTTAATGCTGTATCTATGTTATTTATCCTGTTAGATCCTGATTGTAATACTTCATGTAGATGTGTCAAAGAAAAATTATTTGTAAAAAGAATAGAATGGCAAAAATTTTGCCACCAATAATATTATTGGTTTTACACTACATATAAAGGATTATAAAAACAAGCAATTTTAAAATGTTTGTAAGACTAATTATACTATCCTGCGCCAAACACTTACAATACGTTATGGTTAAAATCACTCTTGATAGAAGCTTTTATTCGCAACTACTACACTTTTAAATTTTCTACAATAAGTTTTGTATTATAAGTTGGTAACTTGTCGTTTAAGCCCTTTGATACTTTTATTTCAGTTATGTTATATCCAGTTCAAAAATTAATCTAAAATAAAGAATCATTAATGCTAACAAGTACCTTTCAATATTATGAAGACAAAGTTAAAAATGTTTACCCTCAGTTCTTTTGTAAGCTACTATTTAAAGTACAAAAATCTTCTTAAAGTGTTATACTACTTTTAAAAATCTTCTTTAGATAAAAAGAAAAGAAAACTTTTATGTTGTCTCGAGTTCTTAATAACTTTACTAATGATTGTTTCTTATAATCAAATTAAAAGTTTCAAAACCCTAAGAAAAAAGAGTTACAAAGAGAAAACTAAATCTTTGCAGTTCCGTCAACTTTTGTTGGTTATTCACGACATTAGAGAACTATCAATGTTTACAGAACACTAGTCTATAATATACTTTTATGCGTCATGCATTGCAAACTAGCAAATTTTTCCGGCATTTATCGTACTTTTAAGTATGTGCACATTCTAAAACATTCCAAATCATGGCATTCTTAAAATATCCGTTAAAAATATATAATTCCCCTATAAAAAATTAAATGTAATTAATACATATTCTTGTAATTTAAATGTATCTTAATAGACAAATAAAAAAAATAAAAAACACGGTTTTTGTTTATAAGTATATTTATTAAAATATTAGGTTTGTTCAATATATACCAAAATAATAATGATAAAGTAATGGTACAATGTATTCCTATAATGTATATTTTATATCTGTTTCAAGAATTAATTAAGATATATACGTAATAATTTTTTCGGTGAGGAAGGGCGGTTATAGTACCTTTAGCTCTAATTGAACTGAATGTAGTGTAATTTGAAGAGATTATTTAGATAAAATATCAATAATTCTTAATCTTATATTATCTCATTGCAACATCCAATAAAATACATTACCATGAATTTATTAAACATATTTATCTAATACTAACAGTATACCCGTTCCACGTACGGACTATACAATATAAATAAAATTAAAATTCTTAATTACGTGCAAATACTTATAATATTCTAAACGGTACTGTTAACCAAAACATTCAATTAGATATTGAATTTTATACTCCTAAAAATATAAAAATATGTATCCTCGCATTACAAAATAATCTTCACATGCAGATGTGAAGAACAAAACATTTTCGTCCCGTTTGTAAACAAATTTATAAAATATCTGCGAAAATGATAGCGCATGTAAATGTATTAGAAGGTATTACATTATTTTTCTGTTTCAACCATTGGTTTGTTTAACTCTAAGGAGTTAAACACGATATCCATAATATTAAAAATTGATCGTTTGTTTATGTATATCAACATAAAATCGAAGCTTCCACTCGGATTTTTTTCTTCTTCTAAAACGTAAGTATCGAACCAATACTTCAAATTTGGAAAGATTTTTAAAAAATTTTAAATAAACTAATTTTTTCGGGGGAGATATGGGAATCTATCTCCTTATTCAAAAATGAAGTTAGAACCTCTGTTTATTTTAACAATTAACAGATAAATTTCGAAGGGCCTCTTAAGTAACTTAAGGGGAACTTAATTAAGGGGTCTTAAGTAATTTAAGTCGAGTTTAACTATCTTACGACAATGACTAATGAATTGAACAATAATTAATTAAGTATAATTTTTATAATTAATTAAGTATAATTTCAAGCTTTCAAATACGATATATTAATGAAGGATAATTTGACACAATATATATGATTTAATTGTAGATAGAAAAGACTGAAACAAATATATCTTTTTAATGAATGTATATCCGAATACATCATCTTTTGGTGCTAGAGTGCAATGTAGGGTGGCGGGGAAAATGGCTACTTTTAGCCATCATCATGCGTAATGGCAACTTCGCACGTGTAACATGGAAGCATTTCACAAATGCTGAGATGACTGAATTCATTTATGCTTTTAGTAATTTGAGATTTGAATAAATCTGCAGCTCCCATTAAAAGTAGCTCTAATTTCAATAAAAAGAACAGTATAGCGCCAATCCAGTCTTCTTGAGAAAGCTGCAAACTTCGACCGATATATATTTTCTTGTTAATTTATTTTCAACAAGAAAGTTAGTTATTTGAAACTTACATTAAATTGCAACTACCAGTAAAAGTATCTCTAATTCTGAATTAAAGGAACAGTATAGTGCCAATCTAGTCTACTCGAGAGTTGCAAACTTCGATCAATAAATATTTTCTCGTTAAATTATTTATTTAACAAACAAGTTAATTATTTGAAAAGTGCATTAAAATTCAGCTTCCAATAAAATAGCTCTAATTTAAATAAATAAAATAATATAGGCCCAAACCACTCAACTCGAGTGTTGCATACTTCGAATAATAAATATCTTCCCGTTGATTAAATTATTTATTTAACACGGAAACAATGATATACTTTCGACGAACCTCCGACTCACTAATGTTAATAGCAAATTAATAGATTATATGTTTTCCGGGACCTCTCTGGATACTTCATGAGTATTGGTTATTACTCATATTTTACTGAACAAATATTGTGTTTAGACAAGTATATATGGACACGTATTTTGTATGGGCAAGTATATATGAGCAAGTATTAAACAGGTAAACTAACACTCTTAAAACATTAGGTAGTAACATTTTTTAATAAGTTTTATTTTATTTAACAATGTACGGTATATAACGTTAAAAATAGGCTTCTCAATCGAAAATTGTCCTAGTTTGGTATTACCACGTGGGCATGTTTCATCCTTTTAGGCCACCGAGAAAGATTTAAGAGGATTTTAAGAGACTCCCTCCAACAAAAAATTCAAAATCCGGTTCTATTGAGTTTGATTATTGGACAAGATTCAGTCTTTAAAGCCACCGGTGTGCTTAAGAGTATGAAAAGACTTCAAAAAATCTGTAATCTTCCCCCCGGGAGAGGGTCGTAAATCGATCTACATAAGTTCTGCCTAATGATTGATAACATAAATGTGCAAAGATTCCTCCATCTAGGTCATCAGGAGACTTTTGGAGAATCTAAAAATACTTTCCAACACACCCCCAATGTCCTCTGTTTCCAGAGCCCAGAGGTTAAATTGAAAATCCGTCTTCGTTAGGTCCTGTTCCATGGATAATTCAATCTTCAGTTCCGGAGGGGATTTTGGAAATTCCGAGAAGACAGAAACACGTTAGTCAATTATTATATAAATGTATTATTATTATGAAAGTATACAGTATTATTATGAAAAGAAGCAAATCAGTCTCTTCATAATAATACTGTACGTAGTTTATATGTTTGTGTGAGACCAGGAGGTATTTATGCAGTTTTGAGATTTATCCGATAAGTACAAAGAAACAAAGCGCGGACTCGTAGTCGCCAGTTTATGACAGTCTTGGTCCGTGAGGTCATGATCCCAATAATTTCAGTTCACATAAATCGCAGGTGTGGTTGCGGCAAAGAAATCTCCTTGGGGCCAAGATTTAAACCCAGCAACATTGTATGTGTTGCTACATCGCCTTGGGGAGCAACCAATACAGATACGGAGGGCGTATCTGGACCTCAGGCAAAATGATGTAACAACGAGGAGAAAATTCAAGATATAATTCAGTCAGTTGGAGGCTTGGGATGTCCTAGAAAGTGTAATGTTTTTCAGTAAATTGGAGCCAGCGACCATCCAAATGCTGTATTCCGTAAGATTGGAATCCAACCATCCTAGAAGTACTAGTGGCAATTCGACAATTATTGTTCAAGAAACAAAGTGTGTTTTTCGTAGTCAATTGCAGCAATTCATCTCCTAGAGTGCGTTTCAGTGTCCATTACAAACAGCAATGAATGCTCTAAAGGGTGCTTCAGTGTCCATGACAAACAGAGGTATGTGCCAATCTGCATTATATAATAGCTCGAATATAGGATTTTGGAAAAACATTATAAAGCCTGGTCTCACACGGGCATGTTCTCCTCCTTAAAAGTGTATATAAAATTTATGTACGTTTAATAGTAATCATATGTGCAATAAATAATGGTTGTTTTAAAAGCTAAAATTGTGAAATTCAATGTGAGTATGTTAATTAATGATTATGGAAAAATGGATCTTAGGAAATCGCACAAAGAATAAATGGTGGGTTATTTCGACTGAGATATGAAATGTTCGAATATACGATTCACGATCACTAATTTAATTAAGAATTACAATTCAATCTAAATTCAAATTATATTATAAAGGAAATTACCCCCAATGTCAAGTTTCTTTCACCACAGTTTGTATGTATTATTTTAACATTCTCATTCTTAACAAAAATTCATCCCGCGAGAGGAACATAAGCAATTTAAATATAAATTGAATACTCTCTGCTAGAATTTTATAACTGCATACATACCTAACCTACTGAAAACCTGATCCTCTCATCATTACTCTGAAACTGTCCACAGCTGCAGCAAGAAACTAAATTATTGCAGCCTGTAAAACGTGGTTCATACTATCAGCGAGGTAACGTCCCCATCCATCAACCGACAGGATTATGCTTTCTTCATAATGCATGAGGATTCACGTGATATTTATATCTCATTGCATCGGTTAGTGTTGTCGCGTATCTCTCTCTGGGAACGTTAAATATTTATTGCTCGAATAAACCGCTTACAAAAAGTTTTCTTGCTAAGAATAGCAATTTATGAATAAATGCCCACTTTTTTTGTAAGCAAAATATATTTATAAAATTTCTCTATGCATTAAAAATTACCAGCAACACGCTATGAAAATAAAATTCGGTTTCATTTTTTGTCGCAAAAATATCTTTCATTTTCAACTAATTTTACATTTACAATTCCTGTATCACATAATATCCAGTGCATTCGAATATTTGTATAGTTACTTGAAGTAGTTTTTATATCAATCCATTCATTCAAAATTTATTCTTCTTTCCATATTACTGGATTTCCATTGATTTCCGTTGATTTCCATATTACTCCATATTTCATTTAAACCAGAGCTTTGCGCATTCAAAATGGCTGGTGGTCATTAAATGTGACACCTAAACATTTAATAGCAGTTGTTTATAACTTTTCTTAATATCAAAAGCTCTTTCCAATTCAAGTATATTTCTATATTACTTGATTAGCCATATCCACCAGAGATTTACGCATTCAAAATGGCTAGTGGTCATTAAATGTGACACCTAAACACTTAATAGCAGTTGTTTATAACTTTTGTGAATATCAAAAACTCTTTCCGATTTAAGTATCTTTCCATATTACTTGATTAGCCATTTAGAGCTATTAGAGCTTTGCGCATACCAAAATGACTAGTGGTCATTAAATGTGACACCTAAACACTTAATAGCAGTTGTTTATAACTTTTCTTAATATCAAAAACTCTTTCCGATTTAAGTATATTTCTATATTACTTGATTAGCTATTTCCACCAGAGCTTTACGCATTCAAAATGGCCAGTGGCAATTTTGAATGCGCAAAAGCTGGTTCAACAGCTACTTTCACCTACGCACATAACAGCAGCTGTTGAACCCTTTTCTGATTATAAAAAATGTTTATACCATTTGAGTAGCTTTATTACTTGATTAGATTAGCAATTTCCACCCGAGCTTCGCGCGTTCAAAATGGCTGGTTCTCACTAAATATGACACTTACATACATAACAGCAGTTGTTGATAACTTTATTAAATATCAAAAACTAATTACGATTTAAATATTGTTCTATTTTACTTATTTAGCCATTTTTACCCCGAGCTTCGCGTGTTCAAAATAGCTAGTGGTCATGAAATGTGACACCTGCACACTTAATATCAGCTGTTGATAACTTTATTACATATCAAAAACTAATTCCAATTTAAGTATATTTCTATATTACTTAATTAGCTATTTCCACCTGAGTTTCGTGCGTACAAAATGGCTGCTGATCTTTAAATGTGACACCTACACTCTTAACAGCAGTTGTTGATAATTTTTCTAAATATCAAAAACCCTTTCCGATTTGCGTATAAAGATGAGGCTCAAATTCTGACAACATATTAAGTATTAAAATATATTTAATCTAATTTCCGTTTATGACAAAATGATTTAAAGGTAACAATTATATCGCGTTATATTTATAAATCTATTTCATTTTTTCAGTTTTAATTGTTGGCAGAGAATGGATATCAAAGTTGAACTTTTATTTCTTAGAAGCAAAAGTTATGTAAATGTTTAGAAAATCCTTTAGCATCGTTAACTTTAATATGAATTTTTAAAAGTTTTGACTTCCCAGTAATCTGAAAGCTGAGAGTGATCAAATAAAACCAAAAAAATTCTTGCTGGAGTGGAAATACTCAATAATTAAGCAAGCTGGTTTTAAATTTTCCTTCGAATCTTCGCACCTAAATTTGAATTTTTCAAAATATTAGATTTTTCCATTGACTTGATGAGACAAATTAAATGACATCAAAACCGAGATTCCGGCTCGAATAAAAGTATTTGATTATTTTGAAAAGTGACATTCAGTGTTTTGATTACCTCTTAGCACCATCACACCTAATTTGAGTTTTCGAAGAAAGAATCTTCGCACCTAAATTTGAATTTTTCAAAATATTAGATTTTTCCATTGACTTGATGAGACAAATTAAATGACATCAAAACCGAGATTCCGGCGCGAATAAAAGTATTTGATCATTTTGAAAAGTGACATTCAGTGTTTTGATTACCTCTTAGCACCATCACACCTAATTTGAGTTTTCGAAAAAAGAATTCATTTCACAGAAGAATTTCGAAATAAGAGCTGTTGAAAAATTATTCCGATAAGGTTACAGCATATCTTTCCTTTCGATTGGCTGACTCATACACTAGATATATGATGATCATCTGTACTTCGCAATATGTTTAATGTTACAGGTACAAAGACTGCGTTATGAATTCTGGGGAAAGAAATAGGCGATTCCTGTGCCCTCTAGCGCCAAAAGATGCCGTCTGGGGACATACATTCATTCACGAAAAGGGCTTGTTTAAGTGTTTCCTATCTCCCATTAAAATGTGTACAGAGTTTTCTATCACCCTGTAGAAGGCAAACTTTAAGACTAGGGTGTAATCGTTAAAATACCAGTATTAAATATTTTCCCTACGTAACAACAACCGCCGTATCCTTCTACACAAACACACAATTTTTCCACAGTTTCATCGAGAAACAAGATTACAGCAATTTCCTCCCTCTTATATCCATCCACAGTATGCGCAACGTGGTGTCATCTATCAACGAGATAACGTACCCCATCCATCAACCGGCAGGATTTTGCATTCTTCATAATACATGAGGATCCACGTGATATTTATAACTCATTACACCGGTTTAGTGTTGTCGCGTAAATTCCAATGGGAAGGGGTTTCTGAAATGCTTTAAATATTTATTGTTCGAATAAAATATATGGATAATGTTTCCATGCCCAGAATTTTAGTTTTATGAGTAAATGCTATTTCAAGTGGAAAGCATGCAGTTTTACTTTCCCTAAAATGCATGGTAATGTATAGGGAATGTGTTGGAATCATGTCGAAAATCTCAATTCGAGTTTTCGATAGATAGACACGTTTTGGGACCTCTAGAATACGAAAAGACTATTCCTAACGTGACTTTGCGTGTGTGCGTGCTGATTTGATTTCATAAGCTTTGTGTGTGTGTGCTAATTTGATTCATAAAGCTTCATATCATCAATCTAATCCTATAAATTATGCAAGACAAGTTTTTTTCCAGTTATATATTTTATTTTGTTATATTTAAACAAACACCTGAGTTTTGAATTTTTCCATTTTACGGCAGAGTTTTCGAAGGGGAAGACAGAAAGTGCCAGTCCATTATCCCAAAATCGAATAAATCTATCGACAGTTTCAAATGAGTACACTTTTTTCCTCAGCTTTGTTTTAATTCGCTTTTTTAAACTAAACAGTCTTTCACGTGAGATACTGCTTACAGACATCACTTCACGAATCAACAACAGTATGCAAAAGGTTTGGATACATATCCATATTGTCTTTAATAATTGTTTTAAGATAGATTAAGAAAGTAAATATATGTAATTAATACTTTGAACTAAATTTTTGAAAAGCTTCCATTCAGCTTGAAAATCTGCTGGAGAGCATCCTCATAAAAATAATATAAATTTTTCATATCCTCAATTCCATAGGCCGAACTATTTGTGTTGGGCAGGTCTTTGGGATTAAATACCAAAAATGCATTCAGAACCTTCTGATAGCCTGAAGGGAATTTGTCATCTAGATTGGATTTTAAGCTTTGAAGCAATTTCTGGCAAGTAAAGTAAAACCCCAGAGTACATGGTTGGATTTTAATATTTTTGTAACCACCAGTTTCTTGCATCTCTACTTGAAATTTAAAAAATTGGAAATTTGACGTTGCTTGCAGATCCTATATTGCTTCGACAGTGGAACTAACATTTCTTAAAATGGACGATATGTTGACACTGTCCTTTATGGACGCTGACCACAGAACATTTAATGTAGATAATACATCATTAAAAAATTACAAACTCAATTACATTTCCAGTTTTGATCTTGTTGCAGAGCCCTTCAGAGTACACAATATGTTTCTTTATTTGCAATATTTTCCAGTGCACTAATGAGATATTCATGTGATTTTATAATGGTATTTAAAGCGTGGAGAAAGAAAACCATATCACCTCATAAATCGACTAAAATTGAGCTACTTGTACCTCTAAAACTTTTTGATATTTCTTGCAGATATGCATATCTTATTGCGGAACGCTTTAAATAGGAAAATAATGTGGTGAAGATTTATTTCACTTGCTTGAATATCAGTTCTTTTTTTCACTCTATCGCTTATGACTAAATTTATTCGGTGAAGCATACAATATATTGTAAACAGCAGGGTTGAGGAACTAATTTTGCCTCCATTATCTAATATAACGCTTTTTATTAAAAGTTGATCCAAGTATTAGCAAAAAATATATATAGCAGTTGTGAAAAATGAATTTTAACTTCAAACAAGGATCAATTTAAATCCCAATTTTTCACATACATAAAATATCTATCGGTTGTCATTGATTGAGCAGCACCAGTACTCATATTTTGTTTCTATTTAATATTTACAGTAAACAGTGCACGTTAATTGCTTTATTTTCATTTATAATTCCCGCTTAATGCAATTTATTTAATAAATCTCTCACCGTTATAAATCTCCGCACAGCTTGAAATTTACTCTAATAATACCCTTTCTCAGCTGAAATCAGTAATTAAATTATACGGTGACATTGAAATGTGAACAAGCATTGACAGATCGGTGATGGATCTTTATTTGATTTTAAAGGAAGTTTGGGAAATTTTCTGGCACAGCCGGAAAGCATGCGTAATATATGAGAAGTAGTTTATATTTGGTAGTTAATGTATGCTATAAGCAAGGATTATTTGTGTTATCTTTATTTCTCCAGCAATATTTAGTATATATAAAAGTAAAATATTGCCACAGCTAAAATTCTCGTAGAGATTGATGGATGGATATAAACTTTTGAGTATCCCTGTATGCTAATCGACAAGTATCAGAACGTTGGGTGTATGTTTGTCTACTTGCCTGTTATCAGGATAACTTAAAAAAAAGCTGTCGTCAGCACATCATTTCTACTATACACTTTGGAGAAATATATTTTTTTGTATATTTGGGAAATATTCATTTTCATGCTCATGTATAAATAGGTTAAAGAACTTGTACCACAAAATGAAAATATACAGTTTTGTTTCGAAATGTTAATTTATTTATTTAATCGAAAAAGATATAATAGCTCGAGAACTGATCATGGCAATGTTCTAAATGTATATTATTCATCCTCATATAATGGATTAGTAAAATGAATGTTTATTTTGTATTAATTTATCGATCTCATTCTATTATTTAACATTACTTACTGACCTCATTGTTTAACGTAGCATTATTAACTAACCAGATAAATTTTCAATTACCTCTCTAAAAGCCAAGTGTCAGTATGTCATAGAACAAAATGCAACCAAGTGGTACTGAAAACACTCATGTATACTAATTTTACCTTGCTGAATCCAAATCTGAAATCAGTTTTTCAAATTAAATCTTGGATCTGGAGAAATAGTCTCTGAAAGTTTAAACTTTTTTGCTATCTTTGTGATTATAAACTCAGGCCGAAAGCATTGCCATAACATGATTTAACTGCATAGTCATGAAATGTTAATGCCTGGAGAAATAAAAATAAAATGTAATTCAGCTCAAGGAGTTAGAAATGAGTCCACCACTATGATTCAGCTAAATAGGAAAGTTAACATTGAGAGGTAACAATATGACGTAGGTAAAGGATGTAATGGCGTAGCTTAGTGGCGAGAAATAATTCGAAAGGGAAATGCATGAAAGGGCAAAAAGATAATCATGACGTAAGTAAATTATATAACGATGTAATCTAATGACGTGAAAATTATATAGAAGAAAACGTTCTGCGAGGGGAAATTGTACGAGGAAACTCAGCTCACTACGTGCTCTGGGGGTTTTCGGCTTGCTCGTACTCTACGAGCCAAGAACGAGCTAAACAAAGAAGCTAGACAAAAGGAGAAATACACTTAAATGGGGTAAAGATGCAACGCAATTGCGTGAAAATTTGATAAATTAAAATGTTCCACGAGATGAAACTGTGCTGGAAGCCCGCTGGATACTGTGCTGGAAACTGTGCTGGATACATGTTCTGGAAGCCGAGAACGAGCACAACAAAAATGTTGAACTACGGTATCAAACAGTATCCATGTGAAGTTAAAGAGAATAGCGTAGGGAAAATACCGCATATTTTAATAAATGGAAGTTCTAAATCGATGAGAGTGATTTTTAATGAACTTGTATGCAGAAATCCAAAGTTTTTTAACGATGCTTAATACTTCTTTAATTTTAGCTCGTTTGTTAAATTTATTCTAAAACACGTCTAATATTTCGAGAATAGTTTATGACCGTACCGTATAGAATGAATCCTGGTTTTTACTCTCATAGCCTAGTTGTATATTCACTGCTATAATAGCAGTATATTTGCACTTAAATTCATGCTTCTCAATATTTCATATTGCGTAAATTAAAACATCGGTTCTTAATATAGAATCTGTGTACTCGATTCCTGTAGAAAATTTGTTGTAGAATATTGACAAGACGATATATATATATTCTCTTATCGCTATTCTACATCATATTTTCTATAAGAAATTGATCGATATTTTAGAGAAAACACTCTAAAAAAACATTCCCTCTAAATACTTTTTATAAATGAGAAGTGGAATTTTGTTTCATAAATAAAGACATGCCACCCACAATGGCCCTTTTAACGTATTTTATGATATTCCCTTGCAGTTATCTAACGCATTCTTTTATTTGTATATGAGCTTATAATTCACAGTAAGAACACAGTTAATGTTATTTTGCCATAAACAGACAGTGCAGACGATAATTCCAGAAAATATCTTATATCATTTTGTATCACCTCCACAGTTGCTTTATATTTTCAATTTTTTATTAGCCACAATTGTGTATTTATAATTAACTACATTTTTTTTTGTGGTTTAGGGATGATTTGTCTGTTTTAAGTATTCGAATGGACTTTTATAAATATTTTCCCTACATATACTCGTATATTATAATGCATCAGAAAGTATTATGATGGTATCGAAAATTGGAATTCGAGTTTTCGACCGAAACCGAGAGTAAGTTTCTCTGAACTTGAATCAAACGTTTGGGTTTATGATTATTTGTTTGTGTGTGTGTGTGTATTTGTGTGTGCTTGTTTGAATTTATGCATGTTAGTGTATGGTTGTGTGTGTGTGTGTGTACAGGTATGAATGTATGTATGTTAATGTATGGTTGTGTGTCTATGAGTCTGTAGATGCGATATCTTACGAATGTTCTACCCAAATTGAAATTTTTGAAAAAAATTGAATTGAATCGTTCTGCATAAAATCAACTATGTATGTACATGCCAACAAAACTTCGAGGTCTTGCCATTGCTTTGATATTAACTATTTCATAAACTACATTTTAAATCGTAAAACGGTTTATATCAGTGTATTTTTCTGCTATTTATCTAAAAATATACCAAATTTCATGTGGTACGTGACAGGAAAACTCGAGGAACACAAAATTTGTCAAACAGTGGCGGCGTCAGCCATTTTCTTTTTTAATATATAGCTTTTGATGGGATTTCTAAACCTTGGAGGCAGAGTTTCCCTTTGCCTTCATTTTAAACAATGCAATTAATGCTAAAGTGGTTGCATTATTCTTTTCGCTCAACGTACCTACAAACCTAAGCAATATATCAATATATATATATATATATATATATATATATATATATACATATTTATATATATATTTCCAATCTTAATATGCTAAAATCGTGAATTTTAACACAGAAATTCTGAATCATAACTCAACTTTAAACTCCATAAATTTATTTGCGGTAAAAATACATTTTTACAACATATTTGCAGTTCTAAAATAATGAAAATACACGTCACAAATTTATGGTTTTAGAACATTACTGGCATAATAATAAGTTATATAAGAAGTTTATTTACACTTTCTTTTATTCACAACAGTAGCCTTCGTTTTTCTATTGTACCCTTTACCTGGGGAAATTTTTAACTCAACTGTCGTATTTGATGCATAAAACCCTTGAAATGTGCTTTGAAAAATAAATTTTATGCCTTGGGCTTCAAGGAAAAAATATGTTTACTCTAAAATTCAACGTTTTCTTTATCCAATTGTTTGAAGGGCATGTTCAATATTTTCTATTCGAATATATACTTCACCGCTGTACTCCATGGGCATTCTAAGCTTACTCAGTAATCCAAGTTTCTAATGTATAAACTAAGAATTAAAACTTTGTTAAATACATAATTTAATAGATACAATGTATTAGCCTGTGTCTGGGGCAAAAACAGTCTCCATTTTCAGGATGAACCGATAGAGCAGCCACCTTATTCAAAGTAAGAAGCAAAAATGTATTATGCTTCAATGGAGGTTGATTCTCTGTTATTTGTCTCTACCTCTAAAATCAGTTAATATTTTCTCTGAATTAATTGCTGCACTTAACGAAATTTCATTTCTCAGTTTTCATGCAGTAGGTTAATCGTGATTCTTTATATTAGTTTTATTTTGTGAACTCTAATTGTATATTTAAATCAATTTTGAACATCGTATATGAGAAAACATAATGTTAATGTGATATTTCATTCACTCTTTACTCGAAATCAAACATCGAGAAAGCATTATTTATCAATTTCTTTATCCCCGTTAACAAAGGATTATTTTAAATTCCACACAATTTCCTTGCAATCAAACGTCATACCCTAAAATCCTCAAAATTATCTGTGACATTTTTGTCTATCGATTGCATTTAAAACAAATCTTATGTGGGCAACACGTCACTTTCCGTACATAATACAATAACTTTACTGTTTAGACCCATGATGCAATATTTTAAACATAAGTTGTTAATTGGCATCTGGAGCTTTTCTGTTAAATTTATCTGGCGCTATATTTTTAATTTACATTTCGCGTTAATCTAACTCGACAAATTAAAATATTGCTAAATCCACTAAACAATATTTTCCACAAATTAAACGATTTTAATTATTAGAAAATATTAAATTATCATCAAGTTTTGGGGTAATATTTATTAATTAAACATCATTTTTGCCAATTTGGCGACATTTTCTTCAGTTTTGCAAAGCTTTAAAAAGTCGTCAAGTTGTCCATATTTTGCCAAATTAATCAACAACGTCAGTCATTTTAAGAATACTTGGGAGTTACTTTAATTATGACTACTTATTTAACTATATTGTAAATTATTTAATACTTATTTAATATGCATTTAATATGTATTGTATTTTTAATCATTTAAATGAAAACATTATTCGAAAATTGGGGGTTCTTCCGCACATTCAATCTCGATTAAAATCAATATTGTTCCATTATTCACTGACTGTAATTATAGTACCAATATTTTTGAATCACTCCATTAGTGAGATATCACGTTCCAGTTACACGGGTACACACATTAACTTACACACTAACATACCCATACACACTCACACTCACACATACACACACTCATCCACACACATACTCATCCACACACACACTCATCCACACCCGCATACACACACACCCTCATACACACACCCTCATACACACACACACACCCTCATACACACACACACACCCTCATACACATGTACAGACATCACCTCAAAAATGTTCAATTTGAGTTCCGGGATGCTTGAAACATGCTCTACTGTCAAATACTTGAATTTGAATTTTCTACCGATAGCACCGTCAAAACTTTCGATCAATAGCACTTATTGTCAGAAACTTTAATTCGAATTTTCGATATATATTCGGATACTTTCACGATACATTATGCTATGTACGTAGGGAAGGTAACAATAGCCAACCGAGATAATGCATAAATAATTAAAAAAGTTTAGTATCTATCAGAGCATTTGTTCAAAAATTAAGGTGCTTACAAACGAAATAAACGGTTGAACACCATATTGTTTCACCCAAATGTCAAAATGATGCGATAAAGTTCACCTACGTCTCTTATCTAGAAAAATAAAATTCAACACATTTCCGCTATAGATTATGGAACATGAGTCTCTGCGACCATCAACATTCACTGCTAGATATGTTTTCTATCGGAGCCCTGTACTCACAAGCTATCTATACTTGTTAGGAATTTTAAAGTGACTTAAATCTTTAAAAATATTAGTAGTAACATTTGTTCAAAGTATTTATTTTATAGTTTAGTCATAACCTGCTTACATATAAGCTATTATTTGTTTTATTTAAATAATTAATTGACTAAATTCAAAATGTGAAAACAATTTATGCGGTTCTAATCGTCAACTTTTGCAACATTTAATTGCCACAAGTTTCCAAATTCTAATTTGAAGAATTATGCGCAATTTACTTAATTGCATGTTTTATGTCGGAACAAAATTATACTTTAATTGCATTGCAATTAATGTTTATTTAGCCCAACTTCCAAAGTATAATTTTAGACTATTAAGATTAAATGCAAGAAAATTTCGAAATTTCACATGTCTGAAAAGTTTATAGTTACCAGAATTTCTTCAGTGACGCTTTTAGTTGCGCAGGTAATATAATTAATTATAAGCAAAAAATTATATTTTACAGAACAAAATTACATAGAAAAGAATGATATTTAAAAAAAACTGATGTGGGCAACACATGACTTTCCTTATATAATGTAATTAATTTACTACTTTTACAGAAAAAAAAAGTAGGTTTTTCTTATAGTAGATACTAATATTCTTTCCAAGATATTAAATTTTCGACAATTAGTCGTCATTTTTATCCGTTTGGCGAGATTTTCGTTAATTTGGCAACATTTCAAAATTTCGCCAAGTTGGCGACATTCCGCCAAATTCGTCGCCAAAATCTCGCCAAGCGTTATGCACTAAGAAATAAGTTATTCTTACAGCAGATAAATGACTATTGGCGTTCAAACACAAAAGTATTACTAAAAGTATATTTTTTCATGAATGGAATGAGCTAGTTCCACGAGAATGATGTAACCCAATTTATCGCATGGTATTACATATGAAAAGTGAACATGTTTCTCAATAGGAATTTTTTTTATATGACCTTTTGATAATTTTTTTTAAAAAAATGAACAATATCTCGAGAACGGTTCATTTTAGCGTTCTAAAATGTATGTCAATCGCTTTCTAATGAAAAATTACATAAGAAATGTCTATTTGCGTAACTTTATTAGTGGTTTTGATTTTTTGACGATTTTTTCAAAATTTCATTCGAAAATTTAGGGGGGTTCTTAACATTCGATTGCATATAAAAGCAATAGGCTTCCAGTGTTTATGGATTGTGATTTTTGTACCAAATTTGGTTCGAATCGGTCCATTCGTTCGTCAGTTATCGTCTCCACACACACACACATACTTTCACACACACACACACATACTTTCACACACACACACACACACACACACAGACATCACTTCAAAAATGTTTGATTCGTGATCAGGGATGCTTGAAACGTGCTCTCCCGTCGAAAACTCGAATTCGAATTTTCGACCCCGTCACAATACTTTCCTTATACATTATGTATATAAGGAAAGTAAAAATACATAGCTGGAAGTCAATACATCCATCCCCGGTTACCCAGACAAAGTTATATTTACTGATCCATTAGGAACATTTTATTTAATTTATTATTTTTGATATATCTTACATGTAACACACAGAATTTAAACGAATTAAGAATGATATTTTTACCAAACTTCTTGTTGAATGATTCCACATGCACAAAGTAGGAGAACATGCATACTGTATAATTTTTGCTTTCTCATAGTACAAAATATAGTGAGAAAGTAATATTTTCACGAAGATTTCAACTTAGAGATTTCGATGCCAACACATGTTTTAGAATTTACCGAACACGTTTTAGCTATTTTTAGAGTGATTTCCGTTTGAATGTCTTTCTTTCTTTCGACCCAGACCGTCCGACCTACCCGAATGTGCAAAGCATCTGTTTAGAGAGCCGTGTAGTGCCACCCAATCTGAACTGGAACCCAGTGAGGTCCACATATACTAGGTTCCAGTATAAATCGGGCTTTCTCTGCAACCAACCTATCACAAGGACCTAAGGTTTCACATATTTAACGTTTCCGTAACACGGAGACAGTTTGGGAACCGGCACAGAAAATGAAACTTGATTCCTCTGTGTGCAATCCCCGTGCTCTTACAACTGGGCTATCCCACCCTTCGTCTGTTTGTCTGTGGTCAATTTTTTGTGTACATGATTTCAGCCACAAATCACAAAAGATGTTCATAAAAGTTTATACCGGACTTTGTAAAGGAAAATCTAGAACTGGCTAGAATATTTGGAAATTTGACCGAAAACTTCGAAATGTTTTTAAAAACTTTCATATTTTCTTAACATGACAGAACTGGACAAAATTTTAATTATTATGCTTAAAATGGGTTATTTATAGCTCAATGATTACGAAACTTAACAGTATCAATCATTTTAGTGCAAAATTGACCGCGAAGCAATTTTTGTGTTAGTGACGTCATTACTCCCTCTCGGAGAGGATTTTGGGGCAATTACCCTCCCAAGGAGGTACGTTGTCAAACTTTGTATTAATCGAAACATTTTTTCAAGCTCTTTAACATTCTAACATTACAGCACGCTTTAATTAGGAAGACCCATTAAAATGAAGGGTAACATACCATAATTGCTATCATTTAGACCAACGATGCAAATTTTTCATTTTTTGTTTCTTGCAAAATTTGAAAAAAAAAGTCACAAGCAACTTAAAAAGGGATTTTTGTATGAGAAAGTAGAGTTAAGCCACACATCATTCAAAGTTTTTTTTTTATTATTTTTAGAAAACTCTGCAAAATACATGAATTCAGACCTCTAAGAATACTTTTTTCCAAACATAAAATCTCACATTACATATAACAGAAGTTATATGTAAAACTTCTGTTATATGTAATGTTCTGTTATATGTAATACTGAGACATTGTGTATGTGCTGTATTGCTATAATTTTAATATTAGAATATTTTTTTAATATTTGATTATTCAAATGAATCCTAATACACCTCTATATTTAATTTCCCTTGATTTTAGAAAATCATTTGATACCATTGACAGAGATACGTTATGAAAGATACTTGATAGTTATGGAATCCCACAAGAAAAATTATTAACCTTATTAGGGAGCTATACAGAAAAAGCAGATGCTGTGTTGAAGTAAATGGAAAACTGACAGAACCCTAGCAAATTAAATCAGGGGTAAAACAGGGATGTGTGATGTCAGGTTTATTATTTTATATAGTTATTGACAAGATCATGAAGAACACTATCAAAGACAGGAGAAGAGGCATTGGATGGAAATTTACATAAGTTTTAGAAGATTTAGATTTTGCAGATGTCACTGTTCGTTTGGCCTCTAGATTTTTTTGATCTACAACTGAAAACTAATGGCCTTAACAAGTTTACTAAAACTACTGGTTTACGAATCAATAAAAGTAAAACAAAAGTCTTAAGAATTAATGAAAAATCTTCTGAAAATGTAAACGTAGATGATGGACCTATTGAAGATGTAAATAGCTTTACGTACCTTGAAATACTTGTGAACAAGAAGGGTGGAACAGAGGAAGAAATCAAAATCAGAATTGCAAAAGTTCAGAATTGTTTTAGAAAACTAAATAAAGTATGTAGTGCTACTAATCTTAATTTAAAAACCAAAATCAATCTTTTTAATTCCTTAGTGAAGAGCGTTTTATTGCATGTAAACGAAACAATGAAATTAACAAAGAGACAGTGCAACAAGGCGAATGCCTGACAGACTAAATGCCTAAGGAAAATTTTGGGAGCATTTTTTCCTTATGTTATTACAAACACCGAACTCTACAAGAACATTGGACAGAAAGCAATAGAGATGGAAATAAAAAACCGTAGATGGAAATGAACTGGACGTTAGGATGTAAGCGAACTGGACAAAATGGACTGTCTTAAGAATCCCACAGCATGACATCCCTGCTGTGGCACTTATTTGGGCGCCCGAAGGAAAAAGATCTCAGGGTCGACCCGAGTTAACTTGGAGAAAATCAATAGAACAAGAGATGAGATGGGCGAGCTGATGGGATGGGCGAGCTGATGGGATGGGAGAGCTGATCAAAAGCAAGGACTGAGGCACAGGATCGACCAGGGTGGCGGCGCAAGCTGAATGCCTTATGTGCCACTAGGAACTATAACCACTAGGCACACCAATATAACCACTAGGCACACCAATAAGCCACTAGGCACACCAATATAGTAGAATAGACTTCTATAATTCAAAAATATACTATTTTGAGGAATGTTAAAACATCAAATTTGTATAAGCTTTAATGCGCAATTAAGCAATTATTAATTACTAGCCGCCTTTGGCGACCAGCCTGTTCGCTACCCTTGAAAATTCTGACCGTGGCAAATTCTAACCGTGGCACACTCGCTGGCGCGACCTACCAGTAAAGTGTAAGGTAACTGTTTGGAGGGCCAGGAAGTGCCACCCAATTTAGGCAGGAACTCAGTGGGGGAGGCATCCACAGGGACCGTACCCTCCTTCCCCTACCACCAACCTCTCGGAAGGACTTACGGATCCACATGTTTAACGTGATCGTACTCCGCGTAAAAATGGCAGCAGTTTTGGCTGTGGCGGCAATCGAACCCGAGCCTACCGAGTGCAATTCCCGCGCGCAAACCACTGGGCTACCGCGCCCTCCGCGACAATCTCCATAACCTTCTTTTAATTCACCCATTTTAGACCGGAACCCAGTGAGAAAGTCATCCACAGGGTCCGTACCCTCCTTCCTCTACCACCAACCTCTCGGAAGGACTTACGGACCCACATGTTTAACGTGATCGTACTCCGCGTGAACACGGCAGCAGTTTTGTCAGTGGAGGGAATCGAACCCGGGCCTACCGAGTGAAATTCCCGCACGCTAACCACTGGGCTACCGCGCCCTCCGCGACAATCTCCATAACTTTCTTTTTATTCACCCAATTTGGACCAGGACCCAGTGGGGGAGGCATCCACAGAGACCGTACCCTCCTTTCCCTGCCACCAACCTCTCGGAAGGAATTATCGACCCATATGTTTAAGGTGATCGTACTCCGCATCAGTGGCGGGAATCGAACCCAGGCCTACCGAGTGCAATTCTCGCGCGCTAACTTCCCGCGCGCTAATTTAAATTTATAATGACCATATGCTAGGCTCTTAATTCCACCATCCTCGTTCCATCGTTCCATCATTTAAAATAGCCATAAAATTAAAATATCCATTTAAAATATCTATAAATTAAAATATCCATAAATTAAAATATCCATTTAAAATCAAAAAATCATCCATATCGTTCCACCAATCCATAAATATAATAATTTCAAATACATCACCACAATTCAAACCACCATAATTCAATCATTTAAATTATTTAAAATATCCATTTAAAATATCATATAAATATAATAATTTCGCCCGATGTATACAACACTTATGCTCGTAATTCATTTAAAACCGAAAGCGCGGTCTCCATGGAGACGGGGAAGAAACTACTGCGGATGGGGGGGAAATGCCGTTGAAGAACTGAGCCGGTAGCCGACAAATTTAAAATCATGGCGTCGTTTAACGTGACACGTTTAACGTGATCGTACTCCGCGTGAACACGGCTGCAGTTTTGGCAATGGCGGGAATCGAACCCGGGCCTACCGAGTGAAATTCCCGCGCGCTAACCACTGGGCTACCGTGCCATCCACGACAATCTCCATAACTTTATTTTTATTCGGCAATTTTGGGAATCGAACCCGGGCCTACCAAGTGCAAATCCCGCGCACTAACCACTGGGGTACTTCACCCTCCGCGATATTCTTCATAACTTATTTTTTATTCACCCAATTTAGACCGGAACCAAGTGGGAGAAGCATCCACAGGGACCGTACCCTTCTTCCCCTACCACCAACCTCTCGGAAGGACTTACAGACCCACATGTTTAACGTGATCGTTCTCCGCGTAAACACGGCGGCAATTTTGGGAATCGAACCCGGGCCTACCGAGTGCAATTTCCGCGCGCTAACCATTGGGCTACTTTGACCTACGCGACAATCTCCATAACTTTCTTTTTATTCATCCAATTTAGACCGTACCCTCCTTCCCCTACCACCAACTTCTCGGAAGGACTCACGGACCCACATGTTTAACGTGCTCGTACTCCGCGTAAACACGGCGGCAATTTTGGGAATCGAACCCGGGCCTGGTAACTAGTTGGACGGCCAGGATGTGCCACCCAATTTAGACCGGAACCCAGTGGGGGAGGCATCCACAGGGAACGTACCCTCCTTCCCCTACCACCAACCTCTCGGAAAAACATACGGACCCATATGTTTAACGTGATCGTACTCCATGTCAGTGGCGGAAATCGAACCCGGGCCTACCGCGTGCAATTCCCGCGCGCTAACCACTGGGCTACTTCGCCCTCCGCGACAATCTCCATAACTTTCTTTTTATTCACCCAATTTAGACCGTACACTCCTTCCCCTACCACCAACCTCTCGGAAGGACTCACGAACCCACATGTTTAACGTGATCGTACTCTCCGTGAACGTGGCGTAAGTTTTGGCAGTGGCGGGGTATCGAACCCGGGCCTACTGAGTGCAATTCCCGCGCGCTAACCACTGGGCTGCCGCGCCCTCCGCGACAATCTCCATAACTTTCTATATATTCACCCAATTTAGACGGGAACCCAGTGGGGGAGGCATCCACAGGGGCCGTATCCTCCTTCCCCTACCACCAACCTCTCGGAAGGACTTACGGACCCACATATTTAACGTGATCGTATTCCACGTAAACACGGCGGCAGTTTTGGCAGTGGCGGGAATCGAACCCGGGCCTACCGCTAACTTCCCGCGCGCTAATTTGCAATTTAAAATGACCATATGCTTAATTCCATCATCCTCATTCCATTGTTTCATTGTTCCATCATTTAAAATATCCATAAAATTAAAATATCCAAAAGTTAAAATATACATTTAAAAAATCCAGATCGTCCCATCATTTAAAATATAAATATAATAATTTATATAGAGCAAAGGCGCTCTATTCAGAACCGTGACGTCACCTCCACCTTGACGTCCCCACCCACCACCTTCCCTGCTTCAGCGGGGGAGAAACGAAGCGTCACGCCGAGCGGAACGGCGAGAAATTTAAAATCATGACGTCTTTAAAATTGCGATCCTGAAGGCAATTTTCATTATTTCTGGACCACATTAGACTTGTAAGAATGCCAGATGTTTGACCTTTCTGAAAATGTAAATTATTAGTCGAAATTATGAGTACTTTTCACGATGCGAGAATTTAAAAACCAAAAATCGTTTTCTTGAGCAAAAAGTGACTTTTGTTTTAAAATCTTTAAAAAATATTAGAAATCGAAATTCAGATTTGAAATTGATATATTTTTACTCGAAATTCTCTGCTCTTTCCGATGGTGTAATTTGTTTTTTTCTACGATGTCTGGATCGTGGAGAAAAAAGGGCAAAAAGGCAAAAAACGGTCGAAATCGCATAAAACATTAAATAAATAAAAAAATAATTAAAATTTTAAAAATCGGTTTTCACGTGTCCCCTTCCCTCCCCCCCGGGTCTCCGATTGCCAAATTTCGTAGCTCTCCGATGCGCGGTCGCGAAACGTATAGTGTATAAGACAGACACACAGACACACAGACATTGCCTTTTATTATATAGATATTCTAATAAATAATTTTCACTCGGTCTGCAAAAATGTATTTCTTAAAACAGCGTAAACGTTATTTTTACTTTCCCTGCAATACATGGTAATGTATAGGGAAAGTATTGGAATCATGTCGAAAATCACAACTCGAGTTTTCGACGGATCTACACGTTTCGAGACCTCTAGAATACGAAAAAACTATTTTTAGAGTGACGTCTGTGTGTGTGTCTGTGTGTCTGTCTGTGTGTGTGTCTGTGTGTCTGTCTGTGTGTCTGTCTGTGTGTCTGTGTGTCTGTCTGTGCAGATATTGTATCCACTGTAACTAAAAAAGTAATTGACCGAATTTCATAAAATTTGGTAGGTAAGTCACTTTTGGGCGAATCTGGTGCTGATTAGTTTTGGGTACGATTCGGGATAAAAGAACCCGCCTTTTTTGCGAAATGGCCCGCAAAAGCTTGTATCCACTCTAACTGAAAAACTAATGGACCGAATTTCACAAAATTCGGTAGATGTGTCACTTGTGGGTTACCCTGGTGCTGATTAGATTTTGGTACGATTCGGAAAAAGTAACCTGCCTTTTTTGGCAAAATGGCCCGCAAAAATTGTCAAAATCTAAACTAAAGAACTAGGTATACTCAAATATATCCCTTAAATGCCCGTTTAATACGTAATTTTTAACGACGAAAAGAATTAGACCAACCGCATTACATTAGGTTTAGCCGTTTTCGAGATATTTTAATTTTTCGTATTTTCTCTACGCCATCTTTGAAAATAAATCCGGTTACCGAATGAGAACGAAAATTGAATTAAAAGTGAATTAAATTTAATTGAAATAAAGAGAACATGAATGTAAGTCTGCAGGGAAAGTCATGTGCTGCCCACATCAGATTTTTTAATTTAGTGCATAAATCGCTTTAGTTCAGATCGCGCTAAACCAATCTGCAGAAATGAAAATGAGGAGCTCATCGAAAAGTTTTACACAGACAGGAAGTGGGGAAAAAAAACTAATAACAAATAATGGGAAATTTATATATTATTTGGTTCTTTAAATATATTATCATTTCATTATTATCATTATACTTTTAATGTGGATACATATTTTGATATGAAGACTGAATTAAAATTTGCCGAATTGTTTTGCCATTATCAGTACTGTAACAACTTTAAATGACTCTTTTAGATAATTAGGAAGTCAAAAAACTATTCTACTACGTATCCAAAAACAGCGAATCCGAGACTTGGTTTTTCTAAGCAAATATATATTTAAATAGACAACCTTTGTCGATTATCCAGATTTTTTTAATGAATTTCGTAGTTCGAAAATAAAAAGAACATTTCAAACATTATCTGTTATGTTATTTACTGAAGGCATAGACAAGAGATGTTATGCGAATAGCACATTCTTAAAATGTAATCAATCAGCTTTTTACTTTCCTTATATACATAATGTATAAGGAAAGTGTTGAAATAAGGTGTTAATGTATAAAGTGTTAATGTAACGAAGGGGTCGAAAATTCGAATTCGAGTTTTCGACGGGAGAGCACGTTTCAAGCATCTCTGATCACGAATCAAACATTTTTGATGTGATGTCTATGTGTGTGTGTGTGTGTAAGAGTGCGTGTGTGTGTGTGTCAGCGAGTCTGTGGAGACGATATCTCCCGAACGAATGGACCGATTCGACTAAAATTTGGTACAAAAATCATAATCCATTAATACAGGAAGCCTACTGTTGTTAAACGCAATAGAATGTCCAGAACCCCCCTAAATTTTCGAGTGAAATTTTGAAAAAATCGTCAAAAAATAAAAACCTTTAATAAAGTTAGGCAAATAAACATGGCTTATGTAATTTTTACTTAGAAAACGATTGACATAAACTTTAGAACACTAGCATGAACCGTTCTTGAGATATTGAACATTTTTCAAATAAATTTATCAAATAATCCCATAAATTAAAAAAAATGTATTAACTTTTGAGAAACATATTCACGTTCATATGTAATATCATACGATATATTTGGTGACATCATTGTCGTGGATCTAGCTCGTTCCATTGATAAGAAAAGATATTTGAGTAATACATTTGTATTAAAACGCCAATAGTCATTCATCTGCTATAAGAATAACTTATTTCTTCCATAACGCTTGGTGAGATTTTGGCTACGAATTTGGCGGAATGTCGCCAACTTGGCGACTTTTTTAAATGTTGCCAAGTTAACGAAAATCTCGCTAAATGGATAAAAATGACGTCAAATTGATGAAAATGACGACTAATTAACGAAAATTCAATATCTTGGAAAGAATATAAGTATCTACTAAAAGAATAACCTATATTTTTTTTGCTGTATAAGTAGTAAATTCATTGCATTATATAAGGAAAGTCATGTGCTGCCCACATCAGATTTTTATTTATAGTAACAAAAATAAATGTATTGCCAATTTTATAAAATTAAATATAAAATGCATGAAAACTTAAAAACAACCAAAATCTGCTCTATTTATTGGGTTCTGTCCTAAAGATTCAATCGAAGGTATAGGAAATGTAGGAGAAAGATGTGTTTAAAATCTTCTGCAAGATTATCTAGGAGATGAATCTCAAACAGGCGTTTTACCTTGAAACGTGGATCATGCATTTAATCAACTTTTTATTACGTTATTCAACTGTTTACTTTCTGAATATTGATAACAGTAATTTTGGCGAATGTTTACATTTAAGTCAGTAATAATGTTCCGTGGATCTTGCATGTCAAGACGCCTTTGTTACGGAAAACGTAAACAGCGTATTTAGGCACAAATAAAATAATAATATAGCATACAGCTATTTTGAGGGCATGCTGGATTTCTTTTCAGGATGGTCTGTGCAGGAAAAACAACAAACTCTAAGTGAAAAAAATACCAAATGGCCAACAAAAAAGCCAAACATTTAGTTTCGTGGGTATCTCCTCTACTTAATATTCATACTTGCCGTAATTTTAGGCATCGTGGTTTGACTATGATGTTAAGTAATTATTTATCAGTATCCTTGTTGAGTGTGCATCGTTGTCTTTCAAAAATGGGAATTCCATGTCTTAGAATTTGGAATGATATTATTTCTCTTGCAAGCACATGGTTATAGAAAAATACATTTGTCCTTCATAGTAAATTTTACAGTATGTCTGATGTCTTGACTATAGGCAATCCGAGCAGTCCTATTCTCATCGACATCTTAGTGCATTATCTTGAAGTTAAGGTATCTGAAATTATTCAGTTTGCTTCATTGTACTCGTTATCTTGATAACAGTTTTGTTATTTTGGATTACTCGTTTAATGATGTCGATGGTATGTTTTGGATATTTTGAATTCCACTGATCCTTGAATTCAATTTACTTATGAAATGGAAAACAGCAATCGTCTTTCGTTTTTGTGTGTCTTAGTCATCCGTAAAGATGATGAATTTCTCAATACGGCTTTTTGTAAACCTATTTCAGACTTCCTACCTCTACATAAAGCTTTCTGCCATCTTCCTAACAAGAAAAGAGCTTCTTTTAATACGTTTGTTCATGGTGATTTGAGTATTTGTTTTATTATGAATTTCCTCAATTCTGAGATCAATAATTTAAAAGCTGTTGCTGTCGATCGTGATTTTCTTCTAGCATTATCGATCGTGCTATTTAAAAGTTTCTAAACCATCCCCCAAACATGCTTTTAAAATGATTTCAGCAATACTGTCATTTTACCCTGTTTTAAAATAATCTGTCAGCGGATTTCTAAAGTCCTGAAAAGAATTCATTTAAAATAATTCATGTTTACCCCTTCTAATAAACTCAGATTTTCTAATCCTAAATATCCTATAAAATTTTACAATATTTGGAACATTTACAGTATTTTTTGCCAGTATGTTCATTCTTATATTGGTCACACTAAACGTACATTAAAATTTTGTATTAAGGAACATGGAAACTCTGACGAGAAACGTGAATTTAATAAATCTTCAATTGCTCAACATTGCTATAATTTTGGCCACCGTTTTGAGTTTTCTTCAGCATGGATCGTACAAAACTGCCCATTGATATACGATCTAGACTTTTCGTAGCCTTCCAGATCCAGAAAACTTCTAATAATATGTTTAATGATTTTACAGTACTCCATTTTAATCTTAGTCTGGCGAACTACCATGTAATTTCTTCCTTTTCATTTATATTATTTTTTTATTTATAATACTTTCTTTTTATTCTTAGCCTTTGGGGCTCCTATATGTCGATTTAACTTATTTTTCGTCTTATTGGGTTTCTTCTCGTTCGGACTTGAATCTCACTGCGTTAATATTTCTTTTGTGTATTTTGGCGCACCAATCTTGTGTGTTGCTTTTTGATTTGGAACGACTGGACTGTTCTTCAGCCTGCTGTCGAATTGGCTTTCTGATGTGGACTCTTAATCCAGGACTTGAGTATCTGAACTCTTCGGTTTTAATTCTATGTGTGCACATTTCGTCTTTTCGTCTTCGTGTTTGTCGATTCTCTTGCACTGATGAAGAGTGTCCAGAGTATCCTCGAAGTGTCCAGAGTATGCTGCATTATTATTTCATTGGTACTTCATACGTTTCTCAAGTTTTTCTTATCTTCTACAGAAATGACTTTTTACTTATTATTTCAAGTTGAGTGTATAGTATAGAAAAAATCATGTACTGCCGACGTTCTATATTTTAAAGAACTGTGCATACGGTTTTACTATGAATACATATTTTTTATATTTCATCATTTATAAAAATATTTTCTTAACACTAAACGTAGCGACATTTAATACATACCTATTAGTACTGTAACCGGTCAAATAACTGGTAGATAAGAATTTCATTTTTTCTGATTGAATACAGGTAATATTGATTTTAGCACGGAAATATTAAACAAAGTAACTTTAAAGTAATAGACTCCATTCCGTTCCAAAACTCGATTTGCTTCTTCTATTGTGTATGTTCTTATATGTTTCGTAATGCAATGGTCAATTATCAGCGAAAATGCAGTCTTCACTTTACCCTTTATAATATTACTTTTAGCATATCCCGTTGGACCTGATTCTTCACAGAAAATGTTATGAAGGAGTGATCTCCCAGATGTAGCACCAATTTTCATGCTTTCCAAAACAGTGCCATCAATCGAAATATACTGTTCATATTTTTATTCTCACCATCAGAAATTGAGAGCATTCTAATTCTTTTTCATCCTGTACGTATTATACTCACAATATTCTCCTCATCATCGTCGGTATCTGCAGGCACAGACACAGTGTCTGATAGATCATTATCATTTTCAAATAATATATCTTCACTTTCAGAAAGTTCACCTTCATCAATTTCCGAAAATTCTTCTTCTATGTTATTTATTTCTTCTAAGAACTTAGTGTGTCTTGAATGTTTCGACATTTTTTTCAGGGTGAAGACTAGGAATGGAGTAACACTGTAAAAACAGTAAACTAACTAGTGACACTTTTTAGTTTTTGTCATATTTTCTTGCAACTTGAAATTTTACGCACTTTATTGATATTTCAATGCACAATTCTTTAAAATTAAACTTGATATGCAAAAGTTCCTGCAAAAATATGCAGAAAACTGATGAAAGTATGCAGAATGTGCATATGCATCACATATTCTGACCCGTTAACTTTATAAGGCAATAAATTTTTCTCCCGGTCAAATGAACGGTCGTGGTTGATGGCAATAGACTATGTATCTTTATCATATAAACACTAGAAGAAAAATAAATATTGAAAATTTATTGTAAACATTTAATAGAAAAATCATGAAGGCAAGTAAGAAAGAGCGATAAAATTATACACAAATTTTCTAATCAAAAGTTTACAACCGGCCATTTGACGACCAGTCATGATACGTTTAGTATTAATGTTTAAAATACATATTTATTCGTGAAATATTAGCAATTAATATGATTTCCGAATTATGTATCCACTACATATTTAAATTCATTTTTCTCCACGAACAATTTTAACCCTGACTTCTAGTGCCATTCAAATTTAATTTTCTAAAGTTAATTAGTATTTAATTTCAAAAGTGTAACTCAAAGAAGAAAAGTCAAATAATTTACTCTTAGGGAAAGATATAATCAGAAATATTAAAAAATTTAATGATGTGAGGTACATAAAAACAGTAAAAAATGAAAGAAACATATTTTCTTGAAAAGCAATTAAAAACTAATGATTTGAGCTAATTGAGTTTTTAAAACATGTGCGAAATCTGAGAAACTAATTAAATTTTATTTTACTTATTTTAACTTCATTTTGAAAAATTAATTGCTAAGAAAAAATTATGTATATGTATAAACCGATATTTTTCACTTTGTGGCTATCAAACGATAAACTAATTCAAAATTCAATATGAGTGTAAGCATATTCCAGTACAAGAAAAATCTTACGTAATTGTGTTTTAATATGCTATTTCTTTATCCCAATATGACTTTAATCTTAATGTTAATAAATTACCTAATTTTCGTGATTTCAATATTGAATTTTTCCATTTAAATGATATTATTTCTATTTGGAATGAATTAGATAAATCTAACGCTATTTAGAATTATATAACAAATTTGCATTTAAAATTTAATATTTCTAAAAACCACTTTGATATTGATTAGAATGATTATAAGTTACATATTTTGAGCCATTAAAATGCAAAATTTTGCTATATAAATAAAATGTATTTAATTTTGTGTTACTAATTAGAGAAAAGTGAGATGGTTTGAATAAAACAAACGCACACACGTATTTTTGTTAGAAGGGAAAATGAGGGGAAATTTAGGATTTAGGGGACAATTTAATATAAAATTACTAAAAAAAATCTTATCACTGCAAATAATATCACATTGGTTACATATTTTATATTATGTCTCAATCCAAAAATTAAATATTTCCGTTTTATATTTCATCAAAAATTTTTGTACAAATTTTGCACAAATTTCTGTAGAGCTTTGACTCTGTTTCAATAAAGTTGCTTAACATAATCATTCGCCTTGTAAATAGTATAAGCTTACAGTTTCTTTCACTTATATCGTGGTGCCACATATAAGCGGATTAAATTGCATACAAAAAGATAGAATTTAAAATTTAAAAAAATAACTGTAAGAAATGACTCTTTACAAAGCAATTTTTTACAGAATTATATTTAAGGGGAAAACATCTTTCAGTTTTTTTCGCATGGAAACAATCCAGAGCTACCGCTTATGCCCTAAAATAAACAGAGAAGATGATGTGAGACAAAGGATCCTTTGATTTGGAATCCTCGAGCGAAAATTGTTTTTTGAAACAAAGTAAAAAAAAATGAGGAAAATTACCATAATGAATAAAATTATCATAATAAAATGCGTGGAATTTGGTGCATTTATTGGAAACATATGATTTGTTTCTACATTGAGGAATTTTCAGAAAATTAATTTCCGTTAGTCTTCAATTTCTGATGTGGCATATTTATGAGTCACAATATTTAATGCATTTAATAAAGAATAAAGGCATGTCAGTTTTTTACACTTCAGGTTGGATATTTTTGTAAATTATTGAAAAATGCTTGGATAATTTTATAAGAAAGTTTTGATGACTTAAAATCACGCTCCGACTGCAATAACTTGAAAATATGTAATGGTTTTCCGTTAGATAAAATTCATCACTACAAAATAAATATCACTTCATTTGCAGAAAGAAACCCTATTGGTAAATATATGTGATTGTTTGAAAAAAAATATTGCAATTTTTGGTTATTTTATTTCTGAAATAAAGTGGTATTTAGCCATTATACCAAAGTATCCTTTTCATTTTTCAGAGGATATATATAGTCGTTTGCTTTTCATACATTGAAAACTTTTCCATTATGATCCACTTGTAAACAAATCTTAGTACTTAATATTTTTACTTTCTTTGCAATACATGGTAATTTATAGGGAAAGTATTGGAATCGTTCCAAAAATCGCAACTCCAGTTTTTTACAGATCGACACGTTTCGGGACCTCTAGAACACGAAAAATCGAATAGCGTGACGCCTGTATGTTTGTCTATGTGTCTGTCTGTCTATATGTGCAGATTTTGTATCCACTCTAACTGAAAAATTAATTAACCGAATTTCATAAAATTTGGTAGGTAAGTCCCTTGTCAGTGACCCTAGTGCTGATTTTATTTTGGTACGATTCGGGATAAAAGAACATGCATTTTTTTCAAAATGGCCCACAAAAATTGCCTGTATCCACTATAGATAAAAAACTAATAGACCAATTGTAATGTAAATCACTTGTAACTTAAACTGGTGCTGATTAGATTTTGGTACGATTCGTAAAAAGAGAACCTGCCTACTTTGGGAAATAGCCAGCAAAAATCTTTAAATCAAAAAATGAAATACACCGTATGCTTAAATATATCAATCAAATACTTATTTCATATGTAATTTTCGACGATGAAAAGAATAAGACCAACCCCATTACTCTAGAACTAGCTGTTCTTGAGATATTATAATTATTTCGAATTTTGGCTACGCCACCTACAAAAATAAGTTCAGTTACCGAATGAAAACAAAAATTGAATTAAAAGTGCAAATTCAGTGTAATTTGAAATAATTATGGCTATTATTGAAGAAATAGAGAGAACTTGAATATGAGTCTGAAGAGGAAGTCATGAGCTGGCCACATAATTTTTTTTGTAGACATGCTCATAGTATTTTAGAATATAGTTTGGAATTGTAACTTTCGGTTAAAGTTCTACCGTCTTCATAAAGGGAACACAACGGCGTTCAAATAAATTAATTCAGTCTAATCTGATAGCTGGACGCATCGACCAAAGGACAACTTTCTGCTTCGTATAAGACAGCTAGATGTCAGTTTTCTACAGGGCAGCTGGTTACATACAATTTACTGTGTATTTATATAATTGAAAGTCTGTCTATCAACAATTTGATTGAGATTCATTTACTGAAATATAAAGAGACATGTTAATTTTAGAAAACACAAAAATTTTCAAGTCAAGATAACGTCCTGTTTCGGATGAAATAATATTCTACCTTTCTGCAAGCTCAAGTCTTACTCGTGACCGGGCGATTCACTTTCTGGCCTGTATACCAATACGCTGTGTTTTAATACCAGTAACGTTTATACAACTTCTGTATGCGAGTATTAGCGTAGAATCCAATTTAAATAGTGGATCAAAGTAAAAATATCGCTCATGCATATAAAAACATGACCGCAATCATAATCAAATCCTGTCGAATCCAAGGTATACCAGCAGCGTTTGAAAATATTTTTCTCACTGATTCCCTCATTTAACAAGATAATTTCTTTCTTATAACTCAACAACTGAACTTTTTATCGTACAGGTTATTTGGGTTCAAATGTCTAGAGTGTAAGTGTTTTCAATAATTTATAATCACGCTCCCATTGCACGTTTGTCCGCTATTGTGCAATATATTATACTCATGCTTATAATATGTTGATCAACTATAGAGTCGAGTCCCCAATCCCCAGATCTAAAAAACTATGAGCCTCAGGGCTCCTGAGAAAGTTTATATTCCTTCCTCTCCCCCCCCCGGTTCATAATTAGTCGAATTAACTTTGCCTCAACTAATTCAATTTTTTCTCTTACTCATTTATTTACTTTAATCCTCTCATTATCTTTATAGTACAATGATCATCTAGTTCAATTTTTATTCCAGTGTAGTTTAATGTGGAATATTCTATTATTTAAACTCAAGTTCAAATATCCTCCAACTGAGATTTTGGTGGAAATCCCAAAAATATTCTGAAAACTACGAAAATTCTTAAAAATTGCTTAAATTACTCTATATACTATATCGGTTGATACTTTCCATCAACTGTCTTTGCTGTGTTACAAAAAGATCGTTTCTATTTCGGATACTTTGCTGTACTGTTACATACTCATGCTGGGTATATGTTGGGATTTTACTTCACAGTTATCTAAAAATAATTTTGAAGCTTAATTTATATTGAAATTATCAGATTGAATACACAATGGTATATTTTATTCCTTGATTATGCTTAGTTTGCCTTATGCTAATTTTAATTTTTAGCATATCGTTATATAACTGCAAAAGATGCATTTTCGATTAATATGCTAGTACTTTTACATTCCTTCTTTAATTCCCAATGATAATCTTATATTATGTACATACTTACAGTGTTCTCGTAAATTTCTAATAATCTCTTATATATGAGAGTTAAAATAAATTCTGAGAGTATAACTACTATAAATATTCATCTACATTAAGAGTCACTAAAATAGTCCGAATTTCTGGATAAGCATGCTGCTATACAAATTACTTGCATTTTATTAATAGTATCTGACAGTAAGAGAAAGGTAAATTTTCCATTTAATTCTGTAAATTTTCCATTGGTATCTATTTAAACATTGCTGTAAAAAGTAACACCTTTATTAAAACAAAATAGTAACTATATTAAATCTACGATATTATTAATAATTTGTATATATGTTACCTTTAAAGCTCGAAAGCCGTTAATGTGCACATTACCTAGATAATCTGCAGATTAACTGATTTGCTCCGTTAACGTGCGGAATCAAGAGTTTTCCACATTTTACCTAGGTAATGTGAACATTAACGGCTTCCGTATCGTTAAAGTTCAAAAGTTTGTTTCATTCATATCCATTCCCTACTTCTTCCCCCCCTCCCTCCACTTTTAGTTTAGTTTCGCCAGCGTCTTGTCGTCGCCGGTTGTTTTTATTTCTCATAATTTGCGTCGACTGCCAGTGCGTAACATAGCTAATTCTGTTTTTAAATTCGTTTCTGCCCGTTAACGCGTGAATTTGGGGTGTGATTTTTTTAAAGCAGAAAAATTTAGCTCCTAGTATGCAAACAAGCACCGAATGTATTAATTTGATTCTTTAAAAACGTTGCTGTTGTTCCAGCAAAGATCTTACTTTCACTTTTAACGAGTGCCTAGTAGGTAATGTGCAGAATATCTAGGTAATTTACATATTACCAAGGTAATTTGAAAAATGAAACAATTTTCGGCACTTTAACGGATCACCCTAGTTAATCTGCACATTACCTAGATAATCTGTAGAATAACTGATTTCTGCACTTTAGCGGTAACATATATATATATATATATATATATATATATATATTACCGTTAAAGCGTATACAGTTATTTCATAGAAAACCTAGTTATTTCATAAAATAACTAATCAAGTTAGTTAAAGTGTGAAATAAATTACTAATTCTACACTTTAACTAGTTATTCTATAAATTAACTAATAATAGGCAGTTAAAGGGTAAAATAAACGATTTGACTGAATTATACAGCATACAAAATTTTATTCATACAAAGACACAATAAAATCATTTGTTACAACAGGGATTACTAAAATGGCATTTGGAATTGCATAGAGCATTATTACTAAAACAAATACATTTTTTGTTGACACACTGCGTTTTACATGAACATTTTTTAAATCCCTCACCGGTACCTAAACATTGAGCTGTAGCAACTGACCGGAGCGGTTTCTCTATATCCGACACTTCTTCGATCTTAATTAGTTTTAGTTCGGAACTTTATTTAGTCGATTATTTTGCACTTTAACAGGGTGTAGATCGTTATTCAATGAAATAACTAGATATTCTAAGAAATACGGATTTCATAATTTAACTATAACACTCACACACACACACACTCATATATATATATATGCATCCATATGACTTGGTTCTCCCTTTTTAATTGAATATTTAAATATGTAAATTTCTGTATAAAATTAAATATTTAGCTAATAACAGCGAAAGCTTAAGTATTTAATTATTTATTTATGATTTTGAGTATTTAATTATTTAATTATGATTTTAAGTATTTAATTATTTAATTATGATTTTAAGTATTTAATTATTCACAAATGAAAGTGTAATATCTAAATAACCAGTTTGTAATATTTAGCATCCAAAAATTCCATATATCTAGTTACTTTCCTTATATACATAATGTATAAGGAAAGTATTGTGACGGGGTTGAAAATTCGAAATCGAGTTTTCGACGGAAGAGCACGTTTCAAGCACCCCTGATCACGAATCAAACATTTTTGAAATGATGTTTGTGTGTGTGTGTGAAAGTATGTGTGTGTGTGTGTGTCAGTGAGGCTGTGGAGATGATAACTGACGAACGAATGGACCGATTCGAACCAAATTTGGTACAAAAATCACAATCTGTAAACACTGGAAGCCTATTGTTTTTATACGTAATCGAATGTTCAGAACTCCCCTAAATTTTCGAATAAAATTTTGAAAAAATCGTCAAAAAATCAAAACCACTAATAAAGTTACGCAAATAGACATTTCCTATGTAATTGTTCATTAGAAAACGATTGACATAAATTTTAGAACGCTAACATGAACCGTTCTCGAGATATTGTACATTTTTCAAAAAAATTACTAAAAAGTCATATAAAATGAAAACAAAATATTCCCTATTGAGAAACATGTTCACTTTTCATATGTTATACCACGCGATAAATTGGGTGACATCATTCTCGTGTATCTAGCTCGTTCCATTCATTTGAAACGTTACTTTGAGTAATACTTTTGTATTTGAACGCCAATAGTCATTTATCTGCTGTAAGAACAACTTATTTCTTCGTGCATAACGCTTGACGAGATTTTAGCGACGAATTTGGCGGAATGTCGCCAACTTGGCGACTTTTTGAAATGTTGCCAAATTAACGGAAATCTCGCCAAATGGATAAAAATGACGCTAAATCAATAAAAATGACTACTAATTGTCGAAAATTCAATATCTTAGAAAGAATATTAGTATCTACTATAAGAAAAACCTATTTTTTTTACTGTAAAAGTAGTAAATTCATTACGTTATATAAGGAAAGTCATGTGTTTCCCACATCAGATTTTTTCTTTTGACATTGCTCCCGGCATTGGTGCTGATGGTGGTCTGGCAGGTCGTCTTGCAAAAGAGTTTATCGGAAATCTGCTTGTAGAATGAACTTAGGTAAAAAAGCAAATATTAAAAAATTTGGACAAATAAAATCACTAATTCTACCAAAATGAATATTACCACACGAAAATTGGATAATGCTATGAGTTTGCTCACTTTTTACTTTCCTTATATACATATTGTATAAGGAAACTATTATGACGGGGTCGAAAATTCGAAATCGAGTTTTCGACGGGAGAGCACGTTTCAAGCATCCCTGATCACGAATCAAACATATTTGAAGTGATGTCTTTGTGTGTGTGTGTGTGTGTGTGTGTGTGAGTGTCAGTGAGTCTGTGGAGACGATAACTGACGAACGAATGGACCGATTCGAACCAAATTTGGTACAAAAGTCACAATCCGTAAACACTGGAAACCTATTGTTTTTATACGTAATCGAATGTTCCGAACCACCCTAAATTTTCGAATAAAATTTTGAAAAAATCGTCAAAAAATCAAAACCACTAATAAAGTTACGCAAATAGACATTTCTTATGTAATTTTTTATTAGAAAACGATTGACATAAATTTTAGAAAGCTAAAATGAACCGTTCTTGAGATATTGCACATTTTCAAAAAAAATATTGAAAAGTCATATAAAATGAAAAAAAATATTTCCTATTGAGAAACATGTTCACTTTTCATATGTAATACCATGCGATAAATTGTATGACATCACTCTCGTGGATCTAGCTCGTTCCATACATGAAAAAAGACACTTTGAGTAATACTTTTTTATTTGAACGCCAATAGTCATTTATCTGCTGTAAGAACAACTTATTTCTTCGTCCATAACGCTTGGCGAGATTTTGGCGACGAATTTTGCGGAATGTCGCCAACTTGACGACTTTTTGAAATGTTGCCAAATTAACGAAAATCTCGCCAAATGGATAAAATGACGCTAAATCAATGAAAATGACGACTAATTGTCGAAAATTCAATATCTTGGAAAGAATATTAGTATCTACTCTAAGAAAAACCTATTTTTCTTACTGTAAAAGTAGTAAATTCATTACATTATATAAGGAAAGTCATGTGTTGCCCACATCAGATTTTATACATAATGTATAAGGAAAGTATTGTGACGAGGTCGAAAATTCGAATAAGAATTTTCGACGGAAGAACACATTTCAAGCATCCCTGATCACGAATCAAACATTTTTGAAGTGATGTCTATGCGTGTGTGTGTGTGTGTAAAAGTATGTGTGTGTGTGTCAGTGAGTCTGTGAAGACGATAACTGACGAACGAATGGACCGATTCGAACGAAATATGGTATAAAAATCACAATCCGTAAACACTGAAAGCTTATTGTTTTTATACGCAATCGAATGTTCAGAACCTCCTAAATTTTTGAGTTAAATTTTGAAAAAAATCATCAAAAATTCAAAACCGTTAATAAAGTTACGCAAATAGACATTTCTTATGTAATTTTTCCTTAGAAAACGATTGACATAAATTTTAGAACGCTAGCATGAACCGTTCTCCAGATTTATACCATGTATAAAAATATCCCATAAATGAAATAATAAATGTATAGAAAAATCCCTATAAATGTATAAAAAAAAACCATAAATTAAAAAACAATATATTAACTGTTGAGAAACATGTTCACTTTTCATATGTAATATCAGGCGATAAATTGGGTGACATCATTCTCGTGGATTTAGCTCGCTCCATGCATAAGAAAAGATACTTTGAGTAATAAATTTGTATTTAAACGCCAATAGTCATTTATCTGCTATAAAAATAACTTATTTCTCCATCCATAATTCTTGGCGAGATTTTGGCGACGGATTGGGTGGAATGTCGCCAATTTGACGATCTTTTAAATGTTGCCAAATTGACGAAAATCTCGCCAAATGGATAAAAATGACTCTAAATAGATGAAAATGACGACTAATTAACGAAAATTCAATATTTTGAAAAGAATATAAGTATCTACTATAAGAATAACCTTTTGTTTTTTTTTTGCTGTAAAAGTAGTAAATTCATTGCATTATATAAGGAAAGTCATGTGTTGCCCACATCAGATTTTTAATTTTGTATCTAGTTAATTGTTGTTTTCACCAACAGCTGAGCTTCATTTAAATTTATGTAACATTTACTTTATAACTGATTTCCAATGGATCCTCAATTCTAATATGAATTCATATAGAGTTATCTCTTTGTTCTAAGGAATATAGATTCTTATCGATTATTAAAACGATTCTTTAGATAAGTTAATATCGAGAGGAAAGTATCTCACGGAAGTAAATTAAAGCGACAAAATAATGAAATAAATTAATTTTTATACGAATGTGTGTTGATATTAAAATCATTTCTCTCCTCAATTGTTTCTTAAAACTTTTAAAATTCTATTAGATTGTTTTAATATAATGTAAACTTTGATAAATTTATATTTAAAATGTATTTTTAATCTTAAAACATCAATGTAACAACATAGTTAAATTCGAAAATTTAAAATAATGTAATTGAGATTTCTAACTTTTAAGAAAAAAAAATCTGATAACAGATAAATGTAAATTGATTTCACGCAGTTCAGTTGAGAATATTTGGCAAAAAATATTTTATATATTCAAATATTCTCTTGAGATGCGGTATTTGCCCTAAAAGAAACATAAGAATTACAAGAGACAAAGGTTTATGGAACCCCACAAGAAAATAGCGTTCGAAACTATGGAAAAAATGAAAAAAAAAATTGAATGAATAACATTTGCATAATAAGATGCATGTGATCTGAACTGAAGTTAAAAGCAAATATACATTTTTTGATCCACAAGGAATTCCGATAAGTCGATGTTTTTCATTAAGCTTCAACTCGTGTTATTAGATTCTTCAGGGTGACATAATGATTTATTTATAAAATATCGCAAAAATATAGGGCGGATTCTTACTACATAAATAGAAAATAATATACAAGATGTTTGTAGATTTTACTGTAAAAGGTTTCTGAAAAGATAATTTTACATTTGATATTTTATGCGCACATCATTCAATGACTCTACTTTTTTATCATTTTTCAAGTATATCTATTTTTTTCCTTTTTGTAAAATTCAAAGTAAAAGAAGTAAATCTTTTCATATTTTTGTTTTCATTTACATTAACATTTTTCATTTCTCAAACAAGTTATATAAATATTTCAGGATATAAAAAACTATCAAACTACCCTAGCGTTTACCATGTAGGATGCAATGCCATACAAACACACCAACACATTTTTGTGCAGCAACATTTGACTACAAAAGTGACATGAAGCTATTAGCCACATATCGTCCTCCAGTATCCATCGTTTCATTGAATGAAACCCAAATGTAACTTCCCCCAACCTGAAACTTAATTTGACATGTTCTATTGCCGAAGATTTCTGATAAATATTAATTTTTGATGTGAACATCTATGGTTGGGGTTTCACTGTGACGGAAATACAGAACATTAATTGTAAACGAGTTGTCAACAGAGTGTTAATCGTAAACAAGTTTTTAACGGAGCGCTAATCGTACACAAGTTTTTAATGGAGCGTTGATTGAAAACAAGTTTGTAACGGAGCATTAATTGAAAAACTGTAAGCAAGTTGAACGCTTATACTCCCCAACCTAATAGATAAGATGTAAGTAATTTTGCTTGTTTGGTTGGAAATGGTGTTCAGATTATGAATATACAAATACAATTTCTATATTTTAATATTTTAAACAAGGTCCATGTAGTCCAAGGGGTTTGCTAACTCCTTGGACTACATGGACCTTGATGTAAGACTGGACTTAAATCAGAAAATTAAAAAGTCAGACTTTTGCCCTGAGGCACTTAGTGCGATCGCTCTTGATACTATCCATAATCGCTATCCTCCTTGTGAATGGCTGCATAACTGCACGGATGACTCCCTTTCGGACTTTTCCCAAGGAGCTGGTGCTGGCATTTTCTGCGAACGTTTTTGCTTTTTTCTGCCAGTTGGAAACTTCTTAACCGATTTTGATGGAGAACTGGAATCTATATTTTCTGCACTTCAACAGCTTTCCATTCGGCAGAAATCTTTTGAGAGGGCTGTGATCCTCTCCGATTCAACATGTGCCCTTCAGGCTCTATCATCTAATCAAGAGAGGAAAAGCCCTCGCATCCAACAGTGTAGACCTCTTCTCGGGAAAATTCAACGCAAGGTGTCTTTCCAGTGGGTGCCCTCCCACTGCGGTGTCGAGGGTAAAGAGAAAGCAGACGTTTTGGCAAAGAAGGGATGCAACATAATCCAGAAATCGAACTGAAATTTGCCCTTTCATTCATCAAAACTTGATATAAATAGAGTCTATAGACATTCCTTCCGTACTGCGGCTGTTTGCTCTTCTCGTGCTAAACTCTGGAGTGTTCTCAGCACCAGTCCCCATTGTGTTCCTAATGCTCCTCGTGCAGCTACGACTGCCACTCTTTCGTTTTGATATTGTCAATTCACCTGTATGTGTTTTGTGTACAACTGGACAAGACATGACCGCTGCGCACATTGACGAATGCCCTGCATTATCCCATTGTAATTGTATTGTAGAAAAATATTGGAGAGCACTAAGCCTTATGACTTAATAGTCAACAGGCTGTCATTTGATAAATAAAATAATAAATATTTTAAGCATATTTTTTTTCGAAAAAACTATTAAGAAATTTAATTTCGAAATCTATATTTATCTTAATGCTCTTTTAGATTTCAAATAATCTCCTTGTCAACTGGACGAAATATGAATTTTTTACGTTTTTCAAGATTGCAATCTTATAAACTAAAAGTGATAGCTACAAACAATAAGCAAGAATTGCAGCTCTTTGAAAGTCTTATACGTGTATATAATCAGGTTTTGAATCGAGTAGTTTTCTTTTCGATATTACAAAATATTATTCATGCAAAACCATTTCGAACCCCATCGGGCTGGAGACACTGCCGAATTACATTGTTGGTTTTTCATATTTTGCTACAAATGGGAAAAATTATAAATATGTATCTTCTGCAGTAAAGCCGATATTTTCTATTATATGCAATAAACCCAGAAAACTGCAAAAATATGGTATATAAAAATAGCATTATACTGATCAAACTACTTTTAAACATTACAATGTGTTCAAATTGACATGATTTTGCTGCAAAAAAAAATGCTACACCATAAACATCGGTTAATATATTCATTGAGATTAAAGCATCAATTTTATCATGAATAATTCGCATTTAAATTAGCTTTTTTTCATTAACAATCTTGTTAATTTTTTGCAGTATAATACCATAGATACTTTATTACACGAATTAAAACTCGTAAATAATATATATAAAAACCTCGACTGTGGGTGTTTACAAATTTTCCTGTTGAAAACGACGGTTATTCTCTTGGTTTACGCATATTTAATAAAAAAAATGGGCTTTCTATCTTTCCTTTGAAATGTACAAAGCATATTGACTGAAAAGATTACTTTTTAAATAATTTTAAAATTCAGAGACAATTCTCATTGGAATTGTCTTCCACGTCTACATATGGGTAATAAGCTATTTATTTCCATGTCCTTTGTTTGAAATCGAAATGCACGTAATTAAATTTTGGCGTAAGCTTATTACTTTAAGACTGTACTTAATGAAAGGTATTAAGATACTTTTCATTCATCTTTATTTATGTTATGAAATATTAGAGTGTGACAAAAATATTTATGCCTCAAATAAAATATTAGTATTATTTTTTTTTAATGGATGTAGCGTGTGAGTGCAAAATAAAGAAATATTTCATTTCCATATAAAAATTAACGAAAAGTAAAATTATAAATTTAATGTTTCAATTTTCTTCCAGAAGTAATTTTGTGTACTGTGTATATGAATCTCAGTTTTCTCAAGATTCCTTTGTCAGCATACAGTGAACGAACACTTGATGCACACTACTTTCTCTACTAATTCAAATTAATTTATTCTATTTTTTTTACTTTAATTTTTACTTTTTAATGGAAGTTCCATTCGTAAGCTAAAATAGCTGCTAAAATTAGGAAAGTTTATAAAACGTTATATAAAATTCAAAATCATTGGTTTCAACTTGTTTGCAAAGCCTCTTCGTCAGAAACTAGTGCCATAACTATAAATAAAAGAAATAGTTACCAAGACTTGGCAAATACAAACTGAACGTTCGTTTCTAATTTTTTCAGGAAATTTTTCCGAAGGTCACAATTTCATTGGTGATTTTTTGGTTTTCTTTGTGCGCGGGGGAAATTGTGAGACCAGGAGGCAATTAAGCAGTTTTAATATTTACGAATATTTATTAAGAAGCAGGGTGCAGACTTGGAGACGCCGTTTTGCGACAGTCTTGGCGCGGAGGACAATAACCCTAATAAACTCATTTTACACAAATTGCATGTGTGGTTGGGACAAAGATCGCCTAGCGGCCAAGACTTAAGCCAAGCTTCATTGTAAAATCAGGTAACCAATGTATAAATGCTGCTACATCGCACTGGGATCAACCAATGAGACACACGGATGGCGTACCTGGGCCTCAGGCAAAATGATGTGGCAACAAGAAGAGAATTCAATGAAAATTCAAGCAATAATTGTCCAGAAGCGAGAGAGAGCTGTCATATTCAGGCAATGACTGTCCAAGTGAAAGAGAGTCGTTATTAAAACTGATGGTGCAGAAGAGTTGTTGTTCATAGCAATTATGATTATCCAAACGTTCAAATAGTCTTGTTTTCAAACAGTGTAGTGATTATGTTGAAATTTGACAGTGTGTTAGAAAAGAGAAAGCTGACTTCAAAATGTTAGAAAAAGAAACGGCCAATATTCCAAGCACGATGAGCAACAGACCGACAAACAGAGGTATGTGCCAATCTACAAAATACATTTTGTCAATTGTTGATTTTAGAATAATATTCCAGGAAGTGGTCTCACACGGTGCATGTTCTCCACCTTAAGCGTTTATTAAAATTAATATAATTTTAATCTTATCAATAATATGTGTGAATAAATAATATTTATTTTAAAAGTTTAAAATGTGGAATTTAATGTGTAGTGTTCTAATTAATGATTATATTTTAGGAACTTGTGCAAAGAAGTAATGGTGGGTTATGGCGGCCACGAATGCAATGTACGAACTACTAACGATCACTTCAATGAAGATAAATAATTTAATCTGCAAAGTGGAATTATATTTATAAAAGAAATGAAATCCAATCAAATGTCAATGTTTTCAACGTTTTTTCACCAACATTGAAATCGATAATCCAATAATTTAAGATTGAATTTAACTAAAAAGAACCTCATAAAATATATGCATTGTGTTGAAGTCCGCAATAACCCAGCTATAAATTTAGTTGCTTTTTCTACATCTGAAAATAGGCTGAGAGGCAAACATTAATTTAAGATTCTAAATAAGCAAGCTTAATCAATATTAAAATACATATTTTAAAACTAGCTTCCAAATTCATGTAATCAAAAATTAAGCTTATATTCATATATCAAATTTACTTTGCAAAATATTCATTATATTAAAATTGCATTAGAAAATTACTCTAATCGTTATTAAAACTCTAATCAAGTTTAAATAAAATCTTTGGAATGTAATGACTCAAATGCTTGGAATGTAATGACTCAAATGACAAAAACGTCGATCTTAGAATATTCTATTTTCAAAAATATTCTACGATGACGTAAGTATTTGAAATTCACACATACATTTTGTAAGAGTGGGAAGCTGATTGAATAAGCATGTCCTTTGTTTGAAAGATATTTTGGAAGGATCACTCTTTGGTTAAAAGTTCAATTTATATAAAATACATGTTATCTATATTCACACTTTCAATAAAAATAAGAAATCATATGAAAGAACATTCATATAGTGGAAACAGGTGTATACACATTATTTTTGACGCAACTATTAATCATTTTTGTTCTCTTTGTATACTTATTTCATACAGTTGTGAGGTCTATAAAACATTTTGGTTAAATTTTTCCTCAGTTTACGTTCTAAATTATGATTTACTTTGTACTAACATCTTAATACTGGTTTGATTATGTAGACTAGTTCAGAAACGGCTAACAAGTTTCTGTGATCCTGGTAATTAAACAACATAAAGTTTCGGTTCGTAGTAAGTAAGTATTCGTATTCGCATTCGCATGAGTCTCCATCGTTCCTGAAGGAGTGAGAAATTAAATACACTGGCTAGACGTGTGACCGACAGCTTAGCGATGAGTGACGAGTGTTCTAGATAAGTGCAGCAGGTGTTATTATTTAAAAGTGCAGATGTAAGGCCTTCTAAGGCCTACCGGCATCATCTGATGGCAGGTGGTAAGAATTATTCGTCAGTATTGTTTAAATATGGGTAACAACAAAGCTCGCATATTTCACCAAGCCATGTAATATCTGTGTTTTAACTTCATTCCACTGAACAGGTCTGTGCAATAGTATATCTGTGTTCTGTATACAGATCTTTTTATTTCTACAGCCAGTTTCTGTATGAATTAGTTTCGGTCAATAAAGAAGCTGCCTTATGTCTCAATGGGCTTGCATTGGTCGTTAAGGCTACTTTGAGTAATCTCAGTGTAAGAATCAAGTGCTAGTTGTGAACACGAAATAGGGACTATATACAGTCATACGAATTTTCGGAAAAATTAGAAGTGGCATACCCAAAACCGTAAGTAAAAATCCTTGATGAATCTCTATATCGTCCTCTGAAATTTGAAACATAATCCATATCAGCCATTATCTAAGCTTCTATAGCCAATCTCGAAGAAGATACGTTTTGAGGAATTTTTTTAAATTGAAAAAGAAATATTTAGTAATCTCACCTATTCCTTTAGAAATTCATTCTGAATCGATATCTGTTATCATCTAAGTTATATTGATAACAGATTCCAATGAATAGATGTTTCAAAGAAAATGTCTATTTTTAACTCGGATGTGACATCACCACTACCGGAAGCAGAAATATTTATTGAGTACCATTACCCTCTTCAGAATTTAATTATATATTTATATCAGTCATTTTATCTAAGCTCTATATATAACCAGTCTTGACAAATCGATGTTTCAAGAAAAAATTTTGAATCGGAAATGGCAATGAAACCAGAAATGAAACCGAAAAGGAAAATTTAGTAAAGCACACTATCGTCTCCAGAATTTGATATTGGATCCATATTTATTTATCATTTAAGCACTATCTTTAGCCAATCTTGTAAAATATAAGTTTCAAATAAAATTACAATTTTTAATCGGAAATCGAAATAGTACCAGAAGTTCAAATTCTTAATAAATCCTCCTACCCCCTTTAGAATTTGATGCTGAATTCATTACAGTCATCATCTAAGCTCTATTTGTTGCAAATCCTGAGAAATAGATATTTCAATACAAAACTTTTCTCAAAAGCAATAGTCACCAATAACCGAACCATTCAGAAAAAAAATTCCCTTTACAAAATACTTCGATGGTACATATTGAGAAGCAGTTTTACTTAACTGTCATCTAGCACATAGCTGTCGTCTAGAAGCGGTTACCAACCTTTTTTAATTACCGTTATCCCTTACAGATCATTTCACTAGATTGTATCCCTCATAAAAGAATTATTAAGTAACTATGATGTCGATTTTACGTGTCGTAACTTTAAATTAACAATAAAAAAGTGCAATATATAATGTGGATAAAGAGCATATATTTATGTTCATATCTTAAAAAATAAATACAATTATAATAAAGATAGACATTTCAAACTGCACAAATAACTAATTGAAAGTCTTTTATTTCGCATTAAAAGGTATTCAGTGTGATCCTTGTCCTTGTTTTTTGGCACATAATTTTTTGATATCGGATTCGAGTGATTCGAGGTATAATCTTAAATCTTGAACTGCATTCAGCTTATTGCGATACTTATTTATGATAAAAATGTATGAAGATAAAGGTATTTCCACACACTCCGGACTTATAAATGGCAACAGAAATTTAAGCGCTTTATCAGAAAGCAGCTCAAATTCTCTGTTAATCTCTGCCCAAAAGTTAGGAAGACATTTTGCTTTAAATTGGAATTTTAAAATGGTATCAGTTGAAAATTCAATCAACTTATCTTTTTCCCAGATTGACAAATTAGCTACCTGAAAGTATTCTTCTTCAAATGGATTTTAGAATCTAATAGTTTGTGTTGTCAGGTTTCTGAAAAATGCTTCTGGATATCTGATTTTAATCATTGTAAATGTTCAATTATTTGTTGGTTTATTTTCGGGGAGGGTCGTAGTTTGTTTCCAGATAAGAAATTGTGCAAAAATTCAAATAGTTCAGGTTGACCATTTTCAATGCAAGACTTCAATCAATTTTTTTAACCATAGATTCAATTTTGTCAGACGCGCTAAATATCGTTGCTGAGCTATTTTGAAGTTTTAAATGTAACTTATTAACTTATTTATATGTAGAAAAATATCTGATAAATATACACGAGCCTGGAGCCATTTGTAGCCGTGTAATATGGATGAAAGCTGGAAAGGATGGCCTTCAAAAAAAGCGTGTACCTCATGCCTAAGCTCAAACAGTCTGGTAAGGACTCTACCACGAGATAGTCATCTCACTTCTGTATAAAAGAGCAACATAGAATGAATATTCATCATCTTGTCACAGAGAGCTTTGAAAATTCCTGAGTTTGCGAGCCTCGATTTTGTAAAATTAACCACTTTCACAGTTTCATCAAGAACACGTTTCAATTAACGAGGAAGGCCCTCGAGATGCTAAATTTTGTCTGTGGATGCAGCAGTGGCTCCAATTTATATTGGGAGCTACTTTCTTGACATGACTGAGAAGACCGAAGTACATACCTCACATAGACTTGGCACCATCAATACATAATCCACAAGAGTTAGACCAATCAATGGCCTTATCTTTGAAATAACACTCAATAGCATTAAATACATCCTTACCTCTTGAACATTCTGACAAAGTGTGGCAAAGTAATAGGTTCTCCTCTGTTTCGTTATAGATCTTCGAAATATCTTGCTATAGCAAGCAAAATAGCAAAATTAGCGACATCTGTGCTTTCATGAACTTGAAAAGCGAACAATTTACTATTTTTAATTTAATTCGCATTATTGCCACATCAACATCGTTAGACATATCCTGAATTCTTTAAGATATTGCATTGCTTGAAATAGGAATGCTGTTCATTTTTGGTACTTGCTCTTCTCATCGCATAGCATCTTTTATACAGGAAAGAATGAAATTCTCAGCTTTGGTTTGATTTTTACCACATTTAGCAATACAGTAACTAATACGGTAACTAGCTTCAATGGCATTTTCGACATCTTTGTTAGATGACACAATGTACTATGTCAAATTGACTTATTCTTAATTTGCGCCACGCGTTTAAAAAAATTATATTCTTTGTTTTTATAATTAGCATATTTCGTTAGTAAATGTCGTAAAAGTAGGGAAGATTTCATGCAGCTATTGGATAATAATACATCTCCACATGCTACACATTGTTGTTTAGGATAGTTTTCATCTCCTATATACGAAAATCCATATTTGATATATTCATCGCAGTACTTTCTCTTTTTCTCTCTGTGAGCAAATAAGGACTGTGCTTTTTCAGTGTTTTGATCCGAAGTGCTAGTGTCTTGAGAAGTACTTGCCAATTGAACACTTTCCACATTAAGTTTTACTCTTTTCTTGTTCCAACCACTTATCCATATCTAATGATAAATGAATTAAGAAGTTAATAAAAAATACTGAATAAACAATAATAAAAAATTACCGAACGTAGAGAAAATCTGGAGAAACTAATTTTGTCCTTTTTCTTGTTTTTAACAACAAAATCACAAAAACTACTTTTTATAAAATCTTTTTTAATCAAACGTAAAGCCTGAGCGGCAATTTTTGTCACCGATGCGGATCTTATGGATGGACAACAGACAATATCAAGTTCACAATTGTAAAGATTGACGATACTGCAGTCCCGCTCTCCAGGCGATTACTGGAGTCTAGTACGAACTCTGTCCGACTATTGCAGCTGTACCGCGCCTTTGCGCGGTGTTCCCACACTGACTGCAGATTAAGAGCTGCTAGCGGCGTCTCTCTCGATATTTGGCTATGCACGACAGAAAAATTTTAGATCGTTATGTACTTTTAATTGGTAATACATATATTCTTTTTTCCACCATTATAACTTTTTATTGTGTATCCCCAAACAACCTATCGCGTATCTCGGGTTGGGAATTGTTGGCTATCACGCTGCTCTGCTAGCACATAGATGTCGATTGATGTTTGTGTCTGAGATAAATCTTCTCGATAGCATCAGTATTTTTCTGACTCTACCCCTCTTTCTCGCACCCGGAGGAAAACTCGAACACTTAATATCTCCTATCTCTGGATTGGTTCACAGTAACTTAATTCGGGAATTGCTGGCTAGCACACTGCTCTGCTAGCACATAGATGTTGACTGATGTCTGTGCCGGAAATAAATCTTCTCGATAGCATCAATATTTTCGGACTCCGCCCCTCTCTCTCGCACCGAAGGAAATCTCGACATTATAATATTTTCTTTCTCAGGATTGGTTCATAGTAACTTAAACAGCGCTTGCTCGACCCGCCAAAATTTTTGTAGTTGGCTTTCTTTTTGTATCATGTGATCTCACTATTAACTCTCCCAGAATAATTTTTTATACTAGAGAGCGCTGTATTCTTGCACTGGTCATAATTTCAGCTCATTATAACTATACTTTTTCTGTGGTCAAACATTCTGGCCAATTGATTAAGAAACTTCCTCTCGATCCGGTGGTCGAGCAGTCAGGGGCATGCGTTTCCGTCCTATCGCTGGATTGCCGGGTTGCGGGTTCGAATCCCGCCAACGGGCATGGATGTTGTCATGTCGAAGTCAAGTCAGACATCCGCTTTTCGGTGGGCTTCTATAAAAGTGAAGCTGTAAAATTCCTCCCTTTCGCCATTTGACACCCTGGGGGGGGGGGTCTTGTGGACGTGGTGCGTAGGCGCTCGTTCACCACGGGGGAATTAGTACACACACTTTCTCTGCATAATGCAATACATTTAATTCTTTCACAGCGAAAAATGAATGTACTAGATATACAGCAGAAACTATTTATCTCATAGTAATGCATATAAAAAATGAGCATGTTTCACAAGAGTTAACACTTTTCAATTTTATGCAAATTTTTGGTACATTTAAACGAAAAACGAGCAGTATCTCGAGAATGGTCCATGCTAGTGTTCTAACATCCATGCTAGTGTTCCAAATGATTACTTATGGTATAATATTAAAAGTTCTGAATTTTAAGTTAAGTTTTTAAGAATTTAATTTGAAGAAAATCGCGGGAGGGGAGGGGGTGCACATTCTATCGGGTCGAAAATCAATAGAACTCCAGTATTCACAAATTATAACATTTGTACCAAATTTCGGTCTAAACACTCCATTCGTCCGTGAAGTATCGCATCCACAGTTTCACGAACACACACGAAATAGAACACGTACATACACGCCTAAAAGCACATATACATCATCTATAAAACGTTTGATTCGAATTCAGGGATTCTTGAAACGTGCTCTCCCGTCGAAAATTCTAATTCAAATTAGAGTTTTCAACCCCATCACAGTACTTTCGTTATAATAATATGTGTTTAGGGAAAGTAAAGAATTGTCTGTTGTAATTGTAAAGTAAAATATATCATAAGCAATTGACTCTACACCAGCAGAATTAATTAAGAAAATTTTAGATGTTTTTTTCTGCTTATGATAGAAAGAATACAAATTTTGTGTATCTAGCCATTCGCGAGATATAGCTAAAAGAATGTTACAATTAAAAATTTCGCTATTCATAAGTTTATATTCCAAAATTACAGGAATTTAGACTTTCCTCATTACTTATAGGCCAAGTCCCACGTTTATGAAAAGTTAAACGTTTCTATCTACAGAAGTTTCGTGCCTGTAATCATATTTTAACCTATAGTTTCACTTAGATGTTTTGCATAGGAAAATTGAAAAAGTCCTTGATTTATAATTGTTTTGAATGAAATGCAAAGATTCAAATTTTTATCTTTATTTAAGGGTCAAATCCTACCTGTAGCTAAAATCTCAAGTTTCTACCTTCGGTAGTTTTGGCTGTGTAATTCAAACCTCAGTAATGGGATTCCGAAATAGGTAATTATATATCATATGTGTACATTTTCATAATTAGCATAAGTCCAGCAACATTCCTTATATGTTGCTCCAAATGTTACTCCAACAATTATTATGTATATGTTACTCCAAATACTGGAGTTACTCCACTGCTATATTTTAAAATTCGTCGGGTTTTTTATTATTACTCACGTAAAATATATATTTGCTCTCATTTATCAATGGCTTCTGAGGATTAACAATAGATAAAAATAATTCAAAGGCCATTTTCTACTCTTTTTTTGGCGAGGTGGACAGGGAGTAACATAAAAAGTAAATTCATTCGCAAATTCTATTTTTGTATATTCTTGTAAAAAAAGTCTTTTTATGCAACTCTAAGTCCTTGTGAGAAGCTTCTAGTGGCCCCAAAATAAACGCGCGTGATGATACGACACAAAGGTTACGTTAATTTACAAATCTCAAGAGAAAATTGCGCCAAAAGAGAAGCAAAAAAAGAGAAAGAACTGACATTTTAATTGAATAAAATTACCTTAATGAGGAGTCCGTGCTTAAATCTACATAGAGAAAAAAAGGAATGAATAGTATAATCCTGAAGGAATTCGAATGAAATAATTTGATAGTATTTTATTCTTGTTACAAAATTTTGAAAGACGACATTGATTTATGCATAATATATGTAATAAAAATTAAACCAACACTAAAGAATATAATGATTTATATTCCATATAAATTATATCGCCTTATATCTATAATAAATAAGTTATGTTTTCTATTTGTCTTTCTACGAGAAATTCTATCTATAGTCGGTGTTTTAGGGTATGAAATCAAAATTTGTGGGCCGAAATTATTTGCACCTCAAAAAGCAATTAAATTAATGTTCCAGATGGAATTATTAACATAATGCGTGCAGCTTACAAGAACTAGTATTGCATTCAATCTCTACTAAAATCTAATTTGATCTCAGTCATTTAAGTCAAAAGTAAAAGGCATTTTAAGACATTAAAGTCATTTAAGTAATTGAGTTATTTAAGTCAAAGTAAAATTGAGTTATGTAAAGTAATTCTTAAACCTGTACTTATGTACCTTACGGACCTTATGTCCAGAGACATCAAAATAGACTAGTTATTAAGGAATGAAAGATGCTGAGGAACAGTTTTGCCCCGATGAACAAAAATTGATAATGGGGTATAAGAAATAACAAATAAATAATAAAAAAATTTAATGCAAATGTTGATATCGTTTTTGATATAAAAATTAGAAGACTAAGATGTCTGGGGCACTTTCAACGAATGAATGGCAAGAGAACTACGGAAAAGGTTTTAATTTCATTACCTAGTGGGTTTAGACTCCGTGAATGACCAAAAAGAAAATTACGAATGATCTGATGAAATGGAGGACGATTTTATGATATGAAAGTTAAGAATTGGAGGAACAAAGCTCAGAACCTTGAAGAATTGAGGACTGTCTTGAAGTATGATCAAGTTCTAAATGGACTGTGATGTCAAGTAATAGTTGTAGTAGTAATAGTAATAGTAGTAGTAGTAATAAAATCAATTTTATTGTTAATATGCACACTAAAGAACATGTTTTGAGAATTTAATTTCAAAGTCAAAATTGTGAATTCATTATTATTTACATATTTTTATAATTTGCAAGTAAATATCCATGATTACTTAACTCGGTTTTTTCACGTTTATTAAAACCAACATTTTGTTAATGCTTACTATTTTTAGATTACTTATGTTGATATAAAGTACCTACTGACAAATTACAACTATTTCTTTAACCCTTTCTGTACCGAATGGAAAACAGTTAATGTAGGAAGCGTTGTATTTCTCGCTTTGATATATTTCTTCGAAATCTAATCTAACAAGAATTATAACTCATTTCTCTCACACTTATCCATATACTCTACTTAGTTCACGAAGATAAATAGCAGAGGAAGACTTAATGAGTGGCATTTATCACCGCTCTTAAATAGCAGTTGCAACTCAGTTTGCCTCTGGGGTGTCACTATAATGACATACCTTCAACACTATAAGATCTCATCTTCTGGGACATGGCGCTCTCGCCAGAGAAAATAACTACTCGCTTAACTTTTAAAACACGATCATGCGTTGAGATCATGCGCGATCATGCGCGATCGATAATGCGTTGAGATTTGGTATCTTTAATCACGAAACGGTTTCTTAAAATTCAATTAAAGAATAAATATTTGAATGCATCTTTTAAAGAAATGGGGCACATTAAACACGTGGTGAACCTACACATTTTTTCAAAACACGATCGAGTTCGAGAAAACATAATATCACCTTCATTTTAGTGTAAAACAATTGCATAAACATAATTTAGTTTTAATCAGTTAAATATCTTCGAAATGAAAATTTATAAAATGAAATATAAAATTGGGAATAAGCAGCTGGCAAATAGTTAATTTTTCGTAAAATTGTCTTTCACAATACGCACATTAGAAGTATATAGATTTTAATCAATAATAGTATTTTTTGCACATAAATAACACCTTAACAGCTGAAATGAGTAAAACCAACTAAACGACTACGATAAAAATATTTTTATATAAGAAAGAGAAGAAGTATCTCTTATATTTTACAAAAAAACTTTAAAAAATTTTAATTATACACCCTTTTGATAGATGTATAAAAATTATCACGAAATAACCGAAATTATTTTTTAAATATAAATTATATTCTTATACATTTAATGATTCATTCATTTTGTAAGGCTGAATATGTCGCCACAGAAACGGTATTCACTCTTTATTTATAAGACTTAATATAATGTCTCAGAAATTGAAGACAGTGTGGATCATAAATTTTCAATTGAATTGAGGACTGCAGTATTCCCTCTCCCTTTTATCATCATTGAAAACAATGTTAACTAAAATCATTATTCTAATTTTATTCCTTTGAATACGTTATTTTTAACGAGTTTTGTGTTGTGTCTCTAAAGAAAATTATCATTAAAGAATTGTGAATGAACCGTCTTTTGTCTCTTACTGTATGTAAATGCTCCAAAATGCTAAAAGTTTCTCCTGGGGATTATCGATTCAACAGATACTTTGACGTTTATTTGATATTTATTTTATTAAGGTGATTGTTTTACTTTTTTATGCATTACGTTGTCTTATTTTTTTTTTACATATGCTAAAAATATATTTCTTTATTGCAATTTTATTTCATACTTATATGACACACGCGTTTGTCAAATCTGACCGCCTTTCGAAGGAATTTGGAATAAATAATTAAGACATATTTTTTAAGAAGTTGTGGATAAATAAAAAGTACATAGGAAACGAAAGTCATTGCTGTGTTACAGAGAAAATATAGATAAGCATCAATATAAATATGTTTGAAATACACATTAACATCAGATTAAAATGAGTTATGAATAAAACAAATAACATTAAAATTAAGTAAAATCTCATACCACTGCCTGCATTAAGCATACAAAATATCAATGAATAGCAGAAGCTAATCACATGGACACTGCTATTAATTACACCGATTTCAAAATAGCATATTTGGTAAGTCATTAGTTAATTCACATCTGACACATCAATTTGCCTGGGCGCGGTAGCCCATTGGTTAGCGCGCTGGAGTTGCACTCGGTAGGCCCGGGTTCGATTCCAGCCACTGCCAAAACTGCCGCCGTGTTCATGCGGAGTACGATCACGGTAAACATGTGGGTCCGAAAGTCCTTCCGAGAGGTTGGTGGTAGGGGAAGGAGGGTACGGTCTCTGTGGATGCCTCCCCCACTGGGTTCCGGTCTAAATTGGGTGGCACTTCCCGACCGTCCAAACAGTTACCTTACACCTTTCTGGTAGGTCGGACGGTCTGGGTTTCAACATTCAACAACATCAATTTGCCTCACTGATATTTAATATACAAAGAGGAGTTTTGAGAGGGAATGGGAAAAGGAATTTTATTGAATGATCAGCAAATAAAAGGTATTTTGAGATTACCATTGATAAATGTTTATTAAATTCATCTCATTTTTGTTTATCAGTGCATTTGCAGGTGATTGTAATAATGTTGTAGTGGTATAAACGAACTTTGGATAAAATAAACATCCAGGTAGTTATCATTATACTAACAAAATAATAATTTATTTGTACTCTTGATATTTTTATTTTGTAACATTATTATTTTATGTTGACATTAATATTCTGTTGACATTATTACTTTCGTAATATGTTGGCAGTGTTAATTTTATATAATTTAATTTTGTAATATTGGATATTTAGTAACAAAAACCAAAGACATGATAAATTTTAAACTGTCATATTCATTATGAATATTTCGGTACTCACCCCTCTTTTACCAACATGGATAATAATGCTAATGCAAATCATATGCTAATATAATAGTTTGAATAGGGTATTTTGACCAGTTTTGCGCTATGTTTCTAAAAATGATTTTCTTTAAATAATTCTGAATAAACACAATTTTTTTCGCTTATCTCATGGGAATGTTTTAAAATGCGAGAAATTTTGATGATTTTCGATTCAATAAACGCTTTGGGGTGTGTTTGATATTTAATTTAATAAAGTGATATGATTTGCCTTTTCTATCGAGCATTGTATTCATTTTTTGCATATGCACAAAATATATTTCCTTGATGTCATTCAATTTCACACTTAGATGAGCCATATGTTTCTATTACATTTTACCTTCTTGAAAAAAGGTAAGGAGATGCAGACGATTTTTTCGATGAAGTTTTAAGTATAGATTTAAATTAATGGTACCTCCATGGTTTTAAGTTTTTAAATAAAATAAATTGTCATATTATGATGAATGAAAGGAATGGAAAAAGTTTATGAATGAAATGCTGCTTTCATATGGAGATTCAGGCGATTTATATTTCGATGACGTCATTTGAATAAAGTCTATTTATTTTCGATAAAATTTTCAAATATAATAAAGTATTGCAGTATTATGATAATTTTAAAAATATTTACCGAGGTTTAAAAATATTACCATGTATCGCATTTTAGATATGTTTAAACTAGACAATTTATATTTCAATGGCGTCATTTGATAAAGTTCATTTTTTTCGATGATGTTTTAAGTTTTCAAATATAATAAATTAATGTAGTATTGTGATAATTTTAAAAATATTGCCGAGGGATGTGTCGCATTTTAGAGATGTTTAAATAAAATTGCATTGAATTTGGAAAGTGTTTCATAATCAAAGCTTTATGCATTATTGATCTTTCTTGTTATTAAATGAACAGAGCGATTTCTTATGAATTTCATCGGACTCAATACTATTGAAATCGATCGCACTCATAAAGCGTCAGTTATATACGAAGTCGGATATAACGTGTATGTAAGAACCTATCCGTTACTCTTTTTCGTCTCCCCACCTCGTGTCGAATTTCAAGAAATAGCTTATCCATGCTTTTTCGTCTTCCAAAAAAGAAATTATCAATTTTTACTCATCTTTTCCACTGAAAGAAATATTGCTCAAAGTAGGCTTAGTTTCCTAGCTTGGGAATCCATGACAGAGGAAACTATTGAAAACCATTGAAGAAAATGTTGTGATGGAGAATTTACGTAAATATAAGTTGAGGAGGTAGACAAAACACTTACGATTCCTCCTAAAAGCTTGTAGAAATTAAGGAGGAGAAGCATTAGGGGAAAAATAAACTATAGACACAATTGACAATCAATGGATTAATATTGGCGCACAGGAACCAAGTTATCACCGTTGACCAAATACCTACTGCAGAAACCAATGAGAATATCGAACTGGAAGATGTTTGTACGTATCTTAATGCATGCGTTACGTAGTTGTAGTCCTTCTACTAAAAAAATTGTTACAATATATTGAATCCTTACTTTAGCTTTCTGTGAACGTTTAACAGACAACTGAATATAGATCATAAGAACATACAAAAAGGGACACAACTATGATTTAACGCTGGAAGTTAAGCATTAAAATAGCACCGTTTATAATGCGTTCATTTATAACGTGGTTGCCCTTATGCCGCCGATAATTTGACGCCACATCAACGAGCGTTATAACCGGAGTTTACTGCGCATGTATGGTGATGTCTAGAAGGATTCCCATAGATTGTTATATTTAGAATTGTTTCTTAATCACGATTCATATATTTTCTAAAAATATTATCTTATATACCCATGATGATGAACGCAATTCCATAACTTAAAACTAATACGTAGAATATTTGAGGTTTCGAAGAAGTTACAAACCTGAAAACATTGAATAAAAAGACGCCCTACATTTGTGAGGTTCAAATAAACTTTTTGATTATTATTTTCCTCAGTGTGCATTACAATTTATGTTTAATTAAACTAACCAGTCTAACTAGTTCAGTTGACAGACCAATCACTGACCTAATCAGCATTTTCTGCGTTCTGAGGTAGAATGGGAATATCTTTCGGATCGTGAGAGATTCGTTAGAAGATGAAGAATTCGAGTAGTCAGTGGACGGGTTTTGAGAAGAGTTTGGACGGGAGTGAACTGGAGTCAAGCAAAAGGTGCGATGATAAATTTAGAGGAATTCGGAAGTTGACCAGCAACCTGGAAACCCCATTCGATACAATGATGACTAGGAATAGTCTAGTATTCAGGGTGTGGCGCATTACGGGTCAAAGTAACGGAATGACGAGTAAACATATAAGCTTAAGAACTCTTCTTTATTTAAGAATTATCACCTGTCTAGTATATTGTAGTCGCTTGTATATTTGTCATTTATTCTGGGCGTGTGAAAGCCCCAGGCCGTCCGGCTCGTCCAGAGGACTTGGAGCAACAAAATGGACGACCGGGAAGGATTATTCTGGGCGTGTAGAAGACCCAGACCACACGACCAACCCAGGGGTTTATGGTATTCTGGGCGTGTGTAATAACAATCAGTATATGATATCCGTGGTTGTAAACGGCAAGCTGCTGTAATTTCTGTGAAGTCTCTAATAAACTGAGTTTGATTTTTAAACAATACCATCCTGTTATATTGCCTTTGGACCGAAAGGTCGAAATATCAAGTACTCTAAGTTTAAGTTAAGTCACTTTTGACAGATTAAGTAAAAATCCCCTACAAAGGCATCTACAGGGGATAAAGTGGCATTTGGTCTTCACACAGTGAACAAGGAGTAAGTGGGCGTTATCAAAATATTTATTGGTGTTTGGTGTTTCATGTAAATGATTCCATGACTTGAAAATTTTAGTTTATCGTGATTCATTTTTCTTTTTTATGTTTATGAGTCTATTGAAAGCAAATACTAGGTATTGTGGTTACGGTTCAATAACTAATATATCTGGATCATTTTCGAATCCTTTAAGCAACTTTTATCACGCAATATCTCATAATTGCACTAGCAGCAGGGAAACTCGTTATTTGCATCAATTTTGAGACTTTTAAACTAACAGTGGAATTTTTAGAAATTTCAATTACAATGAGTTTTGTATTACTGCTGTGTGTAAATTTCAAATAAAATACTGACCCATATTTTAATTTGAAATAAAAATACTTGGTTACTAACAGCACACGCAGTTTATGAAAATATCAGCCAGTTTATTAGGCATATAGCATCTTCTTTCATTGGAGTAAAAATACATAATAACAAGACAGCATAATTAAAAAGTCCATAGCAAAAAATTAGAAGCAGAAGGAATAGGCAGAAGGTGGACGAAGGAAACACTATAATCAAGAACTTGTCTCTTGAGACAGGTACATTCTTGTCTATGATTGTGTAGTTCTGTCTTTTCGGGCTAACGAAAAGAGCAGCTTTTTGTTTGCGATACCGATTGTTATTTTAATTAACTCATTATGCTGTTACTAAAAAAGTTTTTTTCACAGACTAATTTAGGAATCAGTTAGAGCGAATTTTCATGTATTTGAATTGCCGTTTACTTCTAACATAAACGTATGACAGCGAACAAAACTTCATCACTCCAAACTTTTATTTGTAATACTAGGGAGCTCCGGCTCCTGCTCGCTGCGTTCTCCAACACACATACCTCGCTTCGAGGGTCGGGAGGCTTCGCCTCCTACTCGCTGACACTTGCTGAGCTCACTTCACAAGTACTTTCGTGCTGCCTGATACACAGGCATAATATGCAAATGGTTACCGTCTTTTTTATTTGACATTCACTAGCAAAAGGAATCGCTTCGCTAGCTCTTCCAATCTGGATAGCGCATGCGACCGCCTGCGTGTCCCTTGCTCGCTGACTCTCTCAAAATCCCGGGGCTCCGCAGTCTACTGGCTACCGCTTATTAACCTCGTAACTTGATTGACGGTTCGGGAAGCGAAATCGCTAACACTCACTGAAGCTCGTAGAACTCCAGGGCTCCGACCTCCATTGTCTGCCGCTCATTCACTTCGTAGCTGGATTCACGTGTCGGTAGGATTCGCTTCCTACTCGCTGACGCTCGCTAAGCTCGCTTCATGAGCATTTTTGTTGGCGTAATGAATCCGTTTGGGATCGTCCCTTAATAACTTGCATTCATCGATAAAGAATTGAATAACTGATTAACTAAATTGAAATTTAAAAATTCATGTCAACAAAAATTGGAGGTCTTCCTAGTCTGTCTAGAACGGGAACTCGCAACGCAAAAGCTCTTCCTTTGACTTTAACATTAAATATTTTCTAAACTAAATTTTAAATCGAAAAACGGTTTATAACAGTGTATTCCCCCAATATTTCTTTACACATGTACCAACTTTCCTATATTTATATTCTATAGATTCTGCTGTACGTCACACAGAAACTTGAGAAAAGCGAAATTTGGCAAATACTTGCGGCATCGGTAGCGGCAGCGGCAGCTTCTGTTCTTTAATTTAGAGAAAAGCCAGAATGCCTAAGATTCTATACATTTGTAAATTCTTTAGAACGTAGTGATAGTTACTAGTTTACGTATTTTATTATTTTATGAAAAAAATTAACCACATGGATAAATTATTAAAAATATTAACGACTACCCGTTATATATCTACAAGAAATAGAAGGATACACTATAATATATTTTGCAAATGATTAGCTGAAGCAAATATTTTCGTTACAGTAAAGAGTTTAGAAACAGTAAAAAAATATATTAAATATCTAAGTAGAGGTAAAGGATTTTTTTACGATTACTATTTAGATATCGTAATAGATAAATATGAGATACACATAATCTATAATTATGAAGTTAACACATTTCTACACTCAATTTGGATATATTTCATTATTCTCAAAATGTTAAAGTTTTAAGAATTCAGTTAATAGGAGAAAATGTAACTTGGGCCAATAGGAAAATGTAATTTATTCCATTAAAGAAATTAGCTTACTGAAAAAATGTTGCTTCATTGATTAAAGAACTTCAAATATGTCACATTTACAACGCGTATTTTAAATAGTGACATAAATTTTATTTTTTGTAAATAATTAGTTGTGAAAAGGAAATGAGTTGCATATAATGGTGGTATAAAAGTCTAATACGTTTGTTTTGTAATTAATATGTATAATTCAAAAGTGTAAGACTAACCATAAAAATGCCGATATGGAAAGTATTCGGTAGTCTTATGAGGTATTTTTTGCCATAGCCGCATTTATAAAGTTAAGTTATAGAAAAGTTAGAAGCTTGGAGCATAGACGTTCAAATGGTATTCCATTACAATAATTATCTGTATTATAATTTTTAGAGTCAAATTTACCACTATTAATTTCGTACATCTTCGTTTTATTTTTAAAAGTACCTACGTATGCTTTTGCACAGTTAAAATAATTATTATATAAACACATATATAAATATATATATAGTATATATATATATGGCTCACCGTGTGTGAAGCTCTCTTACATTTGAGGATGTCACAACATATATATATATATATATATCAAAGGAGTGCAAATCAATAAAGTCAAGAAGATTGTGACCCCTATTCCTGGTTAAAGCGTGCTTTTATTTCTAGGAAACACTCCCAGAAACTCTGATCGCCCGAAGCAGTTCCAAACCGTGTGTAAGGAAAAACAGAATCCCAAAGGAACTTCAAATGTAATATTTTGGGATGAGGGTTAAGAGCAGCAAAACGCGCCTATACTCATTTCATCTTTATTATGATCTGTGAATTGTCGTTTGTATAGGATATATATATATATATATATATATATATGGCTCACCGTGTGTGAAGCTCTCTTACATTTGAGGATGTCACAACTAGAGGGAGGGTGCTAGGAGTTTCACATGACGTGTGCAAATGTAGACAACTTTCTCGAAAGTCGTGATATCACAAAATAATATTTTACTCTATGTTCTTATCGAGAACATTGTTAAAAAGTTCCTTTGATATTCGAGAAATTTCTGTTGCTCCAGTATAATATTAATCTGAGATTTTCGCAGTTATATATCGGACGAAACCTGGTATTCGTTCAATTTACCTATTAGAACGATCGAATTCAATGTTATTTGTTTTGAAATCCCTAATGTGTATCAGTTAACAATTGTATTTTATCCATGAAAATACTGTACAAATGATTTTAATAATACTGTTTGATGTTGAAAGGCACTGCACGAGAGTTCTTGAAAGTGGTGCATATATTTTCTCACTACATGGCATGATTACACCGTATGATAATAAACATAACACCATTAATGTATAGCATTGTTTACAATAATGATAATTTACTTCCATAGAAATCGCGAGAATCTCAAGTTGTTTTGCAAGTCAGAAAATTACTCCACAAGGATTATCAGCTGTTTCAACTTTTGTAGCACTTTCTACGTAACATGGAAATTTGATTATACTGTGACTCGTAGACTTCTAATGTTCACATGCTAATTATCAGCTCTAACTTATTACTGTGCGTTCGTTCCATTCGAATAGCAAAAAGACATAGAAATGTTATAAATGCAAAATGCAAGGTACTAATAAATAATTTTATTTTACTGCTGTAATATGCACAGTAAAATATAGTTAAAGTTACTTAATTTGAACTATTGTATAATTGGCTCCCAACTTTTATTTACACACACACATATGTATATATATATATATATATATATATTGTAATAATAAACTTTTAAAAGTCCAAGGAAAGAATAGATAGAATTTTCAACTCATAAAACCCCAACATTGCAAAATGCGTTACAAATAAAAGTATCAAACAGAGAAACATCAATCAAGTGGAAAATATAAATGCAAATCTTTGGTCATCAAGCTGAAGACAAACAGAACACATCAATGGAAAGGAAACTATAAAATAATATCAAATAAAATCCAAGCATGAAAGCTTTACGCGTGGACAAGCCCTAGCCCTAATAATGAATTGTTCATTTCGATAAAACTCTTTATCAAGTCCAAGTATTTCATAAAAATGAACAAAAAATGCATATTTCTGATATCAGTGATATTTTATATCCATAAAATTTGATAACCTGGACAACATGCATAAAGATTGAAAAATAATAGGAAACAAAAATACCTGAAAAAACACTGCATATGTTTGATCCATTGGAGCCTTGAATAAAGAGACCAATGTTGGCAATCTCAAAAAATAAAAAGTTGAGAACTACTGTTGCCAATTGTGAAAAAATAATAACAGTAATGCGAAATGGCGGTAAAAGGTGATATTCAACAGTAAGAACATGTAAATACAGGGTAATGCTTATTCAAGAGAAAGTGAATGTCAGGCTAAAATAAGATACTAAGGACAGAATTTAAGTACAATCTACCATTCCAAACTTTTTAACTATACTATGTACTAAATAAGCTGGATATGTATATAATTTGCTAGCAATTTTATGTATATTAATATGCATAGCATGAAATGTTTTATCAGATAATCTATAAATTCTAAAGAGCTGATTAAATATAATACTTCTGAACAATTGAATCGAGTTACAGGAATTAAAAGTTAATAATTTAATAATGTTAGTTAAAATAGTATTTTTATCATATAAATTAATTTTTTATCATATAATCAAAAACTTAATGTTATTACTAATAGTGGTTTCATTAGGAATTAGTTCGAAATTATCCGGATGGAAATCTATATCTATGACACAGTTGTCTGTAAAGTCCAAACAAATCAGATCATCAACATATCTGTAAATTTTATAATTTGTGGAAATAAAAGATTTGTTATAATGATAAATGTATAAAATAGCTGTATACTGCTAATTCCGCCATCTTGTGGAACCCCTGAGACTTCTTGTAAGTAAAATTTATTGCCTTAAAATATATACTTATTGAAAAGAACAAAGTGAAGAAGTTTAGGAAATTTGGTAAATATAGTATGAGTACTATATGTAGTATAAGCATTATATGGAGCTAAAATTACTACATAAAGATCAGAGAGCTTAATATTATTAAAAATATCTTTAAAATAAAAAGTTTGAAATCCAATTAGTTTATCAAGTGATGTCAATTTATTCTTACATTCTTTACTATTATTTAGAATAAGGTAGTTATATCTTGCTAGAGAAACGTAAACTATCATATATTACATTTAAGTAACTTAGAAGTAATTTACTCGCAGTAGTAGAGTAAGTATTATGACCACTAGTTGCTGTTCTAAATTTAATAGGATTTTTATGAAATTTAGGTATTAGCACTTTATATGGAAATTTAAGAAATTTATAATTAATATTTAAATCATTATTCATATTGATAATTTTCAGTTTAATACTAGTAATGGAGTGCAAAGCAAGTTTAAATAGACTATTCTTATTTAAATAATCTAACAGAAATTGTATATTTAATTTTTTGCAGATAATAGCATAATTATTAGAGGTTCTTTCAACATAAGTTATAACAAAAGATCTTTGTAAATCATTAATGGAATGTTTTAAATAATTAATATTATATATATATATATATATATATATATATATATATATACAAACTTAATTGTACTATTTGTAACTTATCCTTTATTGGCCAAACCAGCAACCCTTTACATCTGAGAATGAATGTCCACAGGGATCATATTAAAAAATTTGACCATAAAGTCTTTAATGACCTCCCTACCAAAAATCAATTTGAATATCAGCACTTTGCTACACACGGATTTAAAAATGTATCCCTTCATATTTTAGATATTAAAATTTCACTCACGGATAGATTAGTATTTGAAAATTATTACATTAAAAAATATAAAACTCTCTTCCCCTATGGCTTAAATCAAATTTATAATAATAATAATGTTGTTAACAATAGTTTTGAATACAATTCTCATAAATCATCAGTATATAAACATCTTTTTCATTATTCAAAGTCATCATCTCCTAGTAAAAAGCGATATAAGCGTGGCAAAGGAAAAAGTAACTTAAGTAAAACTATTGATTACAAAGCAGACATTTTAAAATTACAATATAATTATTCTCAAACTTTCAATTTTCTACCTGTTAGAACATGGTTATATAAAGTCAGAAAAAGCAAATTAAGTATTGTTTATACTAATTTTTTAAAATTAAAATTAACTCATGAGCATTTTAAACATTTATTTTTTGATTTGCTTCTTTCACGTACAAATTTCTTAAATTACCACCTACTCCATTCACCAAATCCACATACTAAAATAGCTTACTGTGTAATTTCTTTTAAACACACTATTCTTAATTCTCTTAACTTCAATAATTTATTTGCAAAACATCAGTACTTGTTACCAGTAAATGATATCAAAATACAAAAATCATTCAAATATAATTTACCAATTGGTAGAACTATTTACAATTACAATGAAGTTTCTAGGACATTAAACTCCTATGATCTTACATCATGTGTATGCAGCAATCAAAATCTTGCCCCTTTTGTCAACTCCACTCATGGTCACATTATTACTGGGGATCTCAGTATAGTTCAGGATGATATACTTAGGGATATTATGAATAAAGGGTCTAAATTTCGCATTCCATTCTGCCATCACCCTAAACAACTTCTTCAGTCTCTATCATTTGATTTTGATAAATTCATATATCAACTTGCTTGTTCACATTCTATTCCTATTGAAGCATTCAATCTATGGAAGTATACGACCTTACATCTACTTAAAAATGTTATTATAAACACTAAATTAACGAAGCCTAGGTATCCTTATAAACAACTCCTATCTGCTATCAAAGAACTACACTAACATTTTGTAATAACTTATGTAGATAAAGCTTCTAATAATTATGCCATCATTTGTAAAAAATATTATGTTTCTCTGTTACAGAATTACTTAAAAGATAATCAAATTTTTAAACCCATTCATAATCAGTCTATCCAAATCAAAACTAAAATGCTAAAATTATATACACAATTAAATATTAATTGTAAGTTTTTTAAATTTCCTTATGTTACTTTGGTTCCTAAATTCCACAAATCACCTCTCAGTTTTAGAACAGTCACTTGTGGACATAATACCTTTACCACTACAGCTAGTAAGTACTTGCTTAACTGTTTAAATCGAATTAATGAATCTCTTAAATTCAGGAATTCAGGATATTTCATTTTGAACAATAGTTTTGATTTAGTTAATCACCTTAGCAAGTTACCACAAATTCTTGGTTTCCAAACCTTTGATTTTAAAGACCTATTTAATAATATTGCCATTAAAGATTTACATAAAGTTATTATCTCTCTTTATCATGACTATATATCTTCCAATCATGATGCTTTTAATGTCAAAAATTTTCCTATGCTCTTGCACTTTGTGTTATACAACAATTATAGTGTCCAAGGTGATAACATTTATTTACAAACATCTGGTGTACCACAAGCTGGCTGTAGTAGTAGTATACTCGCTAACTTATATCTTTATTATTATGAATGTCATTTTAACTCTAATTCATATATTATATATAGATATGTTGACGACTTAATTTGTATTATCATTGATGATTCCTATTCCATTAATATTGATTTTTACCCGTCTAACCTAGAATTAATTCCTAATGAGCCTTGCGTTAGTCAAACTGTTAATTTTTTAGACCTAAATTTAGATACCCTCAATAATCATGTAATCACCAATCTATATGATAAAAAAGATACTTACAACTTCACTATCATAAAGCTGCTATCACATCATTCTTGTAATTCTATTCAATTGTTTAGAAACATCATTTTAAACCGGCTATTTCGAATACATCGACTTTCTGATCCTCAGTATCACTTTCTCCACATCAATAATCTTAAACGCATTTGTCAAAACTACCTATATCCGGAAGTATTTGTAAATAATATTATTAATAATTTCAAATATACCACGTAATAATTTTACACATGCATTATTTATCTTTGATTGGTTAACTCATTTTTGAAAATTCACCCATTCTTATCACCTCACTTACCACTTGGCCTGAGTCTAATACTGTTTACTATTTTCGAATGACTATTTTCCGCTTGTCCTGAGTCCTATACTGTTTACTATTTTCGAAAGTCTCCATACATATTATGTATCGTTCAATTGTATTCATTCCCACTCGCATTGACGAAGTGAGGTGAAATGCTCGCCCACTCGCTTTGACAAAGTGAGGTGAAATGCACAGTCTCTAGTTTATCTTACACGTGGTGCTATTCTTGTGATTTCATATTACAGTTCGAGGAGGTATTGTTTTTCAGCTTTGTATAATTCAATTATTTTTCTCCTTCCACTAGCCAGTAGACAGTTCCAATGGTGTCTATAGTTAAATACTATCGCCATTGTCAGAAACTGGCTATTCTATCGGTTTTAATTCGAATTGTATGGCTGTCCTGATGAGAATGCAATTTCGAACTAACCGCCATTTTTTGTGTAGTTTCAATTGATTGTTCTCTATTCTTAATCTCTTATCTTGAGCTGATTATTATTGCCTATTCTCATTTTTGCCGAGTTTTATTTTCATTTACTTTTATTTACTTTTAATTGTGATTTTTGAATCATAATATTCTTCTCATCCCCCTTTCCATTGTAGTGATATGTTACCTTCTATTTTTATCCTTAGTCTTGGTCTATAGTTACTCATTACATATATATATATATATATATATATATATATATATATTTAATATATATAGCTTTTTTATAGCTGATTTAATCTATCTTTTACGATATTATTTGATATCGTAAAAGATAGATTAAATAGATCGAACCTTCTATCTTTATCCTTAGTCTTGGCTTATAGTTACTCATTTGTAACAGATATGCTAGAGATGGGTTTTTTTGTACATACAGTAGTTTATGCATAATTTTCGATTAAAATCCTTTAATTTTTATTTATATATATATATATATATATATATATATATATATATATATATATATATATATATATATATATATATATATATATATATATATATATATATATATATATATATATATACATATATATATACCGGGTGGTCAGAACACCCCTACTCTGAGCTCTCTATACATCGAACTACTCAGTGTAAAGGCTCCAAAATTGTTGAACCTACTATTCAAGACATAGGGAAAGGGATTACGCGAAAAAAAAGTAATTCCAGAAACACCGATAGGCGGCGCTGTACAACAGAAAATATGCTAAAAGACACAAAATAATCACACAAAAAAAAACATGCGATATGGAATTTTTCCTTTTCAATTTCTTTTGCTGATATGAAAAAAAAAGATAAAAAAGTGAAGAAACTTAAACTGTCATTGTAACTGCAATTTCGCACTGTAAGCTCAAGAATTTGCATAAACCCTTGGTTTGCAGCTACTATGTTCTGGGCATAAAAGGGGATAAAACTGGGAAATATTCATTCTTATCAGCGATGGCTGACACACTGCCAGAACGCGCTTTGCTTGTGAAGCTGTTTTATGAAAACAAAGGACATGCTGCAGCTGCACTTCGAAAGTTTCTTCGACTTAAGAATTTGCGTAAAGTACAATTACTTCCACAAGCTCTCAGGACAATGATTGCTCGATTCGAGAAAACTGGACATCTTGGAGTTCAGCCGGGTCGAGGACGCAAATCGACTCGTGCAGATATCGTTGACGATGTTGCCACCGCTATTGTTGAACAATCAATGGATAACGTTATAGGCTGTAGTAGTGCACGTGGAGTGTCACGACACTTGGGGTTTCCTACAGCACAGTACTGAACGTACTGAGAAACATAGTGCATTTTTTCCCGTACAAAATTAGTCACAATCACCACTTGCTGGCCATCGACAGGGAGAAGCGACTGACCTTTGTATTGAAAATTTCTGGCTTGAGTTGAAGTGGATGCATCGTAGCCATGGCAGATTCTATGGAGCGATGAAGCGCATTTCCATCTAAGTGGAACAATCAACACCCATAACTGTCGCATTTGGGACACAGAAAACCTTCGTACCTTCCAAGAGATGCCACTTCACTCTCCGAAAGTTACAGTCTGGTGTGGATTCACATCCACATTCATTTTTGGACCTTTATTTTCGAAGAGGCTACTCCCAATGGCCCTGTGATATGCACCGTGACGGCCAGGAAGTACAAAAACATGCTCGAAAATTTTGTTATACCCCAAATGCAACAGCACCAATGACTTGATTCTATTACTTTTATGCAAGATGGAGGGCCTCCACACATTGGACTCTGTGTACAGCAGTTTCTTCGGCAACATTTTACTAATGGTAGAGTAATTGGTCGTGCGTTTCCGACAACCTGGCCATCTCGTTCTCCAGATCTTAATCCCTGTGATTTTTGGCTGTGGGGACACTTAAAAAGTCCTGTTCATCGAGGACGTCTGGCCACCATGGCAGATTTGAAAGACAGTATCACTCTGCATGTGAGAAACATCTCAATCGACCAATTACGATTCGCAGTTGAACAAGCTGTCCACAGACTGCAGATTTTACATCTTGAAGAAGGGAACCATATTGAGCAGCATTCCCTGCATCGATAAGGTTCTTGTGATAAGAATGTTTGGTACGTTCGAATAAAATGTGGTACAAATGTGTATTTTGTGTCTTTTCAGCATATTTTCTGTTGTAAAACGCCACCTATCGGTGTTTCTGGAACTAATTTTTTTCGGGTAATCCCTTTCCCCATGTCTTGAATAGTAGGTTTGGACAACAATTTTGGAGCCTTTACACTGAGAAGTTCGATGTATAGAGAGATCAGAGTAGGGGTGTTTTATTTCTGACCACCCTGCTATATACATATATATATATATATATATATATATATATATATATATATATATATATATATATATATATATATATATATATATATATATATATATATATATATATATATATATATATATATATATATATATATTTATATTCATATATATATATATACATACATATATATATATATATATATATATATATATATACACATATATATATATATATATATATATATATATATATATATATATATATATATGTTTATATATATAAGGATATAAACAAGAAGAAAAAATAAGCGAGAACAGGAGTGACCATATGATTTGCATAGAATGGTAGGGGTGGATTGCGTCACCCCTTTCCCGCTTAAAGCAGCTTTTACGACCCGGGCAACGCTCACGGCACCAATGTAACTCAATGGTCAATCTCCCACATGTGCAAAGGCAGAAGCACCCGAACGGACACAAAAGCAAAGATGGAACCGAGCAAGGAAGAGATACACCCTACAATCCAACATGAAAACACAACATTTTATAAGGGAAAGTCGCACATGCGCGGAAAGACTTCATGATGATAGGATCGCAGATATGAATATATATATGATTAAGAATGCTCATTTAGATTCAAACAAAGCACAATTTCTTTCTTTGAAAAAGGAATAGTAATAATGTTGTAAAAAATATCTAGGGTAATTTCTTTTCAATGCATCATTTATTATTTTATTACATTCATAAATGCAGTCTTTTTTAAAAGTACTGTAGTTTCTGTTTCTTCTGAAGTATCCGATAATAATATTTCTGAATATATATGTTTAGTGAGGTTTGAATTCCAATCAATAATATAATTAATTTTGATATTGTATGAATTTCTCTTGTCGTGTATGGTTGTATAAATTCCTTACTGTTGGTGTTTTCTTATTGACAAATCCAGGAAGTCCGTCGATCCATCCTCATTGATCGGGTTTTCAATTAAGTCTAATTTTTTTGGGTAGAATGCAAAATCTATGTCAGGGGTGTTTGCATAACCCCCTAATATCACATCGTCAACATAACGGAAATAAGGTATTTCCGATAATATATGGGTTCCTCTTTCATATTTGGATAGATAAATATCGGCCAATATTGATGAGCATGCACCACCCATGGGTATGCCCTTGATTTGTTTGTAGTAATGCGTACCGTCATATAGTATGTTTTCATTCAAAACCAACTCAATATCTTCCAAATCCCTCCAAAATAATCCCTCCAAATCCCTCTATATCCCTCCAAATATCTTCTAAGAGTTATATATAGTTTTAAATTGTATTCCTCATGTAATTCTTTCAAGATCTTTTGTAGGTTTGTTAAATCGATGTTATTAAACAGATCCCGGAAATCGTAGCTTCTGAAGTTCAAATCTTTATGGCAAAATTTCAGGTCTATCAATTCCTGTCCGTTTTTTAACATTATGGAGTTTTGCCTCTTAATATCAGTCATAACACATTGGAGTAATTTCAGAAGTTTTTTTATTTGCTTGTTCCAGGTATGATCCGCATCCCACTGTTACAGTTCGGAACTTGACTGTATTTTTTTTATCTTCTTATTTATATTTTCTCCTTTACTTAAATAGGAGTTCCTTTCGTGATATACTTATTTTTATATGTATTTATCGATATGTCTACATCCAGCTGCATTGCGCGGACATATTGCATATTTTACCACATCCAATTCAGCATTCTACGTAAGGGCCACTTCTCGGACCACACTGGCGAAGTGTAGGTCTTCCGTGTGTCGTGGGATGGGAGTCATTCGGTGGATATTGGAGCGGTGTAATCAGGACGGTAAGAGTTATTTTACGAATGTTTTGATATTATTTTTGTACCTTGTGAGACAATGCATGGTGGTATATTATAGTGTGGAATGCATTTGTGTAATCTCTGTACTTTAGTCTTTTAATTTTTTAATTATGTGTTTTTAAGTATTTTTATCACTTTTATTGAATCTGGTATTTTTTCAATACCTATTTTAGAACGAATTCTATGAATGAATTAAAATAACTACAAAAAAAGTATAAAATAGTGCTTAAATTCGTCATACAGCATAAAATAGGCAAGAGTAAAGGTAGTATACCTGAACGTTCTATGAGGCTTTTACTGTATTTGAATGTGCACATGAAAAAACATTTCGTTTGCTTTTACTATAAAGTTTTTACTCCTCAACATGAGTTAAAAAACTGTTGATATATAATATGTATGATGGCTATATATAAATTTAGCGACTGGCAAATTTATTCCATGTTGAATATATACCCGGTGACACTTTATCAAGGTATATGTGTTATCGAAATACAGTTACCCTAATCTTTATATTGAAGCAAGTGATGAGCAGTGTTTATAAGCCTTATAATATTGTCCTTGATAAAGCTGTGACAAACATAAAAAATGTAAATTCTTTCGTAATGTATGACACGACCTATAACAGATTATCTTTCTTTAACGACTTTTATCAACACTACCACCATATGAAGAACTTCAAATTCAAGAAATGCAATTCTAAGCGATGTAAGCTTTGTTCCGTAGCCAATCCACACCAAATTTCTACAAAAAAGGACAATATAAAAATCTTTTGCAAGACTTTTAATGTGGTATATTGCATATCATGCCTTGCTTGTCAGGCGAAATATATAGGACAGACGCAGAATTCCCTGAATATCCGTATAAATCTGCACCGAAATCAAGTGGGCAAAATCCAACAGCTATCCACCAATAATAACTTAGAAGTACGACATTTTCAAGTACACCCCTTCAGCAATATTATGGTAACTATTATTGATATAGTACCAGACCTTTCTGAACGTTTGTGGTGGGAAAACACCCATATAAAGCAATACAATTCTACATATCCATATGGTCTGAATACTTTATTATTCAAGGAAAATTGCAATAAAGAAAGATGCAGGAATAGTCAAACATACCCTCTCTTAGAAAATTCAATACCTACGAAAACTTATAGAAACCAAAGAGGAAACAAAAAGCAACATTTTAATTATATCAAAACAGAAGAAAAAATCTTAGACTTCATAAAAACAGAAATAACGGTGAAATTCGGATGGATCAAGAATATAGCCAACAGTATCAAAATTACATACTTACAACGTATATGGAATTTTATTATAAATTTCAATTTAAGTGAAAATAACTGCAATACAGAAGATACAAACACTAATATAGACATTATTCTGAACTTAATTAAACTCAGAGCCGCAAAATATAACGTAGCACTTGAACCAAAATATCAAATTAACAAATCAAAAGAATTTCATATCACAACATTTAAGAATAAAATGTTCGAAAGTATTCCATTCTACCATATATTACATAATATAGAAGAACGTCTTCCTTTGCCTAATCTAAATATCAAGATATCCTACCGCTTTGTAAGAACCAACGGAAGAAGATTATTCAACTACAATAAATTATGTAAAACTGTGTGTTTTCTTTTAATATTGAATCTTGTCAATGTCATAAAAATATACATTGTGATCCCTACCACAAGCATATAATTACTGGAAACTTCGATTTTATAAAAGATAATAAACTCAAAAACTTATTACAACTCGGTACTAAGTACCGAATACAAGAATTTAATAATATTTATAATGAATTCAATTACGATCTTGAAACCTTCATATACAAGATGGCAGTCAAACACAGTTTACCTGTACAGACTTTTAACGCATGGAAATATGCCTTTTACAGTGCTTTTTGCCAATACTACCCGAGAAGAAACAAGTATTCTGGGAGTTCTCGATTTCCGTCTTCAATCAAGCAATTTAATGAAGAATTCGTATTGACATACACCGACAAAATCGTATCGAATTTTGCATTCACGTCTAAAAAATTCTATGTCGATACTTTAACCCAATGCTATAAGGATAGTGCCATGTATACCTTAATCCCTAGCAACGAATCAATCATCATTAATAGAATAAAAGCACTATATAAAAGAATTGGTATGGATATTAAATCAGTAAAATTTCCATTCTTGATCCTCATTCCCAAGTTACACAAAAAACCAGTCAAGTTCCGAACTGTAACAGTGGGTTGCGGATCATGCCTGGAACAAGCAAATAAAAACTTCTGAAATTACTCCAATGTGATATGACTGATATTAAGAGGCAAAACTCCATAATGTTAAAAAACGGACAGGAATTGATAGACCGACTGAAATTTTGCCATAAAGATTTGAACTTCAGAAGCTACGATTTCCGGGATCTGTTTAATAACATCGATTTAACAAACCTACAAAAGATCTTGAAAGAATTACATGAGGAATACAATTTAAAACCATATATAACTCTTAGAAGATATCTGGATTTGATTGAGTTGGTTTTGAATGAAAACATACTACGTGACGGTATTCATTACTACAAACAAGTCAAGGGCATACCCATGGGTGGTGCATTCTCATCAATATAGGCGGATATTTATCTATCCAAATATGAAAGAGGAACCCATATATTATCGGAAATACCTTATTTCCGTTATGTTGACGATGTGATATTAGGGGGTTATGCAAACACCCCTGACATAGAATTTGCATTCTACCCAAAAAAATTAGACATAATTGAAAACCCGATCAATGAGGATGGATCGACAGACTTCCTGGATTTGTCAATAAGAAAACACCAACAGTATGGAAATTATACAACCATACACGACAAGAGAAATTCATACAATATCAAAATTAATAATATTATTGATTGGAATTCAAACCTCACTAAAAATATATTCAGAAATATTATTATCGGATACTTCAAAAGAAACAGAAACTACAGTACTTTTAAAAAAGACTGCATTTATGAATGTAGTAAAATAATAAATGATGCATTGAAAAGAAATTACCCTAGATATTTTTTACAACATTATTACTATTCCTTTTTCAAAGAAAAAAATTGAGCTTTGTTTGAATCTAAATGAGCATTCTTAATCATATATATATTCATATCTGCGATCCTATCATCATGAAGTCTTTCCGCGCATGTGCGACTTTCCCTTATAAAATGTTGTGTTTTCATGTTGGATTGTAGGGTGTATCTCTTCCTTGCTCGGTTCCATCTTTGCTTTTGTGTCCGTTCGGGTGCTTCTGTCTTTGCACATGTGGAAGATTGACCATTGAGTTACATTGGTGCCGTGAGCATTGCCCGGGTCATAAAAGCTGCTTTAAGCGGGAAAGGGATGTCGCAATCCACCCCTACCATTCTATGCAAATCATATGGTCACTCCTCTTCTCGCTTATTTTTTCTTCTTGTTTATATCCTTATATGCCACTCTGGATGCAGAGCTGCTAAGCGCCACATAGTCTGTAAGGTTTCTATTTTCTCCTTTACTTAAATAGGAGTTCCTTTCGTGATATACTTATTTTTATATGTATATATATATATATATATATATATATATATATATATTTATAAATATATTAGAAAAATGTAATAATAAAAATAATCAATTCAAGTAATCGTGAAATATTAACATTACCATAGAAGCAAAACCACGGCCATAATGACGATAATAGAAAAGAACAGCACCGGCCCAAATTCAAAGATCACCCAAAATTAAATTCATCTTCAGGTCTGAGTATTTAATTCTAATTAACCCAAACAAATGCCTGCTCCAAATTGGACATTGCTATAAATGCCCAAACCCAGAGTACAAGTACCAAAAGATGAAAAATTGAAGATAAGAAAATTTAGAAAATCTATGATACCATGAGGGAGGAATCCTTTTTATTTCACCACATGTTAGTGCGATCAACCGCAACAGTATGAAAAAATCGTGAATCATCGGAATGAACATGACAAAATACAACCTTAGCAGCAGAACATACTTTCACAGCAACCCTCCCAGACCCGCCCAGTGAGTCAGAGCCGGAGACAGGATAATTGCCCATATAAGTAAAACAGAATATGAACATGAAACATAGATGAAAATTTGTACTAAACAACTGATTCAAAGAAGAAATGGATAAACGAAAATGCCACTATATACCATTAAACGGGCGGTGCTGAAATCGTAGTATCAAACTAGCTAATGTTACATTTTTTTTAGCGAAAATAAAATTCAAAACATTAATATTAATATATCTTATTTTGCAATTTTTTATTTTTCTATTTTTTTAGTTTATTTTATTATTACTCATTTTTATTTAATTATATAATTATATAATTAATAAATCTTGGATGTTATCGACTGGAAGTTGATACACTGAGTTGATAATTTTAATAACGAATTTCCGAGGATATGCATTATTAGTCGATGTACTCAATAATTCCATAAACTGTTTATATATATATATATATATATATATATATATATATATATATATATATATATATATATATATATATAACTGTATATATATATATATTAACTGTAACCTGTTTTGAGTTGGAAAAATAATCGGTATCAATTACTCTCCAATGTTAGCAGCACAATAGGTAACTCAATTTATGTTATTTTATTATTATTATTATTTTATTATTATTCTTATTATTATTCTTCTTATTATTTTTATTATTATTCTTATACATAGCATTGCATTCTCATATATATACACAGGCATACGCTGGTATATTTGATTATTTTATTTGATTATTTTTATATTTATATCTGATCCATTTTTTACTTTCTTCTACGTCGTGCCATGTGCATTATTTCTGTGCTACAATTTACAGTAATGCACACAGAAACGTAGAATCAACATTAACGAACAAGGTATGGCCCTTGTACATGGTTTCGGATATGCTTTTTACTTTTTTCAATTCCTTTATTTTCAAAAATGTTTTTGGGAGCCTGAAAGGCCTAGCTCCACATAAAAAGATTTTTTCTGTTTTCCAACTTTTCATCTTATACACTATTCATGCTTTTACAAAATGTATGTTTATGCAGGAAACAAGGGGATTGGTACCTTAAGTACCTGTATTTTACATATAATTTATTACAAAAAATTAAATCTAATGGTATAGTTAAGGGATTATATTCATCTATCTTTACCACAAGTAATTATTTTCAATTCCATAACTTATATATAGAACAGTGAAAAAGAGGTATTTTATACCAATTTAGTACCTGTTTTATTTAAAATGTTTTATTTATAATGTCCTCTTTATCATCTTCACAAGCTTGTCGTATAGTCATTATTAATATCAAATATTCACTTCAGACCATCTTTCTTCATGTTTTGCTACACAGGACAATTTCAATAAATGATCAATCTCTGGTATATATAATACAAGTAAATTAAAATTCTTCAATTATATATTTATCTCTCTCTCTTTATATATATATATATATGTGTGTGTGTGTCCGCGAACCGTACATCCTGAAGTTTTGTTATTTTAAACCTATTTTAACCTCTGATTGGTTGGTGTTTTAATCTCTCAGAAGCATATTAATGTTACTATTTATTTTCAAGTGCTTTTCTCTCGTAGTTGCTCTGTAAATCTATGTGTCCCATTCTTTAAAAATTAATTTTCATGTAAGATTTACTATCTTGTGTATTTTTTCGTTAATAACTATTATATCGGAATAGCTTTTATTTTACTTTTTCTTCGGTAGATTTTTTTTCTATTTTTACTTTCCTTATACTATACAAGAATGTATAAAAAAGTATTGTGACTGGATCGAAAATTCGAATTCGAGTTTTCGACGGGAGACCACGTTTCAAGCATCCCTGATCACGAATTGAACATTTAAGAGGTGATGTGTGTGTGTGTGTGTGTATGTGTGTGTGTGTATGTGTGTGTGTGTGTGTGTGTGTGTGTGTGTGTGTGTGTGTGTGCGCGCGCGCGTGCGTGCATGCGTGCGTGCGTGCGTGCGTGCGTGCGTGTGCGTGTGTGTGTGTCAGTGAGACTGTGGAGACGATAACTGACGAATGAATGAACCGATTGGAACGAAATTTGGTACAAAAATCACAATTCTCGAATACTGGAAACTTATTGTTTTTATACGCAATCTAATGTTCAGAACCCACCTAAAATTTCGAGTGAAATTTTGAAAAATCATTAAAAAAATCAAATCCTTTAATAAAGTTACGCAAATAAACATTCCATATGTAATGTTGCATTAGAAAATGATTGACACAAATCTTAGAACGCTAGCATGAACCGTACCCGAGAAATTGCACAATTTTTTTTAATTATCAAATAATTATATAAAATAAAAAAAAGTATTACCTATTGAGAAAAATGTTCATTTTTCATATGTAATATCATGCGATAAATTTGGTGACATCATTCTCGTGGATCTAGCTCATTCCATTCATGAAAAAATATACTTTGAGTAACACTTTTGTATTTGACCGCCAATAGTCATTTATCTGCTGTAAGAATAACTTTATTCTCCATCCATAACTCGTGGCGAGATTTTGGCGACGAATTTGGTGGAATGTCGCCAACTTAGCGACTTGTTTAAATGTTGTAAATTAACGAAAAACTTGCCAAATGGATAAAAACGAGGCTAAATCAATGAAAATGACGACTAATTGACGAAAATTCAATATCTTGGAAAGCATATATTTACTATAAGAATAACCTAATATTTTTACTGTTAAAGCAATAAATTCATTGCATTATATAAGGAAAGTAATGTTTTGCCCACATCAGATTTTTTAAATCCTAATAGAATCTTTAATACAAGGGAACGCCATTAAATTAACATCAGAATATATTTTATATATTTGAAAATGACAATAACACAAAAGAATTGATTGAGGAATTAAAGTAATATGCAGCATTTCCAACTTTTGAGGGAAAGAAACACATCCAGTAACAAAATTTAGTTCAGAATCTTTGGCGAAAAAGCGTTTTTACACAACTGGATATTCTCAAGAGAATGCCTAAAATAAACACAAGACTGATAAGAGACACAGTTTTGTGGAACCTCACAAGGAGAGATGTAAAAAAGAAGGAAAACGAACTTTTTAAATGAATAAATTACCATAATGGGATATGCATATCCTCATTCACATAGTTTAAACAAGTGTGCGTTGTTTATCCTCAAGGAATTCCAATATGTCGATTTTGTATAGCGCTGTAAGTCTTTAGTATTTTTAAGGGTAACATAATGATTAACGCATCAAATACAGAATAAATATTTAGAGGTGCAATCGTCCATGTTAAGTCCAGTGCTAAAATTATATCGTCCAGTGCTAAAATTATACATTTTGGTCAATTTTATTCAGTCTACTTGGCGTATTGTTTTCCACTTCCATCTCACGGATTAAAATATAACACTTTGTTTCTTTCAAAAGTCTTGAGTAAAACGGCATGTATTTGGAATTTATTTTCAAAAAGTGGAACTAAGAAAAAAGCGATATGTAATATATGTAATCAGGTGTTTTTTCCTTCCTTTTGTCAAAGTCTTTTGCAGTGTTAATATGGCTGGGCAGTCAATACAGCGTGAGCGCTCTCGTGAACTTATTTCCAAAGCTGGCTGATTGGCTTACACGGAAGAAATTTGTTTCTTCCTTCTAGATGTAAACTTTGGGTTGGGGCATCCCAGTGGTTAGCAAGCGGGGAATGTTCCCGGGTCTGCTCAAACTGCCTCCGTGTTCACGCGGTGTATGGCCACGTTGAATATGTGGGTTCATAAGTCCTTTAGAGAAATTGGTGGTAAGTGAAGAAGGGTACGGACCCTGTAGATGTCGCCCCCACTACGTTCAGGTCTAAATTGGGTGGCACTTTCCGGCCGTCCAAACAGATACAATTTCGGGTAGATTGAACGGTCTAGGTCAAAAATGATGGTGTAAACTTTGTATTAACGTTGAGGAATAGGGAGTAATGACCCATATGATATATAGCTCGGTGATATATTCAATATTTTCGATTATTGAAACTGGCGTGTATTGAAAATTATAAAACATAGCATTTTCTAAAAGTATCAATTGAAATTTGCAGCTATTTTAAATTTAACAGTAGCATTCAGCACTGCTAATGAAAAATAGCTATAATTGCCATCACTAGATAGAATCTCTGTGATAACATTTGTAGTCACTAAGGAATCAATTTGTGTGAATATATCTCAAAATCGTGCTCAATAGTGTTAAAATTTAATAAAAAAAACTAATTCAAATATTCAGAAAATAACACCAAAATGACCTGCGTACAAAATTGCAGGATCATATGATGCTTGCATTTTTTGCTGCAGACTGCACAGAGACATATACACACAAACATAAAGCTCCCTTTATTATGCAAGATTTTAATGAGCCAAAGAAAGATAAAAGGAAAATAATTTAATTCTTTCACAATCAAATTGCATATTAATACTCGTATATCTGGAAATGTGTTGATCTGTAGCAAAAGTTATAGTTTGTACACATCTGGTGTTATTCATGTTAAATATATTTTCACAGGCTCTTTATATAAATTCGCTCATTCCATTTCATACAACTGAATTATTAATCAGAAGAACTGAAGAGAAAATGAACCATAAATTGTCCAAGTCATTGTGGATTTCAATACTCCCTGCTATCTTTCATAAGCATTGATAGAAGTGTCGACGGAAATCATTATGCTAATTTTATTCATTTGAATATTATATTTTAAACCACTTTTGTGTTTTAACCATTTTTACGAAAGCGAACATCTTTAAAGGATTCTGAATGAGTCATTTTTTTGTCTCTTATCTCATGCGAATTGCATCCAAAACTCGTAAAATTTCTCCTGAGGATTTTTGAGTCAACAAACACTTTGCACTTGTTTGATATTCAATTTATTATCGTGGTATTGCTTGATTTTTTTAAATTCTCTTTGCGGTCTTTTCTTACATAGGTTTTTTGCATAAGTTTCATAAATTTCACCTTATTTTTCATTTAGATAATGCATGTGTTTTGTTATACTCGATTTCATTTAAAAAGAATTCTGAAGATTTATTGCGAAGTAATTTAGATGCAATATTGAAAAAAAATAGTGGCTGGATATATTTAAGAATTTGAAGTAGAATTTTACATATTATAATTTAAAATATACTGAGAAACAAGCTGAAAATTGATATAGGAAAGACCTTGTTGAGAAACAAATCTCAATGAAACATTATTTTGAAAAGTCTCAGTTCAAGTGCATAATTCGCTTCCATTTTCATAAATATTATAATTAGCAGTTTAAACGCGTGTGCTAACGTAAAATGTAGTTTAATAAAATAAATATTCGCAAACATTGTGGCAGAAAATTATCGAAATTGGATGTGTAAGTTAAGTAGCAGGAATGTAAATTTTGTGTGACGTGTCTAATTATTGTCACTTGTTTAATTAAAATTTACATTTCAGACAAAGAATCAAAGGGGTTAGTTGTGTGCAAAAATTAGAGTAGTTCTTTTTATTTCTGCATGTTGAAAATAATTATTTTATAGTTGAAATAATTATTTTATAGTTGAAATAATTATTTTATAGTTGAAAATAATTATTTTATTAAAAAACTAGAACGAATTACCCCCCGTCTCCATTGGTACTAAGTAAGCGCGCAGTAATAAATAATACGAACATCAAAGCCTATTTTGACCTGATGAAAACGGGAAAGAAAGCAATGTGCATGATACGAAATCACATCTAAATGTACACATAGTCTAAACATCAGCAAGGATTGTACAGGAATGAATAAAGACAGGATGACACGAAAACCCTCCCATGTGTGAGCTTCAATAAATACAACAGCTCCGGAAAAGATCAAGATTCTCGCCATCAGGTCCGCTTCCCTGCTAGCGGCTTGACACAATAGACGATATGTCACGGATAAAAAATTATAATTAATCACAGCATAGTTTTATGAAAATATTTTTCTGGAGTAATCTGTGATATTGTACGCTAGTGCTGAAAGCAATTAACAGTGGGTGATAAGTCAATTTTTATATTTCGTATATAAAAATCGGACAGGTTTAAAAAGCACAAAAATTATATATATTTTTAAATATATATATATATATATATATATACATATATATATATATATATATATATATATTATATATATATATATATATATATATATATATATATTAAATATATTCTAATAATTGTATGGTTTCTGCTTATAGTTTGTTTCAAAGAGAATGAATTTTTCGCTCTTTCCGTTGGTGTTAGAGTGGAAACTATCTAATAATATTTTAGGTCGCTATGGGATCGATATATGCGAATAACAACCAAAATCGTTGTAAATCGGGATAAAACATAAAATAGCTATTCGAAATTTAAAAATTAACGCAGATGTACACCTATTTGTGTCCTAAATCTCTTGTGTACCAAATTTATTGTCGTACAATGATTAGATTACATGACAGATACCCAAGATAGACAAACATACACCTTTCTTTACTAAATAAGATATGCCAAAACATGAATATATTTATATGCGATCAAGGAATCGGTATGCTCACGCCAAAATTTACTAAGTGCTGTAGACCAATCTGTCAGTTCTAACCAAATCACTTCCTCAGAGGTTTGACGAAAGTATACATTGACAAAACACGTTTCTACTCAGCATGTAGTTGATGAGTTACAGCCCCGTTAACATCATCATAACGGTATTTGCGTTGCATAACTGAATAATGCCGTAAATTAGTTGTAGTTGAATGAGGTTTCGCTTCAAATGGTATACATACACCTTCATTAACAAAGAGCGTACTTGAGACATCCACAGTATATCGCTCTCTATCACAACCTAATATGGAGACCAATCTTCCTTTGGTGTAGGGAGAAAATAGTCCTTAATCAATACTAGTAGGATAAAGCGATTTTGTCAGTTGACTTAGAATTTAATTTAGATAGATTCATATTGGATTTAATTTAGATAGATTCAGATAGATTTAGATTGTTAAAAATACCTAAAAGAAAAATATACCTAAAAAAAATTATATTTTTGTTATTCTTCTGAAGATTGTTGATAATGATAATAATAATAATAGTAAAGATAAATGAGTTGGAAATTCACTCACTATTTTGCATATTGTATTATAATGATGCAAAAGCGAAAGAAATAAGAAAAAGCTTACAAAAGCAAAATAAATTAAATAAATAATTATCTACATAATATAAAAATTATCTGAAATAAATAATTATCTGCACTTCACTATAATTTACATCATTTTAGTATTTTAAATGTCTTATTAAGCCAGATAATCTGATTAAATGAAATTTAAATTAGATTTAAATCCTTCGCAAAATGCATGCATGGATCATACGATTTATAATTTTCGAAACCTCTAATAATTTTTCAAGTCAGCGCCTATGATCATTGATATAATACTAAAGATGTTCATGTAGAAAGTTTTCATATATATGATTTTCATGTAATTGTTATAGCAATTAACTTTTGTGGAATAATTGAAGTAGTTACTTTTATAAATAGTATCATCCAAGCAACAACACTCCAGGATATGGATTACTTGTCCTTTATTCCAAATGCGTCAAGGGCAGAATCATTTATTATATCGACCTGAGCAATGTTGAACATAAACGTATGAAAAATTTGAGGAGTACTCTTATTCCACATAATTTATATCAAATTGAAATTTGAACTTATATAGATATATGTACTTTCACTTTTCACGTACACATATGCTAGTGAAAAATAAATATAAATTATATTGTCTATTGATATTTATAGTAAGAGCTGAGACTCTCAATATGCTGCAAGATAGCAAATTACTTTGAACGCACAGAAAGTTATCCAGTAATGAATTTGATAAAGATTAAGGCAGTTGTGGTGTTTCACCAAAACTGTTCCACGACTTGCAAACTTGCAAATTCGATTTACCTGGACTACCATATCTTCGCGTCTTTCCTAAGTCCATTAGATGAAGCAAATTATTATCTTAACCATCTGAATTGTGCATTTTCATAAGAGGCAGAACTTACTACAAAATTAAAAATTAAAAATATATTAGCTGCTCAACACTTTTGTTTTCAAAATTATATATATAGATATATTTTGCGTTTTAATATCTCCCAACCAAAGACTTTTAAGTTGAGATTAATAATGCCTTTACTCTGTATCGACATTGCAAGATAATTTTACAATATTTGCTGATTAGCTATACAGGGTGTCCCAAAAAATTGACCTCGGCTTTTATTCCTTAAATATTGATCTTAGACATATATAATAAATTACGAAGCTGCGTAAAAAAAGAGGTACAGAATATTATGAAATAGATTAAAATTTTCAAGGGAATTAAATTTTAAGAAATACAGAATTTAAGTTTTTATACGGCCCCCTTACAAAAACATTTCCAATGAGTAAAATGTGTCCCATACACTAATAAGGTGATGTACAAAATTTCAGCATTTTATCATAAAAAGTCCCCGAGCTACGAAAAGACAAAAATGCTGACTTAAACCACTTTTTGATGCATCGACATGGTTCTCAGAAGAGAAAAAGCATGTCGGAAGATCGCGTTTCAGGTGTCATACACAAATTACGAAAGAAAACAATGATTACATAAATAAATAATAATTTTGCTATTTATTGATACAAATGTATTTACACTGTGTGGAAGTAATAACTTTACACAAAGATTACAAAGCTTGTTCAAAATGTTTTCCATCCATGCCAAAGATCCATTAAAGATAAGAGGCAGATATTATTTGCCTATGATGCATTTCTGCGTTGCGGTATTTTCACTCTTGCTGTAAACATTTACATTTTAATTTGTGATTAATCCCTCACCAACTTTGTTTAAACATATCTTTGGTACTTTTTCTGATAAAATGCTGAAACTTTGTACATCACCTTATTAGTGTATGGTGCACATTTTACTCATTGGAAATGTTTTGTACGGGGATCGTATAAAAATTTAAATTTTGTATTTCTTCAAATTTAATCCCCTGAAAATTTTTATCGATTTCATAAAATTATGTACCTTTTTTACGCAACTTTGTAATTAATTATATAACGCAACTTTATAATTTATTATGTCTAAGATCAATATTTAAGGAATAAAAGTCGAGGTCAATGTTTTGAGACACCATGTGTACTCGTATACTCGTATACTCGATTCGGTTTTTTCTTTTTTGTTTTTTTTTTGTTTGTTTTTTTCGTTTTTTTTGTTTTTTTCGTTTTTTTTTTGTGTTTGCGTTTGCGTTTGCACATTCGAAGTCCAAAGAAATATTATTATTTTATTACTAGTAATATTTTGGCTTAGTTTAAATGCAGTAATATTTCAGATTTAAGAGGTTCATTAAATAGTAATCTTACTTCATAACAGTAATACTTATCTTGCATCATAACAGTAATCTTACGTCATAAAAGTCATTGGTAATCAATAATACGTCAATAATAGTTGTGAATTATTGACGGTTATTGTTATTTCTTATTATTTTCCCCGAAAAGGGTAAAGTAATCTTAACAGCAAAGCAAAAACTTCCACACAAACAAAGCATAAAGATATTAAATAACTGTATCAGTTAGTTTCAGATACAAAAACAACTTGATTATTTTGGATAAAAAATAGCAAGCGCACCGATGGAAGATAGAAAACATCTGTTATTTAGGAGTTTCACCGCATGGTTTAGTAAGAAGATCGTTGCCAAACAGAAAATGTAAAAATCGAAACGATAAAATCCTTTGAGGAATGAAATGGAACAATGTCTATTACACTTTCTTGGTTAATAATAATAACTTGTCAGATGTTAGTGCTAGAGGGCGCTTTTGAGCGACCCCAAAGTTGGCAATTTTTTGCCGTCGTAATTCGTAACGCTGACTTCGTACGTGTATAATGGAGAATTTTGCGAATACTGAGGTAGCCAATATGTATGAAAGTTATTGATAACCAGTTTTAACTGGTGACATTGAAAGGATGCCGAATTGTATATTCATTCATCCACAAGACATTGTCGCTGGTGTAAGTTTTTTGAAAATCTCCTTCAAATCGTCACCTTTAAATAAGAATTTTCAAAATTTTCAATTTATTTAGTTAACCTGGAAGCAAACATGGTTCGAATGAGATCTAAACCGAGAGATTCTGGATCGACTTGATGTTCTCAATTATTTTTGAGTTTTGAAAAGTGGCTTTGGAGTTTTTTAATTATTCTTATGCATCTTCACCAATAATATATCTATCATTTAAAGATTTCTGATAACTCATATTTCTAAATAAAATGCGTGGAAATATCATGATGTCATAAAGCAGAAAATTTGCTTCGTCTTAAAATATGTATGGCAATGAATTTTATTGCGAAAATTTCCAGATGGTGTCTGCAGTAAGAATATTATTCTGAAACTTGCAAATTAGATAAAAGTTTGACTCTAACATGCTTGCAACGCTCAAAAGTTAATTAGCAGTTCCTAATTATTACATACGTTGTCTGCATAGTTAGCATGTTCCTAATTATTACATAGTGAATTGAGATAGAAAAATATAATTGTGCAACAATGAATTCCCGAAATAAAAATGTGTTTTAATGCATGTAATCTATACAATATGTAATGCAAAATATAATGTGTCATTGTAGTATTAGAATATAATATTTATTTTCTTAAATATTAAATTCCAATTCTGTTGAATAATAATATCCAGGCTGTTTTCTCGAAAATGTAATAAATAACGAAAACTGAAACAAAAAAATCGATTAGCATGCCGTTTCGTTTTATTTAAATTTGCTATTAAAACGCTGAATGTAATATTTCAAATTTACATAAATAGAAAATAAGGCGATTTACAATGTGATACAGAGGATAAATTGAAGCAGGCTTTAGTGGTATGTTGTTGTTGTTGTTGTTGAGACCCAGACCGTCCGACCTACCGGAAAGGTGTAAGGTAACTGTTTGGACGGCCGGGAGGTGCCACCCAATTTAGACCAGAACCCAGTGGGAGGCATCCATAGGGACCGTACCCTCCTTCCCCTACCACCAACCTCTCGTAAGGACTTACGGACCCACATGTTTAACGTGATCGTACTCCGCATGAACACGGCAGCAGTTGTAGCAGCGTGCAAATCCAGCGCGCAAACCACCGAGCTACCGCGTCCGAAACGTGCCAACAGCACGCGGTGTTCCCGGGTGGTCACCCACCCAAGTACTAACCGCGCCCGATGCTGCTTGACTTCGGTGATCTAACGAGAACCGGTGTTTTCAGCACGGTACGACCGTTGACCAGGCTTTAGTGGTATGTATTACAGCATGAAAAAATTGATAAAAACTGAATGCAATATATTTTAATTTTCATACCGCAATATGCTGTGTTGTTACTTCTAACCTTATCTATACTGTGAAGATTAATTAGGATCTCAGTGGCTATAAAGAAAAGTCAGTTGTTCGTATCATGAGGGTACAACGAGGCAACACTGCTCAGAATAACTTGTATAAACTCTGGAATATACTTGAATAAAAGCTGAATCTAATTTTATGAGTAAAAAAAATTGACGAATCATGACTTACGCTACTAAAATAATTCATTCCTGAATTTATAATAAACGAACTCGATAAAGGTGTCCAAATACCTATTGATAATATAGCGTATTATATCATTTTTTTAGTCCATAATTTTTATAGTGTATATATAGTATATATATATATATATATATATATATATATATATATATATATATATATATATATATATATATATATATATATATATAATATACACTATATATTATAAAATATATAGTGTATATATTTTATAATGTATAATATTATTTTTAGAGTGTATAATATTTTAAAGCAAGACCGTGTTGTTCAGAAGAAAGTACCTTGTACTGCGTAGTCTTTAAAATTCATTTTCTCAAAGCATTTTTTTTTTCGTTGCACGTACGATTCCTACGTAATGGCTGCATAGATTTTTGCAAAAGTTTTTTACATGCAGAAAATAATATATGACAGTCTACAAGTAAAGGATCCAGTTGTAAGTAATTTCGTGGTTGTATAAATATCACGCCGAAAAATGTCAACATCTTCTAGAGGGATTTCTATGTAGGAGTTGCTGCCAGTGTACCTATTTAAATGTTAAGTACATTTAGGGAACCACATGCTTCTTAAATGAGGAAAACGTTTTTATTATACACTACATATTACCAGTTCCGAGAAATTAATATTGTTTTCTCTATCAACTACGTTTGGAAAAATACCAAAACGAAACCATATGGTTTAAAGGTTTAAACAATAAAAGGGTGTACACAAAAACATGATTTAAACTAATAGAAGTTTAAACCAGTCAAACATGTTAGCCTGATAAAAACCTGACATCTGTTATTCTCTGTTTCAAAATTCTCGCATATGAAAAATTTTGAGTTGCCATTATCGTAAATACATGCTAAGTACGAGTAATTTTACTTTTTAAATCAACCTGAAAAGCTGTACTTAAGGTGCCTGTCTACCTTCAAAGAGGATTTTCTTTAATATTTTAAAAATTGCCAACTTATATGAATTATATTATAAAATATAGCTGAAAACTGTGAATAGCATGTGAAAATATGTATATTTTTAAATATTTTTATTTTTAGGCTCAAAACATGCATCCATTTTCTCAAAGCAATCTTTTTTTTTTCGTTACACGTACGATTACGTAATGGCTGCATAGATTTTTGCAAAAGTTTTTTACATGCAGAAAATAATATATGACAGTCTACAAGTAAAGGATCCAGTTGTAAGTAATTTCGTGGTTGTATAAATATCAGGTCATGATTTAAACTAATAGAAGTTTAAACCAGTCAAACATGTTAGCCTGATAAAAACCTCACATCTGTTTTTCTCTGTTTCAATATTCTCGCATATGAAAAATTTTGAGTTGCCATTATCGTAAATACATGCTAGGTAATTTTACTTTTTAAATCAACCTGAAAAGCTGTACTTATATATATATATATATATATATATATATATATATAAGGTGCCTGTCTACCTTCAAAGGGGATTTTCTTTAATATTTTAAAAATTGCCTACTTATATGCATTATATTATAAAATATAGCTAAAAACTGTGAATAACATGTAAAAATGTGTATATTTTTAAATATTTTGATTTTTAGGCTCAAAAAATGCATAAAAATTACTATAAAATGGCACTTTTGCAAGACATCAAAACTCAAATTTAAATGAAGATATTTTTATTCTGTAAATTTTATTATGATGACTGAAAGCTCCTTGAGGGTATGAACCACTCTCATAACTATAACTATGTTATTTGAAAAATTATAGAAGTGTTTACACACAGAAAAATCATGAAAATATATGACAATTCGTAACTTGTATCAACTAAAAAATGAAACATAATTTAACTATATTCATAGTCGAGGTTCATTCCTTCCCTAAATCAACCCTTTTAGAGTATTTCAGCAAAGTTTCATAACATTTCAATTATAATTTTTTGAGTTATGATGTTTTGCGATAAAGCAAAATATTGAAAATCTCATTTTGAGAAAAAGCAGAAAATATAATTAAATACCAGGTTTTACCCATTAAATGAAAAATTTAATTTTAAAAGGCTCCTGATTTATAAAGTTCACCATCTATTTACAACAGTTATTCTTTTTTTTCCTGACGGCTTTTAAAATTTTTCTACGTTTATATGAAACAGGGGTCGTATGACACTTCGAATCACCAATTCGAACATTATCCAGCTGGCGATAACCTGTCAAGATGAAATAGCCTGGATTTTTAGTGTTCAGATCAGTTAAAACTTTTAAGCAACTTTGATAAACTTCATTGAATTGTATCACTGCATCATTCGCTCCCAATTTCACAGTTTGCAGACAAACGAAAACACCTTTTGGCAATCTCTGCCATATTACACCGTTAAAACACTCATTGGCATTTTGAGTTTTGCCATTCAGACATTTCTCTAGCAATTATCTGAAACAGAGCTCTAAATAAACTGACTTTACAACATTCATAATATCATTAGGTAAACCAGGATATTTTTCTTCTATACATGTTTTACCTTGCCCTAGAGCTCGCTGATAATAACACCAGCTGTCTTTCCCAATAGGGCATTGCCCATGCATTGGTTTTTTGGAATTTTACGCACAATGAAACAAAACAGCTATCCCATTTTGCTGCATGCTTTGTAAATTACCTACATTGGCACGAATAGCAGCAATTCCATAATAGTTTTGGAGCCTGTCAAAAAACACATCTGTTAATTTACCTTCGCCCGAAAGACCTTTAGTTTTCGTTTTCAGTTTTCGCAAACGCGTACCTACACATTTTTGGATACGCCCAATGCACTGAAATTTTTGACACTATTGTCATCATAAGTATTTTGCACACATAATAAACATTTGGATTCTCCTTCACCATAATATTCCGTGTGCTTCAATTTTCGTTGATCCTCAGACTTCTGAAAAATCCTCGATGTATCCACAGTTCCATCTTTCCTGCAGAACCTTCATAATTACACTGACACACATGATCAGCTTTCAGCGACTCATACTCCGTATTCTTTGGCAATTTTTGTATCTCTTTACATGTATGACAATATGACGACATATCTTCCAGGTCTAATACTTTCTCGTATCGACTGAAATAGCAGCAATGCAACCATTCAAAGATGTATGTCCTCTCCGCTGCCATGTTCCATCCGCAAAAACACCACATTCATCACTTTTTGCTTTTGAAACAACTTCCCCAACTGCTTTTGCAACAGAATCTTTAGCTACATCTGCTACAACTTTCAAAAATTTTATTTCAGGTGTTTCATATATAGCTTTCGCAAGCTTTGGCAAATTCATTGTACTGCAAGGTTTATAAGCCGCTGAGAAACCTTTACCAATTTGCCTCATTCCATATACAAATATTTTGTTTACTTCAGGTTTATTATTAATTTTGTTAGATGAAGACCTTTGGAAAAGTTACAGTTCTTACATTTTAGAACAAAATGTGAACACAATCCATATCCGGATTTTTCATTTAAATCCAATCCTAAATTAAAACATTTTGGACAGGAAATCGCAGAAAAAACATTAAACAGAATCTCTAAATCAATAATTATGTTTCCACGTACTGGCTGATTCGCCAATTCAACATCTGAATCACACTGTTATTTAGACACTGTTATTTAGATCTCTTCACACTGTTATTTAGATCGTTTTTCTTAAATTGATTACCATGAAACTTGCGTTTTCTTTTTCTATCTACACTTTTTCCCATCTCAGGAAGAAAAAAGACTTCAAGAATTTTAAAGTTTATGAGCACTCATAACAGAGGAACTGCGAAAACGCTACGGAAATATAAACAAACACAGTATCCTAACTTTGATGCCAGATATCTGAGTAAAACTTTGTGTTGCTATATATATTCAACACATTTTAAATATTTCAAAGTTTTGTATTTTCCGTTTTAAATTCATTTTATATGTAGTAACAAATTTTGATGCTTATATTAAGTAAAATATTAATGTAAACAAACATTTAATTTCACTTTTGATAGCGGAATGCTACTTTCGGTTTCAAAAACTTGCGACTGACTGATATTAAAATGCCTGTAACTCAAGTTCTAAGCAAGACAGAGACAACATTTAAACTGATTTAGAAAGCCATACATACACACACATATATATATATATATATATAGCCATACATGTACATATATATATATATATATATATATATATATATATATATATATATATATATATATATATGTTTGTGTGTGTGTGTGAGTGTTCTTCAATTTGACAAGGCAATTTTTCAAAAGATATACAGCTTTGTACAAATAAATTATTGATGTAGACACTGTAATTCCTACTGAGCATTTCTGGAGAATATCCTTCATCTTTCATGTATTAGAGTTTGCATATTTCATAGCGCTGGAAATATTTCGAGTTAAAGTAATCAAAGAGAAACAAAAACTCTCTAGAATAAAATATTGTTATATTCTATCGAAAAAGATAATCTAAAGTATAAAAATATGTTTTATATATTCATTAATGGTACCTTATTTTTCTGGGAGAACAATTATAAATTTATTTAGATTTTCATCTGATAGGTTAAGATGTAAAACCGTACAAAATTGTTTGCATTTTTTGTGACGCTTTGATTACCGGGTATACCGACCTTGGATGCTATGCACATGAACAATGTTTTTTTTTATTAATTTAAGAATTTACATGATCTCCTAAGCGAAACTAAATCATAAGTACATTTCAAATTTTGTTAACATTCTACCATGAAATGTAACTTTACGAGTTTCTAGTAAAAAACATGTGTTGGACACATACCAGTTCTGTATTTAAACTGCATTCTGGAAGAAAATGCACTAAACAATAAACTGTTTGAAGTTTAAGTGCCATTTTGCATCCTTAAAGACATGTAAATTAAAGTCTGGTGCTAATTGATTCACTAAATAGCTTCTGCTGATGTCCAACTTAGTTTGCAACATTAAATACAATTTTGAGGGTGATGAAAATTCTATTACATTCCTGTTTTAATTATGCCCGACATAGAGATAATTTTGCTTAAAGCGCGTCGTTAGCCGAATTATCAAATTAAGGCCATTATGTGCTTTTGTGTTACTGTATACATATCAAAAGCTATTAACATTTCTCAAATAGTTTGTTTACGTGATACCTCTGTCGTGATTTTGAACATCTTGGTTCAAACTCATTGAACCTCGGGTTAAGTTAGAGAATTTAATGGTGAATCATTAAAAAAGAACATAAATACATGAATGAGCAAGCCAGATGAACACCAGTTCTAAGTATGTAGATGCTATTTCTATTAAATGAACTTCATTAGATTAATTGGAAAGTTATATGGGTGAATATTAAATAATAATTTGTTGTAATTTAGGGCATTTTTCTCAAATTCCACTTCGTATTATATTTAATGTTAAATAATTATTGTTGTATTTAATAAAGACATTTTTAGTCATATTGACAACAAGCAGCATACTTATACTTCGTACTGAATATATAAAGAAACTTCAAATTTACAATTATATGCAAATCCCTATAGTATTCTAAATTATATTGATATTCAATATATTAAAATATTTAATTTAATTCTCCTAAAAAGAAGTACAAGAATCTATGTTCTCGTTACACAAAATTAACTTCACAGGCAGATCTGAAGAATAAAGAATCCTGGTCCCGTTTTGGATCAACATATTCCAAAATGTAAGTGCTAAACTGGTATTAGAATATATACTCGTACAATTTTTATTCTGTTTCAATAATCGATTGAACGTATAAGAGTTTGAAACATCTTTGTAAAAATAAAACAGATGACTTAAGAAATTAAAAATATAAAAAAGACCATAATCTTCCAACCCAAAAGGCGTAATTTACATAATCTAGTCAAAAATGTAATTCTGATAAAATTTACTTTTATATGCATTTATTAATTATTACTTTCCTTATTTACACAGTATAATGTATAAGGAAAATTTGGTGACGGGATCGAACATTCGAATTTGAGTTTTCGACGGGAGAGCGCGTTTCAAGCATCCCTGATCACTAATCGAGCACTTTTGAGGTGATGTCTGTGTGTGTGTGTGTGTGTGTGTGAGTCTGCAAAGACGATATCTCGCGAACGAATGGTGTGATTCGAATGAAATTTGGTACAAATATTACAATCCGTGAATACTGGAAGTCTATTGTTTTAAAATACAATCGAATGTTCAGAAACCCCTAAATTTTCGAGTGAAATTTTGAAAAAAACATACAAAAATCAAAACCTTTTATAAAGTTATGCAAATAGACATTTCTTATGTAATTTTTTCTTAAAAAACGATTGACATAAATATCAGAACTCTAGCATGAACCATTCTCGAGATTTTGCACATTTTTCAAATAAATTTATAAAAAAAAAATCATTTATCAAAATTTAAAAAAATATTAACTGTGGAGAAGCATGTTTACTTTTCATATGTACTATCATGAGACAAAGTTGGTGAAATCATTCTCGTGGATCTAGATCGGTCCATTTATGAGAAAAGATACTTTGAATAATATTTTTGTATTTGAACACCGATAGTCATTTATCTACGATAAGAATAATTTATTTCTCCGTGCATAACTCTTAGCGAGATTGACAGAATGGCGAGATTGGCGAGATTGCCGCTTGGCGTGATTGGCGAGATTGGTGAATTTGGCAGAATGTCGCCAACTTGACTACTTCTTTAAATGTTGCCAAATTAACGAAAACCTCGCCAAATGAATAAAAGTGACGCTAAATCAATGAAAATTACGACAAATTGACGAAAATTCAATATCTTGGAAATAATATAAGTATCTACTATAAGAGTAACCTATTTTTTTACTGTAAAAGTTGCATTATATAAGGAAATTCATGTGCTGCCCACATAAGATTTTTTAAATAGGGAAAATATTTATTAAAACATCGTCTGATGTATAATCTCTTTTAGTTTCATTATGTTGCTTAAAAACATATCATGTGTTTCAACATGAACGAAATTTTAATATTTTAAGTGTAGCAATGCTAACGTTACCCACAAAATTTTATAAAACTCGGAGTAGCCTGTCTCCCGTGATGATGACACAAACACACATACAAATAGACTTTTAATTTTATCTGTATACGCAATCACAATAATAACAATTAGGGATCTGGAAATCTACGACGCTTAAAATGAGGACACCAACAGGTCTGGAGTCAACAACAGTCCTTGAATTCTATCGGGCTGTTATATGGCCCAATTTTAACAGCCTCTTCCTGAGCTAAGATGTCAACATAGAACCCAGTTATTACCACAGGTGTATAAATAAGAGGCCGGAATGATACCTTAGAATCTTGAGATTATGAGAATCCCACGACGAAACTGCCAATCCACAAATGGCAAGTCACAAGCCAAATAGAGCGACCTCAGCCCCAATTTTTGAATGGCGGCAAAATATACAATTCTAATACATCTTACTCGCACCCAATACAAAGAAATTGACCTTGTGATGGAAAGCAACCGTTGACCTATGTTACCATGTCATACGAAAATTCTGAAAGATGTCCTGCGTATGTGACTAGTGTAGGGTGTCTGACTGAAAGTTAACCTGGGTATAGTCAGCAATGGAATTTTCAGTATTAATATGCCATTCAGTGAACAATGTACTGTTGTCTCTCCAGATTAATAAATTTTAATATCATACAAAATTAAACCACATTAAGGGTATAGGAAGATTCAATGCACAGTAAAAATATATAAATATTATAATTATCGAAAAGTGATGTATGCAAAATTGGTGAAAAATTACATAAGAAATCATTATTTTCGTAAAACTATTGAAGCTTCTGATTTTTTAAATGATTTTTTTTAATTCCATTGAAATATTTGCGAGTCTTCCAGGTATTCGACTGCGTTTGTTAGCTTCCAATATTCACCGATTGTGATTTCGTGTCAAATTTCGAAACGTTCGATTCATTCGTGAGATATCGTTTCCACTGGCTCACGGACCTACACATACATACACACAGAGAGAGAGAGAGAGAGAGATCACCTCAAAAACGTCCGTTTCGAGTTCAGGGATGTTTGAAATGTGCTCTTCAGTCGAAAACTCAGATTCGATTTTTCGATAATACTTTCCCAGTCATATTACTTCCTCTACACATTATAGTATGTATATAGGGAAAGTAATATTTAATTATGATACGGCACTTATATTCCTCAAACAAAAAATCAATTGCATTTACTTTTCAAATTAACATTTTCAGAAAACATAGTGGTTAGTATTTTTTACAATACATGTTGAAATGTGTGGGACAGCCCAGTGGTTAGCGCGCGGAAACTGCACTCGAACGACCCGAGTTCGATTCTCGGATCTGCCCAAACTATCTCCGTGTTCACATGGAGTACGGGCACGTTAAATATTTGGGTACGGAACACCTATCGAGAGGATGGTAATAGAGGAAGGAGGGTATTGGCTCTGTGGATGCAAACTAAATTGGGAGGTTACGTTTAAATTGGTTCCGGTAATTGAGTGGTACTTTCCGGCCGTCCTAACAGATACCTTACGCCTTCGGGTAGGTCGGACGTTCTGGGTCGAAGAAGAGGAAGGATAATGGATATTGAAAATAATATCAAAGCTATACTATATTTTATTAGCAAAATATAATAATATAATTTTGCTAATAATATACAATATTTTTATTAGCAAAATATTAATTAAAATACATTATATTTTATTACCAAAATATTAATTTAAATACAATATATTTTATTAGCAAAATATTAATTAAAATACATTATATTTTATTACCAAAATATTAATTTAAATACAATATATTTTATTAGCAAAATATTAATTAAAATACATTATATTTTATTACCAAAATATTAATTTAAATACAATATATTTTATTAGCAAAATATTAATTAAAATAGAATATATTCTTCGCAGTAGCTCTATTAATAAGAATAGCTCAAAATTTTTCACTAAAATAACTCCTAGATTCGTATCACTCATTAAATAATATCAAACATAGAAGTGCGAAATAGAACCTTTAAAGAAAAACCCCGGTGATAACTCAATCTGCAGCTAAACGATTAACTAAAACATGCATATGCTAAAGAGTATAGACCCAAAGCAACATATAATGTATGTTCGCGCATATATTGCTCATCCATGCATTTCGTAGTTTTTAATGAACTCCCCCATTAAATCATTTACTATGAACTGCAGTGTAATGCATTCAAAACTAAATGTGAAAACCACGTCAGCGGAATCAGGAAAATACGCAATTTGAGTTATGTTAATAGCTTGTGATATGTATGCAGGAACACAAAAGCGTATAATGATCGTAATTTCATAATTTTGCTAACGACGTGTGCTAAGCAAAATAACTATCTCTATGTCTAGCATAATTAGGATAATAATATAATATGGTTTTATCACATTGAAAGTTGCATGCATTGCCCAAACAAAAGTTAGATATTAACAAATGTTTGTTAAACAAAAGAATTTTTTTTTAAATATTGCATATTCATTTTTTAGAAGTGAGAGTTTTCTTGTCTTTGACAAGCTTAAAGTTATACTTACAGCTATACATAATAATTTGTCCACCACCCTTTAGCATTTTTGCAAGAATCTGTTTGAAGAGATAAGTTATCACAGCAGCATATGCATGCAATATTATATTTGTTAACATGATTCTCGAATTTATTTATCTCGAACATCCTAACGAATTTGTTAACATCATTCACGTGAATCTCGCTCATTCCATTCACAAAGAAAGACACTCGCGTAATGATTTGTTTTTATATTTTTACGAACAACAATTCGCCAGCATTCATTTATCTATAAAAACAGTTTTTCTTTTTGTGTGTGTGGTAACGCTTTAGCGATAAATTTGGTGAACTTGGTGCCCAGTTTAGCAAAATATTGCCAACTTGGCGATATCACCCCAGACTGACAGAAATATAGTCAAAAGTTGAAAAAATGGCGCTAAATTAATGAAAATAATGCTCAAAATTTATAAATTAAATATTAAAATATTTTAACGTATGGACTATGTTACTCTTTGCGGATATTATCAATATTGATAATTGCGAATTTAGAGTTCAAAATATAAGTTAATCGGTTACTTCAGAATAGTTTTACTTGCTAATAGAAACGTGCAAAATATGCAATTTAATGTTAAAAGCATTATGCCTTGGATTTGTATACATCATTTTCTCACTGTGAAAGAAATAAATTAATTGCATTTAATAGGAAAAGTCATGTACTGCTTGCTCATAACAGATTTTCTATATTTTAATCAGGAGATATTGTTATACAGGGTGTCCCAAAAAGCTTGAAACGCGCTTTAATTCTTTACCTGTTGGAGATAAGTGGACAACGTAAATTGCAAAAATGTTGAAAGTAAGGTAAGAAATAAGACTACGTTAATGAAATAGTCCTCCCATTCATTTTCAAAAAGTTACATATTTAAATTTTAATACGACCCCCTTAGATAAATTTGGTCAGTCAGAATTTTTTTAATTTTAATTCAACAAGATCATTAAAAAAACTTCATATCTCTATCTTCAAAATCAACTAAATTATGATAAAGGCAAAAATCTCACTTATGCCACTTTTCCGTATCATGTGAAAGTCTGTTTCATCAGTAAAAATAAGGATCATAAGTAAATTGACGAAGGAAATTGATTAGATCAAAAATACGTTAATATGTGTCAAAATTTTGTATTGGCATGTCTCAATGTGAAAAGTACTTAAGAATCCGTAATTGCATTGTGAGCCTACAAGGAATTCGCAAAAATGTCTCCTATGTATTATCATCCAGTTTTATCGTTTTGTGATATGTCACAAATTTACATTGCTAATTTGATATATGGTCCCTATTCACAATGTTCAATTTTCGATTAAATATAACGCGCTCAATTGAAAAGACACAGATATGCGGGGTTTTTTAATGATCTTGTTGCATTAAAAATTGACCAAATTTTTCTAAGGGGATCGTATAAAAATTTAAAAAGTGCAGCATTTTGAAAATTAATGGGAGGACTATTTCATTAAAGCAGTCTTATTTCCTACCTTACTTTCAACATTTTTGCAAATTACATTGCCCACTTATCTCCAACAGGTAAAGAATTAAAGCACGTTTCAATCTTTTTGAGACACCCTGTATATAGCTTAAGTAAATTGTTTCGACTTAAACCAAATCTTGAATGCTTTTGATATAGGAATATTGCAGTTGTCTTCCTGAAACAACCAATTTCGACCGTCCATTTCAAGTTCGATTCGAGGAACCTGTTACTTTACATTTGTTGATAACCAGAAATGTTTGTATCAGTATATTATTTCCATTTCCATCAAATTGCATCCTACACCATTATCGAACCACTTCCCTAATATTTAGGTGAGAACATTACTTGTCTCTCATCTTTCCAATAAACCGAATTATATGGTCGGTGATTTATGTAATAACTGTACATAGCATGGGAATAAATATTATAGCATGCGATGCGACTGCATGAGAAAGCCGAGTGGAGAGTTACACTTCAACTACTTTGAAACTTAAATCGCATAAAGTATCTCAATTGCTTGCATAGAATCGTCGTGGTAATGATGCACTATTAAAATTATCCAAAGGATAATAATGGACGACAGCAGTATAAAAGTCTAATGATATGCATTTAATTGTCACTTTATGTTTTATACGATATTGTTATTCGATATATGTATTAAATATCAGCGTGATTGAACTAAAAAACCTGTTTAAAAAATCATAAAATTTAATTTTATTACATAATATTAATTATTTTATTTTATAAGTCATTTATTAACTTAACACTTTCCAACATAGTTGAAAAGTGTTTATAACTTTGGTCATTTTATTTGCCCGATAGCACGATAACTGCCTTAAAAATGACTTTATCAAAATGACATTTTAGTATGTTATTGAGCCGGTCTGTGAGATATGTGGAAATAAAAATGAATAATATCACCCATTTAGTTTCAGGGTTAACCCAGGTTGAAAAAAATGAAATACACTGAACACTACGAGACCTAATTTTTCAATCATTTTTTGAGCGAATTTATAATTCACAAATTGCTTCGAAAGTTTTGGGAAGTATTCAAATTATCCCATAAACAATATGAAAAACATATGGAAAAAGTTTTCAACAAAATATGTTTGGTAGTTTTTAAATAAGAAATAAAATAATAATTACACCCATGATATATGAAGAAGTCAAGTGCCTCATTGCAAAATAAAATATAGCATCCATTTTTTCCGTGTGTAAAAATCGTAATATTTAAGAATCTTTTAAATCTATATTTACTATTGCATCCGTCCTAAAACCGCTTTATTTCACAGCATTAGTCGTGTATCTAAATTCCGTGCCTACGCAATTACAATATTTTTCATTTTAAATGATCACTAAACTTTCATTACATCAAGAACGAAACCTAATTTTAACTTATGTAGAATGTAAACAAATCAAGCCATTGTAAGATGAGTTGTATACGAATTCCTGAATTTTATTTTCACGCAACACTATTTAGCTCTGGAGTCTGGAATATAAGTAATGTGAATGAAATATTCATTAATTTTACATAGAGAAGCAGACAATTTATATTTCGATGAAGTTTTAAGCTATCAAGTAAATACATCAATGTAGTACTGTGATAATTTAAAAAATATCACTGCTGAATTTATTACATTTTAAATATGTTTAAATAAAATTGCATTTCAGTTGGAAAGTTTTTCATAATCAATGCTTATACATGATTGATATTTTTTGTTTTAAATTAGCTGTCATGAGTCACTAATCTTTACAGTTTTGCATAACTCTAACCACGTGCACCAAAGGAAAACACTAATGTATCCATTTTTTTTTCAAAATCGGAAAAACAAAATAATTATGTCATTAAAGAAACAAAAAAGTCGCTTTATATGCTTTACTTAACACTATGATCTTTTTTGAAAGCTTATGGAATATGTATATAACGTCTTAATTTAACTTGTGTAATGTTCAACCTAATTTCAAGAAATTAAAATTTCTTTAAAAATATGTTTCGCTACAATTTTATAAATGCTTCAAGATTTTTCTGGAGCATATATCATATTGGAATAGGCATTCTATAATTTACCAGCTTTAAATTAATAGCTTTTTAATTTAACAACTTTACATTTAACCGGGTTTTTTTTAATGATTTTGTTGATGAAATATTACAATATTGCTATATGTTTGTGTAAAAAGTGAATTAAAACCTGATAATTTTTAAAAAGGATTTTTTTTTATAAAAGGTATTAAATAAGTTAAAATTAAAAATTATTTATATTTATTTATGTATTTTTCCGAGGTAAAAAATAATTGACGTTCTTGTTTACAAAATTTATTATAATTTACTGGATTTGAAAATACTGTTTGTGGATCTGTAAAATTATGTTTGCATTTATGTTTTTAAGGAGAAAAAGTGAAATAATTCGAGTTATAATTACATATAATTAAAATCAAATTACATCTTAAGTTTTATTTCATAAATTAAACACTGAATACATTTTGTTTTGCAATTAAAATAAGAATTAAATTTTCTACCCTTACTAGCTGAATAAAATTATCTGAATACTGAAACTTTAAATTCTTACACGAGGCACACACATTCTTCTCTAATTATGGAATGCTACCATTTTTTTCACACCCATGCGAATGAAAAATATGCAAATAAATATCATACAAATTATAACATTTACATTTATGGCATCTACATTTCGGATTCAAGATTTTTTTTTGCCACTATAGGAATAGTGACCACATGTAATCCACACTCTTTATCGGCACGCGTCATTATATTACCACTAAATGATGCACACATTTTATTACTTTTTTCGTACAATTCAATATATTGCTTTCATGAAAATTTTCGATGGCAATAACAATTTATGAAACACTTTCCAAAAGAAATGCAATTTGATTTAAACATCTCTAAAATGCAATACAGTCATAAGTGATATTTTTGAATTATTACAGTGCTACAGAAATTTATTATACTAGAAAACTTTGAAATTAATCGAAATATTAATCGTCTGCTTCCCTATGTAAAATCAATGAATATTTCGTTCATATCACTTATATTCCAGACTCCAGAGCTAAATAATTTTGGGATGAAGAAATTCAGGAATACTTATGCAATTGAACTTATAACTGCTTGATGTGTTTACATTCTACATACGTTAAAATTAGGTTTCATTGTAGAAATAATCAAAATTTAGTGATCATTTAAAATAAAAAGAATTGCAATTGCGTAAGCACGGAATTTAAATACGCAGATAATACGCAAAAGTTATGCGGTTTCATGACGGAAGTAGAACTAAAATCTAATCCGTAAATATCATGATCTTTACACACGGGTAAAAACGGATGCCGTATTTTATTTTCCAACGAGTCACGTGATCTCTTCATATATCATGGGTGTTATTATTATTTCAATTTTTATTTAAAATCTACTGAACATATTTTGCTGAATTTTTTTCCCAACATTTTATGTGATAATTTGAATATTTCCAATTTTCGAAGCAGTTTGTGAATTTTATCTTTGCTTAAAAAATATTTCAGAAATTAGGTCCCATAGGGTTCAATGAATTTCGTTTTTTCAACACGGGTAAAATCCAATACTAATTGGATGATATTATTATTTTACATTCTCAAATGTCCCACAGACCGTCTCAACAACATACTAAAATAATCCATAGTCCAAAGTCATTAACACTTTTCAACTATGTTGGAAAGTCTTCATTGGCACGTTTCATAGAATTATTAAATGCTTCAACTTATAATGCATATCCTCCCAAATTTATCACTAATATCATTAGTTCATTGTATCAACTACCACTCGATAGCATGAAAGAAATTATTCTCAATTATGGCGGCTACTAATTATAAAATAAACAAGAAAGATCAATCATGCATAAAGCTATGATTATAAAACACTTTCCAACTGTACTATAATTATATTTAAGCATCTCTAAAATGCTATACATTCAGCCGTGATATATTTAAATTATCACAACAATACAATAATTTATTATATTTGAAAACTTCTTCGAAAACAAATGAACTTTAATCAAAAAACGTCATGGAAATATAAATCGCCTGGCTCTCTATAAAAAAGCAGTGAAAATTTCATTAATAAACTTTTTCCATTCCTTTCATTCAGCGGCGATATTTTCGAAATTATCACAATAATACAATAATGTATTTTACTTAAAAATTTTAAAACCATTGAGGGGAACTACTGTCAAACTCCGTGCTTAAAACTTCATCGGAAAATCAATACGTTTGCTTTTCTATGTAAAATCAATGAATGTTTCATTCATATCAGCTATATTGCAGACTCCGGAGCTAAATAATTTTGCGTTAAAGAAATTCAGCAATTCTTATACAGCTCATTTTATATCTAATGTTTGATATAAAATGTCGTAAAAAATGTTTGAAATATTAGCTCCCATAGGGTTCAATGCATTTCCTTTTTTCAACCCAGGTTCACTCCAAAACTAATTGGCTGATTTTATTCATTTAAATTCCTATATGTTACGGCAGTTATCGTTCGGACGGACAGACAGACAGACAGATAGGATGACCAAGAGCATAAATGCTTTTCAACTATGCTGTAAAGTGTTAAAAGCAAGAAATATTAATCATGCATAAAGCATTTATTATAAAACACTTTCCAACTGAAATGCAATTTTATTTAAACATCGCTAAAGTGTGATACATTCAGCGGTGATATTATTTAAATTATCACAGTACTACAATAATTTATTTTACTTGGAAATTTAAAACTTCATCAAAAAAAGACAATGCCATAAAATATTCTGCTTCTCTATGTAAAATCAATGAATATTTCATCCATGTCACTAAAGTCCAGACTCCAGAGCTAAAAAAATGTGCTTTAAAAATTTCAGCAATTCTCATACAACTCATCTTACAATCGCTTGATTTGTTTCCATTCTAATTACGTTAAAATCAGGCTTCGTTGTAGGAATTATCAAAGTTTTGTAATCATTTAAAATAAAAAACAATGTAATTGCGTAGACACAGAATTTGGATACACAGATAATATGCAAAAATAAAACGATTTTAGACGGATGCAGCACTAATTATAAATATATGTATTCCTTAAAAATCACGATTTTCACTAAGCGAAAAGAAATGGATGCCATATTTTATTTAGCAATGAGTCGCGCGATCTCTTCATATAATATGGGTGTAACTATTATTTCCACTTTTACTTAAAAGACTACCAAATATATTTTGCTGAAATTTTTTTCACATATTTTATGGAATAATTTGAATTTTTCCTAAAATTTTCAAAGCAATTTGTGAATTTTAACTCCGCTTAAAAATGTTTGAAAAATTAGATGCCATAGGGTTCAATGTATTTCATTTTTACAACCCGGGTTAAATCCAAAACTAATTAGATGATATTATTCTTTTACATTCCCATATTTCTCACAGGCCTTCTCAATAACATGTTGAAATTGCATTTTGATAAAGTTATTTTTCCGACAGTTATCGTGCGAACTGACAGACATGCAGAATGAACAAGGTAATAAACGTTTTACAACTATATTGGAAAGTGTTCAAAAAATAAGGCGTCGTATCACTACCTGAATGTATTTAGATACTTTGGAACGATTTACGACTACTTGAATATACATGTACACTATATGTTTAAAAATTATATGTTTCACATTTAAATACATATTACAGAGGACCCACCGCACTGTGTGACTGTAGCTAATAAGCCCTATAAATGTAATATTCCTATAATAATTTCTGTCAATATAATATTACTACCAAATCTAATAGCAATATATAAAAGTACTAACAAATATAATATTCACAATTTAAATTAAATACTTATAATATTGATTACGAACAGATTTATTATTGGTATAAGATACATATTTTAAAGTAAAAATTAAGAACCTATCTTTAGTGCATTTCTAGACAAAATACGTATAACATAAAACTATTAGAATACACCAAACTTCAAAATTTACAAAAGAATCAACTATCAAAATATATATTTATTCAAATTTTCCTTAATCCCCTAAAATGTTTCGCGACCCCAAATTTAGAAATGAGTAGAGAACAATTCATGGCAACTATTAAATAATACGCATTGTCCATACGTTGTTGGTTGAAAAAGTGCTTACAAAGCATCTAATCATTTGCTAATATATATAATTTTTTTAAGATTTCGTATTTTAAATCGAAAACGTGTTATAATTTCAAAACGATACATGCAACCGTTATGCAATTTTATGCAAATTGTGCTATTTTTGAAGCGAATTGTAGCATAATTACATTTTCATAAGTATTTATTTAATTAACTTCGCAAAAATATTTTTCTAAAATTTGGAAGGTTTGAGCTGTCGATAAACAATAAACTTTTTACTTTTATTGATTGGAAAATTCGTACCAAACTGTATTCAGTTTGTTCAATATATTCGACAGATATTGCATTCTGTGTAAAGAAACCTTACTTGCAAAACAAGAACTCATTAGTTATCAGCAATATTTTATTCAAAGTTTTATTATTTAGAAATTATAAGCGTTAAAACATTAATCATTTCATAAACCATTTTAATAAGCTTTGAGTACTACAAGGGGTGAGTATTAAATATATTATTTCTCCGCCATTGTTCCAAACAAAAGTATAGTATCGGATGTATTAGCAGCATTATAAAACGCAGATACTTATTTAAAATTTGCTTGCGGTTAAAAACACTGTTTAACCATAAAGATGAATATTAAATTGATTTACCAGATACAAATAGTATTTTTAATAGTCAATTTTGAAAAAAATATAATTTAGTTCCCCCGAAGAATGTTTCATTATTTAAATAATCTTATATTCACGAGTTTGTTTTGCAGTAAGTATATATTATTTTTCTCTATTGAGACAGATAAAAGCACAGTATAGAATGTATAAGCAGCATTTAAAAACACGGCTACTTATTTCAAATTCGCCGGCGGTTAAAAACGCTTTTATGGTATCATATAAAAAAACTGCTGAGGGCGTAGAAGTAAACACTAAATAATAAGAAAATCTTCTTTTAAATCTCGAAGCTTATTGTTCGTAAGCTTTTATAAAGTATATTCTTATGAAGAGAAACTCGCTTCAGTAATCTGCTATTATGAAAAATATGAAATAAAGAATTAAACATTTATAATAAAATGTAGTCATAAATATCTTAGTTTTGATTACTACGAAAATATATTTATAAATAATCGTATTTATATATTTTTTCTTATTAAACTAAATTTTAAAAGTTTATTTATTAATTATGCAATTGCATTGAAATATAAAGACAGCTGACTTGTTAATATTATAGAGTTCAATGAAATTGCATTTATTTTGAAAGCTCATATTTTACTATTTGTGACATTGTAGCTCAATTTTAAAAGTTTATTTATTAATTATACAATGACATTGAAATATAGAGACGGCTGATTTGTTAATAATATAGAGTTGAATAAAATTTCATTTATTTTGAGAGCTTATATTTTACTATTTGTGACATTGTAGTTCAGATTACGTAAAACATCTAAATACGATTTTAACTGTAAGTTTATATATAAAGTGACCATACGTGAAAACTTATTTATCATAATATATTTATATTATTACTAGCCGAATACCCGTTGAAAATCAACGGTTCCACATTAAGCAACCACCGACTAAGGCAAATTTTTAAATAATTCGTGTTTCTTATTTATTCGAAAAATCGAACATATTAGTGTGCGCACCTCTTAAAGTAGCAAATATTGGAAATCTGAAATTTCACACTTTCCTCCTTTCAAACTATCTACCCTTACATCAAATTTGATATCTCTATCTCATTGCAACGCATGGTTTTTTATTAATTCACTTTTCGACGAACATTTTTGGAAAACTAGATTCATCTTGCGTGTTTCCGTCAAATGATTAGCCCATATACCAAATTTCAAGCCTCTATTAAATTTAAAAGCAGAGTTTTCTCATTTATTCTGTAAATCGAACATTTTGGTGTGCGGCACCCCCTTAAGTAGAATATATTGGAAATCTGAAACTGCACACTTTCTTCTTTTCAAACGATTTACCTATACACCAAATTTGAAGTCTTTACCTCATTGCAAAGCATACATTCCTATCATTTCACTTTTCGAAAGTTTTAGTGTGTGGCACCCCCTTAAGTAGAAAATTTTGGAAATTTGAAATTGCATACTTTCTCCTTTTCAAACGATTTGCCCATTCACCAAAATTGAAGTCTCTATCTCATCGCAAGGCATGCTTTTCAATCATTTCACTGTTCAAATGTTTTCGTGTGCGGCACCCCCTTAAGTAGAAAATATTGGAAATCAGAAATTGCACATTTTCTTCTTTTCGAGTGATTTACCCATATACCAAATTTGAAGTCTCTATCTCATCGCAAAGCATGCTTTCCCGTCATTTCACTTTTCGAACGTTTTGGTGTGGGGCACCCTCTCTATAAAACGTTTTCGAAAAATTCGATTTTTCCAGGGGGTTTTATCGAACGACTGAGCCGTGTACGAAATTGCAAATCTCTATCTATTAGGGAAGTGCCTAAAAAAGCGTGACAGACAGACAGACGGACGGACAGACGACAGACGGACACTTGGCAATAAGTATATATAGATTGTTTAAAATCAAAACAATTCAACGAATTGCAGAACTGAAAAAATTAATTGATTGATTGTACACTCACGGACAATGAAAGTTGCGCACATAGAAGAAAGCATAGGATGGAACTGAAATTTTATTGATGAAAGGATACAGATGAATGACATATATGATCACAAAAACAGCACATGAGAACACGTACAGAGGGAGCTGTGATACACAGACCTGTCAACCTCCATAGCGCGTCACACCGCCTTGTGCTGCAATACAAGCAGCAATACGGTCCGGCATGGTGTCGAACAGACGCCTGATGTTGTCCTGCGGCAGACGAGTCCACACTTGTTGGACGTTACGTTCCAAATCTCGACGATTGCGGCAAAATGGCAACTGGCGTTACAAGTGGTCCCACACATGCTCTGTAGGGGGACAGGTCTGGGGAGCGGGCAGGCCATGGAAGTGTCTAGACATGACTCAGGTAGGCCTGGGCGACCCGACCCGTGTGCAGCCGGGGATTATCCTGCTGGAATTGCGCACTTGGAATTCCAGCAACGAATGGAAACACATGGGGCCGTAGAATCTCAACCATATACCGCTAGTCCGTCAATGTTCCAGGTACCACTACTCGAGCGGATCAGCTGTCGTAGGCTATGACTCCCCAGCCCATGATACGCCAGTGCGTCTGGTGTGACACTCGATAACGAGGTTGGGATTATGGCGTTGTGCAGGGGACCTCCACCCCGGACACGCTGATCAACGGTCCCCAAAACAAAGCTGCTAATTTAAATTTTCTAAAATTTTTACATTTTTCCCTCAACATATAACTTTAAATCTTGGAAAAATGTAAAGTATATTGATACATATCGATGTCAGTCGAGAGTGCTATCTTTTAAATATTGGACGCATTGGTCTTTTGTTAGAAGAATTTTGGATAAAATGGTATTAGCTACGAAAAATATCGGAAACATAAAACTTTTCACTGAAATCCACTGTCTTTGTGGGGGATATCTGCTGGAAGTAGAAGTACATGATCACTCTTGCAGAAGATATTTATGATTCTTTACTCATGGAATGTATCTTTTACTGGTCTGTATGGCTAGATGAACTGGGTGATCTTTTCTAGGTCCGAAACAGCTTAAGAATTGCAAACATACTAAACGATACATCTTAATCAAAACGTATGGAAACACGTCAATTTTGCAGAAACATTTAAACGATAAAGACAGCGAAGTTGTTTGGTAAAAACACATCTTTAATATTTTTGCCGTCTATAGCGTACATAAAATTACAAATCTAAAACGCTTTCGAATGTCACTGAATCCTTCATCAGGGACAATGCAAATTGTTTAAGATGTGACGAACATGAACTCTTATACACAACCTGCCACCATTTTTAGATTAAAGGTTTTAAGTTTTTAACACACAGTGAGTCAAGAATGAGACGCCATACGAAACTAGGGGTCTAAACGGGATCGAAATTACAAATAGAAACGCGATATATATAAATAAAGATTCAAAACGTAAAATATTACGGGGCTATATAACCCCCATAATATTGTTATAACTAGCCATTTAATGTGAAAATCAAGTCCAGCGCAGATCTTTTTTTATATTTCTATAAATATATGCTTGGTCCCACATCTCGTCCCAGATCTCTCTCATAAAAGATTAAATTAGTTGTTGTAGTATAAATTATTATTTGTAAGTGCATGTTATAAATCTTTGAATGCTACTTAAATAAATATTATAATTTAAAGACTAAATTTTGTAATCAATCCCTAATGATTTACTTTTCAGATTAGGTAAATTTACTCTCACCGTAGAGATAAATTTAGAAAGTTATTCTCGGAACACAAGAAATGTACGCAATTATCATGAGGAAAGTTTATTCAAGTAACAAATATATTATTTCGGCATATTTGGTACGCGTGATCGTTCAACGGTTATTTTTATCGGCCCACTCTTATCTGTGCTTAAAAATGTTGCTATATAGTTTCTAACTATATATGCTGATTTAAGTGCGGTAACTATTTTTCGGTAACTTTATCTAGAACACAGAAATTTAATTTTCTTTCATTTCTCGAATTCAACACTTAATTTAGTTAAACATTCATGTACTTTAACTAAGTTTCGTAAAATGTTTACCTAATTAAATTTTAATTTCCAAACTTTACTGATTGAAGTCTAGAAAGCTTCAGTAACACCTTGAAAATTTATACACCGTTTTCAAGCAAGGAAAGTTTAATTTTTTAAGTAGGTAACAAACTCAAAACTGTATACATAAAATAAAATCCACTCATTTTACATTCTATCATGAAGTTGCTTTGGATCTAACCTTAATCTGCTTAAACATTTTTGTAAATAAATAACCTAAAGTTTTCAAAAATGCGAATTACTTCCTTATTGTTCATAAAGTGTTCACATTCTTTAAAATAATTTATACAGTTGTCTTACGAATAAAATTTTACAATATGTTAATTTGTAAGTCATACATAAAAAGACTTAAATATTATAATCTATATTAGCCATTTTAAGAACACTTTGTATAAATATAATTATATATAAATATAATTATGTATTTTTTGGATAGATTACATGTTTACTTTCCCTACAATATATTGTTGAATGTAAATTTAACTGTGTCAAAAGCATTATTCTCGGATTTTGAGGGATCTATATGTTTCGAGCATCACTGAATACAAATTAGCCATTTCTTTCAATAATGTCTGTGTGCATCATATCTCCGAAGCAAATGTAGTAGGTCAGGTAAAATTGTGTACTGTTATTTGAATTGATGATCCTTAGCGGAGTCAATGGATTAAGAAAAATACCCTCACATTTTTTTACTTTTTTTTTTCAAATATCCCCCAAAAGTCATAAATCCGTAATTTTGATTTATAAGATTGCTAAAACATATATTATATATTTGACAGTTACACTTACAAGCGAATTTCAGCATTCAAGGAGGGGGGATAACAGGCATTGTTTCAGGAATATTATAATAACTATTTAAATATAACTATTTAAATATTTTCACTAATAAAATAGTGAAAAATTTGTAAGTATTTTTAATGCGAAATTGATTGATACCATTATTTAGGATTTTCAATAAACCATTCGGATATGTTATTTTTTTCTGTTCCATAGCGCACTATATCTTTTGAACAAATTAAGCATATCAAATAAAATTTGATGTGATTATTCCATCAATGCAATTTAGAGACATATTTTTTTCAAGAGATGAGACTACGAGACTATCTTCTAGTTTTCGAACATCAAAAATCGAAACTAAATTTTTAAATATAAAATAGGTGGCACAAAAAGCAATTTTATGTGTTATTTTTTGTGTAGAAGTGCATAACATTATTTGCAAAACGATAACTTTCGCCGTTATAAAATCATTTCACCCTTATTATTTAAAAGAAATATCATAATATACATTAATAAAGACATATTCCCGTCTGCTTGTTTGTCACGCAGCAAAAGCACTAAGCGACCATCAAAAGCACTAAGCGACCATCAAAAGCACTAAGCGACCAGCAAAAGCACTAAGCGACCAGCAAACGCACTAAGCGCCTCCTTTATATACACCCCAAGGAGCATTAAAAACCGTAGTGAACCACTGTGTCCCCCATGTGATACTTACAACCTTATTACTTTCCTTATATACATAGTATAATGTATAAGGAATGTACTGTGACGGGGTCGAACATTCGAATTGGAGTTTTCAACTGGAGAGAACGTTTTAAGCATCCCTGAGCACGAATAGAGCATTTTTCAAGTGATGTCTGTGTGTGTGTGTGTGTGTGTGTGTGTGTGTGTGTGTGTGTGTGTGTGGAGACGATATCTCACGAACGAAAAGAGCGATTCGAATGAAATTTGGTACAAAAATTACAATCCGTGACTACTGGTATCCTGTTGTTTTTAAATACAATCGAATGTTCAGAACTTCCCTAAATTTTCGAGTGAAATTTTGAAAAAAATCATCAAAAAATCAAAACCTTTACTAAAGTCACGCAAATAGACATTTCTAATGTAATTTGTCCTTAGAAATCGATTGACATAAATTTTAGAACGCTAGCATGAACCGTTCTCGAGATAATGCACATTTTTCAATTAAATTCATCAAAAAATCCCATAAATTAAAAAAATATGTTACCTGTTGAGAAACATGTTCACTTTCCATATGTAATATCATGCGATAAATTTGATGATATTATTCTCGAGGATCTAACTCTTTCCATTCATGAGAAAAGATACTGTGATTAAAACTTTTGTATCTGAACGCCAATAGTCATTTATCTGGTATAAGAATAACTTATTGATCCGACCATAACGTTTGGCGAGATTTTGGCAACGGATTTGGCAGAATATCGCCAACTAGACGACTTTCTTAATCGTTGCCAAATTAACGAAAATGTCACCAAATCAATAAAAATAACGCTAAATCAATGAAAATTACGATAAATTGACGAAAATTCAATACCTTGGAAAGAATATAAGTATCTACTATAAGAATAACCTATATTGTTTTTACTGTAAAAGTAGTAAATTCCTTGCATTATATGAGGAAAGTCATGTGCTGCCCGCATTAGATTTTTTTTAACACTAAGCTCATACACTATAAGCATTCTTACAATATATGCAGTAAATTATTAATAGTAATTTTTTTTCCAATGGTGGGTACAAAAGACAATTGAAGCTAACAAAAAATGCAACATGAACAAAAAAAAGAATAAATTGCAGTCACAGAAGAAAGTCCATAGGCCACTTTCTAAGGGTTAACTATTCTATTCGACGTCTTAAATTTCAAGCAGTGTCTTCCCCGGAGAAAGAAGCGCCTAAAATTAAATAACAGCGGCGGTAGATTGCGGACGGTAGAGGGCAATCAGGTTGTAAAAAGGCGAAGTGCGGAGCACGGGAGATAATGCGGAGGGTTCGAGATGATACGAGTTGGTACAACGTAGAACGTAGAGTGTGTGGATGCAAACGATGGTAGAAAAGTTGGACCATGTACATTCTAATTTATTATTGTAAATTACGTTAATAGAGTTTACTTTTGATTTATACAGATTCAGAATAAAATTGTTGCCTTCAGAACTCATACGGTCCCTTTGTTCTCAGATGTTGCAAAGAGAGCTGGGCAATGGAGAAGGTGAAGTCTATCCATTACCTCCTGAAAGTCACAATCCTTGCAAAAAAGGGTTGCCAAATATACGAATTCCGAATAAAAATACATTTTCCGAACTTGCACTTATTAATAATTTTACTCCAATTGAAGAAACTTTGAAATAAGATACTGTTAAAGAAATCAGTCGCGTCCATTAATATTAATCCCATAAATATAAATGTTGCAACACATACATAAACATTTTATTATTTCAATGGAATTCTTTTTAAATATATATCAGACCATAGCGGAATGTAAATTGTGAATCTTTTGTTTTTTAATAAATCTTTTGCGGGCGCATTTCAATTTTACAAAAGAATAATTGCGACAAACTTCCAAATAGGCATTCAGCCTTGAAGGCTGAAAAGATAAGAAGGGAAACAAACGTTTTTATTCAGTCGCAGAAAGGACGCATTCATAACATTTTTCAATTCTTAAAAGCTACAAATAACAAAAAATGAACAGAACAAAGTATCAAGATTAAATATGTTTCGGCTGTGAGTTTGGAATGTGAAAGCTACAGTTTCTTTAAAGGTAAAGAAATATTTCGCATTTGAAAGTTTTCTTTAACATTTTTCTGTCCTTTTTGAAGAAAAACCATTCCCGTGCCCCGTAATTTCTTGGACAACCATGTCTATTGTGAAATATACAATTTAAAAATGAATCTGTAAATATTTTTATCTGTCATTATTTTCAATAACAATGGACATACCCGTGAATATAAGGGTATAGTTTTATGCAGACGGGAGAACCTCTTTCCCGCTAGCGTTCAAATTAAAAATTTCAACTTTTATAGACTCCCTTCACATTCATAGAAATTTTCGAAATGAAGTGTTTGAAAATCAATTTTTTGAGAAGCCATAATATCAATCTATAGGCATACCAAAAATTAGAATCGTATGAATTTACAAATCTCCGATGGAGGAAAATAAATATTAAATGTCCTAAAATACACACAGTTCGAAGTATTGAAGAAAAAATAAATATGGAGGAATTGACCTACGGATTGGTTCAAAGCTTATTGGAAAACTGTTTGTTCTTCAGTATTTTCAAGTGTCTTAAGATAAAAACAGTGTAATGATATTTTCGATCCCTAGGGAATTGATTTGCGAGTTAAATTATACCAATTATCTTGGAACCTGACACGAAATATCACTGTGCTGAATTTAATAGGTTAGCCCGTATGCCGATAACAAACGAAGAAATAAAAGAACAAACAGACAGACTCTTATTTTATTATGTTAGACTATTTGAGAAAGCATTTTGTGAACGATTATATTTTTTCATGTTGAAAATGTTTTGTCCAGTGATTTCTTAGTTTCAAAATGCATGTGCTTTTAAATAGAATGCATAAACTTTCTAACGAAAACGTTTACTGTGGGCATTCCAATAAGGATATTTCATTAAAATGTCAATCTACATATTTCTTCAAAAAAGGAAATAAACTCTAAAAATACAGCACTACAAAATGATGGTTTCAAATTTACAAAATATATTCACATCATTTATTAAGATGATATTAATGTTTTTCTCATAAAATATAATTTAGATTTTACGTAAGCATTATCACAAAGCGCCATTTTCCCCATACTTGACACAACATGAAAACTTTCGTTGTTAAAATAGAAAGTTTCACTCATGTGAAGAACAATTAAAATACTGACACCTGATCCAGAAACTTTGAATTTTATAATACCCTCCATTCAAACAGTTTCAGCAAAGTTTTGTGCCCATGTAGGTTTAATTTTTCCTCTTTTTTAAAAACACAAAAAAGAATCTTCATTTTCAAGCACTTTAAACATTTGAGTATAAAAACACCGACGTTTTATTAGCATTGCCATTAACGCAAGAGTGGACCTCAGTGTAAGATTTTTTTTCTATCGATCTTTATAGCAGTTTATGTAAGTTTCCGAACGTGGTGAAAAGTTCCTTTGTGTCTTAATGTATATTTTTAAATTGAAAGTATACAATTAGTTGAGAAACAACAGCTATTTGTCTGCATAATATTGAAAAGGTGTTAATTAAAAAATATCTAGAAATTTAATATACCAAAACAGTTTTTAAAACAGTGCAATTTTAAATGAAGCCCATTTCACTTTTAATCACGTTCATCGTTATTGTTCTTTGTTCTCAAATACAATAAAATGTATGAATTATTGTCACAAACTTATAAGGAGCGACTAAAATCACCCAAGACATTATTCAACATGGGGCTTAAAATACACTTGTTGAAATTTATTAGCACTGTATGGTCATTGACAAAAACAAACGTCAGTGCATATTACCACATTTAATACTTCCTTGAAGGAAGAATACATATGCAAATTAAGTGACGAAAACTGTCAACAGTTTTTGCTTATTGTTTGTTAAATAAAGATACTATTTTAACCTGAAGAAGAAGGATGCAAAACACCCTCAAGACAATTGTTGTCACGCAATTTGCATATGTCTTGAATAGAATTTGCTTGGAAATATTGAATGTGTTATTCTCACAAGATTTTTTAATTTTGTAAGAAAATTTGCTGCAATTTAATATTTTGCATTTAGCTATTTAGCTATTAGCTATTTTGTATTTAGCTATTTTGCACATTTATTAGAATAAATAAAACAATGCTATCGTGGTAAATAAAACCGAAATTACTGAATTAAATATTTTATTCCGTTTTCTTAATTTACGAGTAATACGAAAAATATAGATTTGAAATCAAAGCACAATAAAATGCTATGAAGAGTTATTTATGTTTATGTTCAGTGTGAGAAATGACATATTTTGCGTCGAACAAATTACCTGAAATTTAGAGAGAAGTTGGACCAATTGATTCTCAGTAAATTGTGTGTGAGTCGAAATCTAAACTTATTTATTATAAAATTCATCTTCCGGAATACTGCTTCAGAAACATATATTGAGCTAAATATCGTGCACAGTCATATAGCTAAGGTCAATAATTATGATTATTACTTTCCTTATACATAATGTATAAGGAAAGTATTGTGACGGGGTCGAAAATTCGAATTCAAGTTTTCGACGGGAGAGCACGTTTCAAGCACCCCTGATCACGAATCAAGCATTTTTGAAGTGATGTCTGTGTGTGTGCGTGTGTGTGTGTGTGTGTGTGTGTGTGTGTGTGGAGACGATAACTGGCGAACGAATTGACCGATTCGAACGAAATTTGATACAAAAATCACAATCCGTAAACACTGGAAGTCTATTGTTTTTATACGCAATCGAATGCTCAGAACCCCCCTAAATTTTCGAATGAAATTTTGAAAAAATCGTTAAAAAATCAAAACCGCTAATAAAGTTACGCAAATAGACATTTCTTATGTAATTTTTCATTAGAAAACGATTGGCATAAATTTTAGACCGCTATCATGAGCCGTTTTCGAGATATTGCACATTTTTCAAAAAAATTATCAAAAAGTTATATAAAATAAAAAATAAAAATATTTCCTATTGAGAAACATGTTCACTTTTCATATGTAATGCCATGCAATAAATTTGGCGACATCATTCCCGTGGATCTAGCTCGTTCCATTCATGAAAAAAGATACTTTAAGTAATACTTTTGTATTTGAAAGCCAATAGTCATTTATCTGCTGTAAGAATAACTTATTTCTCCTTCCATAACGCTTGGCGAGATTTTGACGACGAATTTGGCGAAATGTCGCCAACTTGGCGACATTTTCAATTGTTGCCAAATTAACAAAAATCTCGCCAAATTGATAAAATTGACGCTAAATCAATAGAAATGACGACTAATTGAAGAAAATTAAATATCATGGAAAGAATATAAGTTTCTACTATAAGAATAAAGTTTTTTTTATCTGTAAAAGTAGTACATTCATGGTATTATATAAGGAAAGTCATGTGCTGCCCACATCAGATTTTTTTTCAACACACTCATATTTTATCCAAAATTTTTGGTATTGAAAAATACTTGGTATTTGTCATTTCCATGTACAGTGCAGCTTGATTTTAGTTAAAGTTGGCTACCCATGTTTAAAGCTGACCAACCAAAATTGCATCATTTCTTCTTAACACAATATCCAATTATAAGCGATGCCCCCAAAATTTGGAAGACCCTTCCTTTTCAGATATCACAATACCTGGACCAGTTTTGCGCTTATTATGTGCTCGTTAGTATCTAATAAGCGCTCGTTAGCATCTAATAACCAATATCTACAATGGTAGCAAGAAACGTATTATAAGCTACAACTTTTGAGCACTTCTACGGAAAATAACAATATCGGTCATTCCACGTGGTTGACATAATATTTATATACAATACTAGGGACATCGGCCCCCTGCTAGTTATCATTCGCCAACCCCCGTGGCGCGCTTCGAGAGCTATTTCAAGCAAAACTAAAGTTTAAATTAGTAAACGGTTTATTGCAATATTTTATTCTATAATATCTCTATAAATGTACCAAATTTTATATTTTTTATATGTTATAGCTTTTGCAGTACGGGACAGAGAAAATCATTGGATGTGCCGATACGAAAAAAAGTTCACTTCAGAAATGTATAAAAAGTAAAATATTTCGTAAACTGCATCGAAATTAAAAAAAATGCTCCGTCCTGCAGAAATTCAACTATGTAGGTACCTGCCTGCAAAAATGTGTGGACCCGCTATTGTTAGTCTATCCAGGACGCGAAGTAGCACCTCAAATATGTTGCCTTTGGTTTTGATAATAAATATTTCTTAAAATACAATATACACTCTATAACAAACAAATCGACGCACCAAGAAGTAGTTGTCCGATTGTGATACAAATTGGTGGATGTGATGAACATACATAGAAAAGAAACGATTAAAATTTCAGAATAATTTAATGATTTAGAGTTTGACCGTATACAAAGGGGGGAAGTCAATAAGGCCTTGGTCCACCTCTGGCCTGGATGCAAGATGTCATCCGACGTGGCATAGACTTATAAATTTCAGAGATGGTGTCCTGCGGAATGTCTTGCCAAATTGTCTCCAACTATCGGGCTAAAACGTCAACATTCCGGGAAGGTTGCAATCGCCTTCCCATAATGTTCCAAATGTGCTCTATGGGAGAGAGATCAGGAGATCTAGCTAGCCATGGAAGTGCTGAGCAAGCTTGAAGACAATTCATAGCAACACGTGCCGTGTGCGGCCGGGTATTATCTTGTTGAAAAGCAAGTCCGGGTGTCGCAAAAGGAATGGTAACACAGCCGATCGTGGAATGTTGTCTACTTACCGCTGTGCTGCCCGTGTGCCAGAAATTACTACCAAAGACATAAGATATCCGCAGTCAGTCGAAATGCAACAGAAATTTTGACCACAGATTCAGAATCGCTCCTTATATACACCTGCTGAATGCGCAGTTCCGGTGCGCTGGAGCTCCCACTATTTATTCATTGGACACCAAATTTCATTCATTTGCATGTTCGCTCAAAATGTATTTGCATACGAAATTTCATTACAATCGGACAACTCCTTCTTGGTGCGTCGATTTCTTTGTTATAGAGTATATATTGAAAAACAGTCTATTTCAGTATGTTTCCCGAACCTTTCTTTTTAAGTGTGCTAATTTCTATGCTTTATGTGCTAAAATTTTTGCAGTACGAAACGAAGCAAAGCAACTCGAGGAACGATAAATTTGTCAAACAGTGGCAGCGGCGTCAGCTAGTACTTAATATAGATAGATAGCTCAGGCTACACGAAGATGCAAATGCAAAATTCATAAAGGCAAAGCCCGAATATAAGGTGCATTTCCAAAATTCGGAAGAAACTCTTATTCCAGACTAGCCGCCTTTGGCGACCAGCCTGTTCGCAACCCTTGAAAATGCTGATCGTGGCAAATTCCAACCGTGGCAAACTCGTTGGCGCGACCTACCAGAAAGGTGTAAGGTAACGGGTTGGACGGCCAGGATGTGCCACCCAATTTAGACCGGAACCCAGTGGGGGAGGCATCCACAGGGAACGTACCCTCCTTCCCCTACCACCAACCTCTCGGAAAAACATACGGACCCATATGTTTAACGTGATCGTACTCCGTGTCAGTGGCGGAAATCGAACCCGGACCTACCGCGTGCAATTCCCGCGCGCTAACCACTGGGCTACTTCGCCCTCCGCGTCAATCTCCATAACTTTCTTTTTATTCACCCAATTTAGACCGTACCCTCCTTCCCCTACCACCAACCTCTCGGAAGGACTCACGAACCCACATGTTTAACGTGATCGTACTCTGCGTGAACGTGGCGTAAGTTTTGGCAGTGGCGGGAATCGAACCCGGGCCTACTGAGTGCAATTCACGCGCGCTAACCACTGGGCTGCCGCGCCCTCCGCGACAATCTCCATAACTTTCTATATATTCACCCAATTTAGACGGGAACCCAATGGGGGAGGCATCCACAGGGGCCGTATCCTCCTTCTCCTACCACCAACCTCTCGGAAGGACTTACGGACCCACATATTTAACGTGATCGTATTCCACGTAAACACGGCGGCTGTTTTGGCAGTGGCGGGAATCGAACCCGGGCCTACCGCTAACTTCCCGCGCGCTAATTTGCAATTTAAAATGATCATATGCTTAATTCCATCATCCTCATTCCATTGTTTCATTGTTCCATCATTTAAAATATCCATAAAATTAAAATATCCAAAAGTTAAAATATACATTTAAAAAATCCATATCGTTCCATCATTTAAAATATAAATATAATAATTTATATGGTGTAAAGGAACTCTATTCAGAACCGTGACGTCACCTCCACCTTGACGTCCCCACCCACCACCTTCCCTCCTTCTGCGGGGGAGAAACGCCGGTTAAGAAGCGGCACGCCGAGCGGAAGGCCGAGAAATTGAAATTCGGAAACTTTTAAAATCCCGATCCTGTAGGCAATACGGAATATTTCCTGACCAGATTGGACTTGTAAGAATGCCAGATGTTTGACCTTTCTAAAAATGTAAATTATTAGTCGAAATTATGAGTACTTTTTACTATGCGAGAATTTAAAAACCAAAAATACTTTTCTTGAGCAAAAAGTGACTTTTGTTTTAAAATCTTTAAAAAATATTAGAAATCGAAATTCAGATTTGAAATTGATATATTTTTACTCGCAATTGTTAGCTCTTTCCGATGGTGTGATTTGTTTTTTCCTACGATGTCCGGATCGTGGGGAAAAAAGGGCAAAAATGGCAAAAAACGGTCGAAATCGCATAAAACATTAAATAACAAAAAAAATAATTAAAATTTTAAAAATCGGTTTTCACGTGCCCCCTTCCCTCCCCCCCGGGTCTCCGATTGCCAAATTTCGTAGCTCTCCGACGCGCGGTCGCGAAACGTATAGTGTATAAGACACACAGACACACAGACATTGCCTTTTATTATTTAAGATAACTGTATCCAGGTTGTGCCGATGGTGCAATGGCCGGATGATAAGCGGTTGTGTTTATATTGAGCGGGAATGAAAGTGTCATTAATGGTGTTAATATAGTGATTTGGCTTCCGAAAGTATGTATAAACGATTGCTTAAAGTGTACAGAACTAAGTGTGAGTGTTTTTATTTTAACGATGAAGTATTAGTGGTATTATAAGAGTTTTAAATTTCTTATGTTAAGTGTATTCAAGATTCAACGTTAATAATCTACAATGGCGGACATCCTCCACGTTGTTTGGTTTTGGTTTTGAGTGCCCGGATAATTGACTATATTCGTTCATAACGAATATACTCTTTCCAGTTATAACGAAAGAAATAATATATATTATAAAGAATTTCATATAGTGATGCGAATAACACTAAAAATGAAGAGTTTGAACGACTGATTTCAACTTTTCCCAGCCTGAACTGTTGCCTTCGAGATATATTTTTGGTGACTCCTTTCTACTGACATCTGTCTCTTTTTTTCCTGATTTTTCAAGGAGATTATGTGTTAGAAATAATTTCATAAATTAAGATTAATATGGAGTAATGATATTGCATTTGCACTTTGACTGTCTACTGACGGGTTTCGCCTTAATTGAATCGTTCACCTTTTGCTGCGGGACAGTCTTTTGTCTAGAGGGTCCCCTGGCTGATCCAAGTGTTTGGAAAAATTAAATCTGGTCTTTTGAGATAATATGTATCCCTGGTTATAAATCTGGGTTTTGTACCCCCAGTGATATTCATACTGAAATTATTAATTGAAAATTGTGACGTCAGCATTTTCATCCCGTTCTCGGTGCGTCAGCTTTCACCTTCAACAACTCAGTTGCCAGGGAAACTTAAAAGTAAAGTTTTTTTGGTATTGATAATGGATTGAAAGTTGGATATTTATAGGCACCCATAATCAAGTTTCGTGAAATTCCTGATGGTGTAGTAGCTTCATTAATTACGTTTAAAATTAGGATAAATCCTGGTCTATGATTTCTCATCACCAATATGGCCACTTCCTGACTGGTTTCACTTTTCTGCAACTTTCCGCTGGAGGGCGCCCTGGCTAATCTAGACATTTAGAAAAATTCTGTTTGAGTTCCAGAGATGACGGGTACCAACATATAAGTCAGTTAGGAACAGGTACCACCGGTGGTATTCTAGATAAAATTACTGTTTACCTTTAGTGACGTCAACCTTTCTTCTTACGTTTTAGTCCCGTGGGCTTCCGATTTCAGCGAATTGGTTAATAAGGAGACTTACATGTCTGTTATTTCAGTATTAATATTGAATTGACAGATTGGTACTTGGCAGCAACTATTTTCCAGTTTTCTGATGGTGTTGTCATTTTATTCACGTTGTTGAAAATCATGACATTTGGTCTCTTGAGGAGTAATGAACTCTCACCCACCGGTTTAGACTTAGTACCACAGCTGATATTCCTTTAAAAATCATTAAGTGATATTGGTGGCATCCGCCTTCCTTCTCAGGATTCGGTGAGTAAGTTATTAATCCAAACTTTTTGGTTTCCATGGGGGAATTCGAATTTTCGACGGAAAAGCACGTTTCAAGCATCCATGAACACGAATCCGACTTTTTGTGGGGATGCCTGTGTGTGTGTGTGTGTGTGTGTGTGTGTGTGTCAATGAGCCTGTGGAGACGATATCTCACGAACGCATCCAGCTATCCGAACAAAAATTGGTACAAAATTCACTATCAGTGAATAATAAAAGCCCATTGTTTTTACACGCAATCAAATGTTCAGAACCCTCCTAAATCTTGAAATGAAAATTTAAAGAAATCATCAAAAAATTAAAACATTCACTAATGTTACGTAAATAATCACTTCTCATGTAAATTTTCATTAGAAAACAATTGACATAAACTTTAGAACGCTAACATAAACCGTTATCGAGATATTGCACATTTTAAAAATAAATTTATCAAAAAATCATATAAAATTAATTTGTTTATTTACCATAAGACTAACCTATTTCTCCATAAACAAAGCTTGGTGAAATTTTGTCGGCGAATTTGGCGGAATATAACTTGGCGAGTTTTTAAATACTGCGAAATTGACAAAAATATCGCCAAATTGATAAAAATGACATCAAATTGATAAAAATGAAAGTAAATCAATGAAAATGAAGACTAGATAAACTGAAAATGAAGACTAGATAATGATGAAGATATAAATCCAATATCTTGGAAAGAATAAGAGTCTACTATATCAGAAGATACTTTGGACAATAGTTTTGCATTTGGACGCAGTTAGTCTTTTATTTGCTATAAGAATAACCTCCGACCATAATGCTTGACGAAATTTTAACGACGAATTTGGCGGAATATCGCCAACTTGACGAGTTTTTCAAATATAGCCAAATTGTTAAGAATGACGTCAAATTGTTAAGAATGACGTTAAATCAATGAAAATGACAGCTAATTGATTAAAATTTAATATTTTGAAAAGAATATAAGACTCTGATATAAGGCTGAGTCTGTAACGCTTGGCAAAATTCTGACGACGAATTTTGACGGTATATAGCCAACATGGCGACTTTTTTAAATGTTGCTAAATAGACGAAACTGTTGCTAAATTGATGAAAATGTTATCAAATTGATAAAAATGTCGCCAAATCGATGAAAATGACGCCACATAGGATGCAATATATTGCAAATTTTTAATTCCGTCATATGATGGGCATATTTTATATTATATACGAAATGCATTGACGAAAATATCGTCAAAATTGCAAAAATGATGCCAAGTTAATGAAAATGACGTCTAATTGATGAATTTATTATTAAAATATTTAAATATATGGACTATATTGCTTATTGAGGATACTATCAATATCGATAATTGTTAATTTAGAGTTGCGCAAAATATAAATTACTTGGGTACGAAATAGTTTTAGATGTTGTCATCCGGATATACAATTTACCGCGCCAAATGTACAATTTAACGCTACAAACACTGTGCCGTGGATCTTTTCACCGTTAAAGAAGTAAAGAAGTAAATTCATTGCATTATATAAGGGAAGCAAGCCATGTGCTGCCCACATCAGATTTAATTAATACATAGATATATTAAGCCACCAAAACCAGCCTACCTCGTCCTTGTTAAATTTGCTATTTTCATGTTCCTTTTTCTCAGAAACTATAAATACTATGAGTACAAAATTTTACATTTACAAATTTTAACAGCTCGTTTTCTTATTGACTGCAAAAAATTTTGTGTTATGATATTTTGTTCGCAATCACAATTTTTAGGTCAAATTTTTTAACATTTATTTTTATTAAAAAGAATAAACAACTTACCTTCAAAATCTCCAGTTAAAGTACGTATGCATATGGTCTAAATATAACCTAAAATTTTCAAAATATTTTATCCAGTAGTTGCTGAGAAAAAAAGGAACATAAGTACTGAAAAAACACGTTCTGAGATAAACAGCTTCGAAAACAAAACTTTCATTTTTCTCAAAATACATAGTTTTCAAGGCCTAATATGAGTCAAAAATAATAAACGCATACATTTTCAGTAATATCCTGATTTGTATGAAAGGTTATCTGTTTCCTCTTCTTCATATCTATCTTCCAACTTCATTTTCATATTTTTTTTTTTTTTTTTTTTTCGAGAACTCTGAAAGTTTCCTCTCATTGTCAAACTCTCTGTCTTTATCCAGTTTTTGCATAGTTTTTAAGCAGTGTACACCTGGATTTATTCCAAGTTTGGATAAAGTGTTGCATTTTACAATGGTACCGGAGTTATAACAAGAAACTGCATCGTATACTCCAACTTTGAGAATTTTCAGCGACACAAATACTCTCTTTGGCAGACCTGTCCATATTACATTATTTAGTGACTCATTTGGATTTTGGGTCTTCCGGTTTTAATATCGGTTTTAATAGTTCCATTATTGGTAACGGAATGTACGTGTGAGCTGCATGGTTATATGTCCCTCCATTAGCTTCAGCGCGGTTGTACTCACACCAGCTATTAGAACCTACAGGACAGAGTCAGTGATTTGATCCTTATCAGTTGACAAAAGGTGAAAATATTCTGCCCAAATATCCTTTTTCATGTTCTCCAGGTTGCCAACATTTCTTCTGATGGCCAAGCCATAAAATTTCTGAATCACCAATATTAAGGAATAAGTCAATCTATTTTTTCTACTCAGCGATTTACCATCACTGAGCTTTTTTCCAGTATATTTCTTTTTTAATTCTCTCAGCACTCCAGCTAATGTATTTGCACATCTTCATAAACGTTTGCTGGGAGAAGTGATTTGAAAGCTTTCGAATACCCATCACCCAAGTAATGAAGGTACCGAGCATTACGTATGGTTTCGGAACGACTAAGTATTTCCTTCACACCACTAACTTCCATTCCACAACTAACTCCACTGTAATTAGCGCTGAACTTATCAGTATAGATACCTTGTAACTTCTTTGGAAAAGTGCAAAACCTTGACAAAATAGAAATATCTATAACTTTCCCAGTGCAACACTCGTTGCGGAAACAACAAAGTTCAGGGATACATGCCCACACTTCTGCCATATGCCATCAAAATCGACGCATAAGTCATGGCTGCCACTGATATTTATAGCTTCTTCTGCAGCGTAGCTCATTTCTTCGAAGCAAGCAATTTCTGAAGCTGTGCTCAATATATCGACATGATACTAAAAATTGTTGTTGATGCAGGCAGGTTCATTTTTCCAAAAAAAAAAAATCCTAACTGCAGTATAACCCTTGCCAATGCTGCGTAAGGGGTAAACAGCTCTCAAATTTATGTCATATACAGTTCTTCCTTCTTTATACAGAACATTTACTTTCTCGACATTGCAAAATTGTTCAGTCTTATTACAATCATTACAGCATAACTTGAAATTTGCAGCAAAGCCAAAGCGCAAATGCACAGATAATGAAATTTTACCTCTGCAGTTTTTGCATACGGCAATTTCATTCAATGCTTTCTGCAGCAGTGGAAAGGAGAAAATTTCGTCTCCAAAATATTCATCGGGAAATTCTTCACACAGCAAAATGGATGACGACAATTTTGAAGAACGGACTTGGTCAGGATCTTCTGGTGGATCACTACCAGCATCATAAGCCTTATAATGCATACCCACATATTTGCGCTTTTTAAGACTCTTTTACTTCTAGGCATTAAGAACAAAGTTACCTGGTATAAATTAAAAATATATAGGCTAAACTTCACATAAAAACGAAAACGAAATCTGGTAAGCAAACTTTGGTAAAACTGATTAACACGATATTAACCACATGTAAACAAACAGATAACGGTTAAGGTTAAACAGAAACGATTAAGGTTAAATAGAAACGATTAAGGTTAAACAGAAACGGCTAAGGTTAAAAGAGCTGTCACCATTCGCCTGAAATGTACTTCCAAAAAATAATAAAATAAATAGAGCAGTCACAGAGGTATGATAACAGATAGAGCACCATTTGCTACATTGTTTACATTTAAAGGCCTCAGATTTTGTATCTGGCATATGGAAAAAAACCAATATTTATAACTTTCCCTTTGCGGATTGATTAATGTGATATGTCATTGAAAAGGAAACATTTTGAACTATCTAAATCGATTCCCCGATTTATCTAAATCGATCTAAATCGATTCGATCTATCTAAATCCATTCGTCGTTTACGATTCGTCTACTATTTGTCGTACTATTCGGCGAACTATTCGTTGTTAACTAAAGCCTTTTGCTAAAACTATATAACTCAACTCAAATATATAACTCAACTCAACTATATAACTCAACTATATAACTCAACTCAGCTATATAACTCATCTCAACTATCTAACTCAACTTAACTATATAACTCAACTCAACTCAACTATATAACTCAACCCGTTGACTAAAACACTATAAGCATAACTCGTCGTTGAGTCCTTAAAGTTAGGTACGGGCGCATAATAAGCGAGTAAACGGTTTTAGTATATTAATAGTGCTATATAAGCATTTCAAAATAGTAATATTTATAATAATCTATTTTTTTAAATTAATAATAATTTGTTTTTTAAAATATTCTAAAAATTACAAAAACCATCCCAATGAAAATAACAGTTAAACAGAGTACGTTAAATCATCAGTCTCGGATGACATATAATGTATTTCCAGTTCAAATTGCTTTTTCTATTACGCATTTTCTGACAAGATATCGTTTCCGCCAAACCACATTGTCTGGATTTTATAATATCGAAATGCGAAGGAAAACTACTCCACTGTCACTGGCAGATGAAAAACGTTCGATTTCTGGGTAAAATAATGGGACTATACTTTTAGAATAATTCAGACAATCTGAATAAAAGAGAGACACGCTCAATATTAATTGATAAGAGATAAAACAAATCTGATGTGGGCAGCACATGACTTTCTTTCAGAGAAATAAAGATGTACAAAACCCACGGCAAAAAATTTTTACCAGTGAATTGTATATTAACATTTGACGTATTTCTGGTTGACAACGTGTTGTTGTTGATTGAGACCCAGACCGTCCGACCTACCAAATTTCGAAATACAAATTTAACTACGGTTTTCGCAAATCTAACTTATCAATTAGAAGTATGGCTACTATCCGCTAAACAATATAGTCAATGCATTAAAATATTTTAATAATTAATTTTCAGTTTAACGTCAATTTTGACAAATTGGCGACTTTTTTAATAACTTTGAGAAATTGGCGATGTTTTTTTGTAAATTTTGATAAATTGGCGACATTTTTGTAAATTTTATACCATTTTTAAAACTGGAAAAGTTAGCGATATTTCGATAAATTAGTCATCAAATACTGTATATGGAAAAGGAACATATTGGGAGATCTATACTGTATCTTGATTTTATGTAATTTTTTAGATACGTTTATTTTCAAAGCACACAATATCTCTAAACTGGTTCAAGCTGGCATACTAAAATGTATGTCATTCGTTTTATAAAAAAAAATTGTGAATAAAATGATTAATTATTTAATATTTTAAATGTCTTGAATAATCAATAAGGTTCCAGAAATTTCTGTAATAATTGTATCAACTTATTTCGAAACACTCCAATTGTTGGTTAGACAGTGGCGGCTCGTGAGCGACATGTAGAGGGAGGCGCTCATCTATGTATTTATGTATATATATCCCTCAGTTTGAGCTAACTACGTCGTTCAGACTTCGAGTTCGTCGTTTATCCGGCACTGATAAATTGGTTCCGGCGTTACTTCGAAACAGCCGTATGCCAAATTATTATTTTACTTGCGTTGATATACGTTGTGCAAGTTTCTTTAAAATGAATAAGAGCCTATCGCAACCATGGAAATAATTTAAATACATTTCTAAATAAATTTGTATCAAATTTGTAAAAATTAAATACTTTCAGTGGTATGCATGTGCAGTATTTTATTATTATTATTAGCGCAAATATTTTTACACCCAAAATACACACAATTTTTCTCATATACACTCTATGGCTAATAGTTTTGTACCTGATCGTCCTTGTAACCCAAACAGTAACATAATTAGAGAGCGAAAACCAATTAAATCTACGGCCGTTTATATGTAGAAGCAAAGAAACTATTTTTAATACAAGAATTAATTTGGAATTTACAGAAAATTCTTATGCGTTATGCTTATCTCTATTCGTCTTTAAAATGATACTAGCGAGTTCTGCTTGCTAGCAGTCACTATATATAGCAATCGGCCTTTATAACAATAAGTAGTTAACTCGTTGCGCGGGTGCAACAAAAGTGGATCAAAGTTTAGAGTGAGCAGATCGAGTGGGTCCATTGTAAAGTAGAAAATACAGTGTGAAAATTGCATCAAAATCGGATCAAGTGTCACTAAGATAGATAAAAATGTAAATATGAAAAAGAGGAGGGTCTCCCCTCTTCCACCACAGTTGTTTCATATTACATAATAACAGACGATACTTGTGTTTCGACGTGTGTGTGTAAAATCTGTAGCGGAAAACGTAAACATCGTACGGCCTTGAAATGTCGTACACGGATATTTCAGGAACCAAGGCGATGCATTTTTTGTAAAATCGAAATATGAAATTGAGGCTACTTAAAGCAAAAGTTGCGCCCAGGGGGTTGATATAATAAGGTTGTATATCTAAGTGATTGCCACCAGCAAAATCTAAATCGTTCAATTAGAAGGATACTTAAGAAATTTGGGGGGGGGGGCTAATCGAACTGAACGTTACGCCCAGGGAGTTGACACAATAAATATGTATATCCAATTCACATATACAAATAGTGCCAGGACTATAACCACCAGCGGAATCAAAATTGCTCAATTAGGAGCCGAGATGTGAAATTAGAGGAGGACTATTTAAAGTAAATGTTGCGCCCAGGGGATTGATACGAAAAAGATGTACATTCAGGTGGTACAAAGACTGTAACTACCATAAGATTCAAAATCGCTCAATTTAGGAACCGAGATGTAAAACTTTGCGGGTTAGTTAAACTAAAAGTTACGCTCAAGGGGGTTTGAATAAAAAAATATACATGTCCAGGTAATGCACGTATAGAGAGTGTAGAGACTATAACCACCAGTAGATTCAAAATCGCTTAATTAGGAAGCCAGATGAGAAATTTTAGGACTACCTCAAGTAAAATTTATGCCTAGGAAGTGTCGGTGCAATATTGGTCTTCAATGAAATTAGAAGCAAAACCAGGGAGATTGAGTAGTGGCCGGTGAAGGGGTGGGGGGGAGATTTTAAGGAAAACAACGTCAGATCAAAGAATCAAGTATCTGGTTGAAATTGTTTTTTAACATTCTTTAACAAATATTTATAATTTTTTCAATCTTTAATGTTAAATAGCTGAAAAAGTAAGACAGCTGAGTAAGTCAAAGAGACCCACCCCCTCAGATAACACATTTCTGAAAGTGTCACTAAAAATATCCACGGGTATGCCACAAATACAAATCACGTGGCTTTTATACAATTAAGAGGTGAAACGCATTGAAACTCGTCACAAACAAAGCATAGAACTACCCTAAATCAGAAATGATCCCCTTTCCGAAGGACAGAACCACCCTACATCAGAAATGATCCCCCACCGGGCGCTTAGGGAGTGAAACATTTTCAGTAATACGGATGGGTGGGTCAAAACTAAACTGAGTGCCCCAAACAATGCATTTTTCTACCGAAGGCGAAGAACAGAAACCCCAAAAATACCATAAATAACCACCATTTATTCAATTAAGTAAAAAGCACAAAATATGTATCGCAACTTTTTTGAATTTCTATTTTCTGTATCTAATACTAAACTATTTCGTCCTGAACCAAAACTGAAAGGACTAGGTCAATAGCATCAATAAAATAAATCAGAATTACATAAATACAGTAATTTATTTTCAAATATGTATTCAAACATCCAAATTTATTATTTTAAAAAGAAGCGACAGAGAAAACACACATTTATCAAGGAAAATTCAAGGCCAAATTAGCGAAACTTAGCCAATTCGAGTCAGTCGTTCACAGTATTTGTTTCTTCTTGGCGGTTTCTTCATTTCTTCTTGGCATTTCTCCGATTTGAGCCGCGAAAACTGCCGCGGCTCACATCGAATTGGAATATTGCAATGTCTGTTTTTTTTAACTCTAATTTCTATTGCCGTTATATTAACATACCATTCGTTCTATCAGCTCAGAGGCAATGTAGGGACGCGGCCCCATTAAGAATCCCTCGTCTTTCCCTGTAATGCAGTATTTTTCCCTATAGATTTAATATGGTATAAAAAGAGGATAAGAGACTCTTTCAAAGCTTTAGTGCTGCCATCTAGTGACAATTTCATCACTTATTTCCAATAATTCGAATTTTAATTGGAATAAAATGCAGATAATTTCCTTAAAAATTGTAATTAACCTATATAACTAAAATAATTTGAAGTGCTTATTCAAGGGGGTCCGCGCGGCCCCGCGGACCCCCTGAATGGCCGCCCCTCGCATCCAAAGACTCACATTCACATCTGCACACACACCACATCACACGCATACATACATCACCTCGGACGCGGTTGAATCGAGTTCAAGTATGCTTCAAACGTACTCTTCCATTAAAAACTCGAATTCGAATTTTCTCCACTCACAATCACAATCCTGTGCATTGCACTGTATATATAAGGAAAGCAATAAATGCAACAGCATTTACAATGGATTAGGTATTTTTTATCTCTGGAACTGATTAATTCGTCTCAACTAATAATATAAAAATATTATTTTAATAACTAATTGTTTAATATATAAGTGCAAATAGCCATATTTTATTTATGACTATTAGTACTTATTTATAGCTCTGTTACAAAACTTTACGGTTTCAATCATTGTACTGATAAATTGTCGCGGTACAAATTTTGTATTCGTGGTATCATTACCCCTCCCCCCGTAGTTGTACATTATCAAACTTCTTCAATCGAAATATTTTTTAAGCTTATTAAATGAAAGGTATGCTATATATGCGAACATTTGAACATAAAGACAAACGATATAGATTTGTCAAACATTTTATTTCAAAATTTACCAAAAAAAAAAAAAAGCTCAAGCGTTTTAGAAATGGATCTCTGTGTGAGAAAATCGAGTTGTGCCATGTTCAAGTTAATTCCAGGGAGGTGTCCAAAATACATGCAGTTTGGAATATACATGAGTGAGGTGCAGAATATGTTCAGCATTTTTTTTTTCTATTCTGATCTCTTGGCATGAAGGTTCGAGACACATTCTTTTGTGTTGGGATTGAAAAGTTATTTCAATTTTGTTTCCTTGCGGGTTATGAAAAGAAAGTAAAAAAGAAGTATTTTCGGGGTTTCTATCGTTAAACGTCATTTCGTCTTTTTGGCTTTGGCATTGTTGTCACTGTCGAAAGTGATCCAGCATATACTCGAAACATATGAAAGCTGCATTAATAAAGGGTCTTTCAAAAGTCCGTATAAACTTTAAAAATTCATTAAAAATCGAAAGATCATCGCATTGAGGTACGGTTTGTACCATAAGTATTGCCAGGACAGGGGGGTTTTTTGACGTGAAAAAATTTTGCAGTTTAAAAAATCACCTATAGATGGCGCTTACCCGAATACATCTTCTAGAAATATGCAAATGAGGCTGTTAAAAAAGAGCTGTAGTGCTCTGTAGATTCTTCATTTGATTCATTAGTAAACGGTGCAAAGAAGAAGTTTTTGCGAGAATCTTAACTATGATCGAGAAAGCCTTGTTAGTGAAGCTGTATTACGTGAGCGGAGGATCAGCATCAGATGTTTTGCGAAAATTTCGATTTAAGAAAAACTTAAGGAAAGGAAAATATCCTATCACCTGTTCAGAGTTACTTAGGCTTTTCACACGGTTTAACACATACAGTAAGTTATTTTCTTTGTCTTTCCAATGCGTTCAGCGCCACCTATAGTTGATTTTTTAAACTACAAAATTTTTTCACGTCAAAAAAAAAACCCCGTCCTAACAATACTTATGGTATAAACCGTATCTCAATGCGATTATTTTTCGATTTTTAATGAATTTTTAAAATTTATAAGGACTTTTGAAAGACCCTGTGTTTTATTTCTGCTTAAATATGTTGCTAAGTTTTTCCTTAAAAATATGTAGTTTCAAATAGTTTCTTTTTCTTATATAGAATTGTTTGTAAAAGAGTTTTAAATATTTTTAATTACCTTCATCCACCACACGAAATTTTTATTTTCCTTCATGTGTTAAATTTAACGCCTATTTTAGTTATGGACTTGCATGTTATAATTAAGTTTCGTATAAAGTTTCAAAAATTAAAATTAATTTCTCCCACTTTTCAGGTTGATTTCTTTATGAAACTTCTATAACAACTTTTACAATTTGTTTTAAGTTTACAGGGAGAGAAAGTTCGTTTTAAACGGGTAGCAAACTCAAAGCTAGATGCAAAGTAAAACTTACTAGAATATACATCAATCTATTTGTGAAGCTGCGTTTATCATCAATATTTATAACAGTTTTTATTAAATAAACAATCTAAAATATTTAAATTAGTTCAGTATTATTTACATGCAATTCATTTCCCTTAAAATAATATAGTCACTTGTTATGATATTGTCATTATTAAGATTTATGTAATATATATGTCTAGGATTTGAGAGTGAAGTCATTTAACAATTAATCTATACATTAATAACTGTGTTCTAAAATCCCCTATATGATAAGCCTTTTGCAATCACTTCAGTATACTTTGATAATGCACTTTTTCCGATTAGCTCAGTAGAAATGGTCTTTAGTTAATAACATTCTAAATATAAACACAATTATTTCCTTAAGATATTTTACAATTTCCTGAAAACACTTATCTGAAGTACATAGAATTTATAAATTTAGCCTGGAAAAAGCTCAAAGTATTCTTTTGTTACACAAAATGTTCTCAGGTTCGTTTATAACTCAGTTATTTCATTTTTTTAACGGAGTAGTTTTAGAGGTCCAAAAAGATTTCACTTACTTTCTGATCCAAGACCGGGTTTATTTCCCGATCAATGTATATTCTTTATAATAATGATTTTTGACCTGACTTTTTTCCAGCGTTCTGATCTGATTTATTCCACTAGAGCAGATTTTTTTTATTCGTGGTCATTGTTTATACTTCTGCATTACCTTCAGATCTAGATTATCCTACAGTTCTTGATTTGGCTTATTCCCAGGTGACTAAAGTAGCTTGTTCAATTATAACTTATGTCGCGTGTTCCCTATTGATAAATGTGCTTGTTCAATGGTGACCTATGCAGATTATTCCCTAGTGACCAATGTAGATTATTGAATGGCGATCTATGTAGTTTATTTCCTGGTGTCCAATGTAGCTTGCTCAATTGTGACCAATGTGGCTTGTGCGATGGGGAACAGATGTAGCTTATTCTCTGCTAACTAAGTAGATTTTCTGCTTAATTCCTAACTTGGATTTTTCCCTGATATTTTATCTGATTTATTTCATAATTACAAATCTGACTAATTCCATGAAATACATACAAAATCCTTGTATTTATTAATATATTTATTAATTTTTGCTTTCCTTATATACATAATGTATAAGGAAAGTATTGTGAAGGGGTCGAAAATTCGAATTCGAGTTTTCGACGGGAGAGCACGTTTCAAGAATCCCTGATCACGAATCAAACATTTTTGAGGTGATGTCTGTGTGTGTGTGTGTGTGTGTGTATGTGTGTGTCAGTGAGTCTGTGGAGACGATAACTAACGAACGAATGGACCGAATCAAACGAAATTTGGTACAAAATCACAATCCGTAAACACTGGAAGTCTATTGTTTTTATAAGCAATCGAATGTTCAGAACACTCCTAAAGTTTCGAGTGAAATTTTGAAAAAATCGTCAAAAACTCAAAACCGCTAATAAAGTTACGCAAATAGACATTTCTTATGTAATTTTTCATTAGAAAACGATTGGCATAAATTTTAGACCGCTATCATGAATCGTTCCCGAGATATTCCACATTTTTCAAAAAAAATATCAAAAGGTCATATAAAATAAAAAAAATATTTCCTATTGAGAAACATGCTCACTTTTCATATGTAATACTATGCGACAAATTTGGTGACATCATTCTCGTGGATGTAGCTCATTCCATTCATGAAAACAGATACTTTGAGTAATACTTTTGCATTTGAACGCCGATAGTCATTTATCTGCTGTAAGAATAACTTATTTCTCCGTCCATAACGCTTGGCGAGATTTTGGCGATGAATTTATTGGAATGTCGCCAACTTGGCGACTTTTTTCAATGTTGCTAAATTAACGAAGAACTCGCCAAATGAATAAAAATGACGACTCATTGACGAAAATTCAAAACCTTGGAAAGAATGTAAATATCTACTATGATAATAATCTATATTTTTTACTGTAAAAGTAGTAAATTCATTGCATTATATAAAGAAAGGCATATGCTGCCCACATCAGATATTTTCTTCTGTATTACCTACACTAAAATACTTTATAACCAGTATTGGTAAATTAAATAATTACAGACAATATGCTAAATATATATTTTATATAACATGCTTTAACTATTTGTTAGCAGAAAATGTGCTCTTGGTATAGTAGTATAGTTGATAATTAAAAATGATAGATTGAACTACATTATAAATATAACTGGTATTAAAATGGCATATAGTAAAACAAATAATCAGAGATAATCCAATACAACAGTATTTATATTCTGTTACACACTTAAAAAATTAATTTGTTACGTAAAAATTTATCATTTTTGCTTTTACGTGTAGAATTATGTTCTTCAATTAACATTCTGAAGATATATCATCGACTTACCATACAATACATAACGCACGATGAAGAAAATGTTCCGCCTAACTACTTATGATTAATAATTGTACCCTAATTGAAAGAACTTTGAAATACGCTACTCTTTAAATTGAATTAAAAGAATGATGCTTGTGACTTCAATATTTGTCCCTTAAATATTACTAGCAATACAAACATAAAAGTAAACATTCTTATAAAAAAAGAATGCATTTAAATATATATGTATATATATCGAGATATAGCGGAATGCAAATTGTGAACCTTCCCATTTCAATTTGGAAAGGAATAATTGCGACAAAGTTCTATATCGGCAGTCATACTCGAAGGTTGGAGAGATAAGAGGGAAAACATTGTTTAGATGCAGAAATATCTCATTCTTAACAATGCTCAAATCTCAAGAGAAAAATATGAATAGAACAGAGAACAAAAATTAAAAGTTATTTAGGTATGAATGGGAAAATTGGAAAGTCTTTAAATGCGAAAAGTAATTTGGACGTTCATTGTTTCTTTAGAATTTTCCTATGCAAAATTGGTGTCGCTTGAAACATTCCCAAAATATATTTCGAATTTAGTACTTGTAACCTCGGTTGTGCGATTCAAATTTACTCACAATTCACACACTATGGTTAAATAAGAATTCAGATATGCGATAAATATGCAAACCAGTTTCAGGTCTAACAGACAGTATATAGAATGTTCGTTCCTTATATAAAATTCTGGTTTTTGCAACATTGCAAAAAGGTATCTTTCAAAGTTTTTCTTATATGTCGCTCACGTGCATGCGCCAAATGCTACCCGCTCACGGAAATTCACTAGATGCTACCCGCTTACATGCACTCACCAGTTAATAACCTCAGAGGAGCTCAGTAACAGATTTAACACTAATGGATTTTTCTGTGGGCTTATGAGAAAACAGTATCTATCAAATCACTATCAATGACCTTCAGTGCTTAATAGCACTTAAAGGGAAAACTATGCCTAACATGATTCATGTATCATGGGATATATAGGATGTTCGTTCCTTATATAAAATTCTAGTTTTTGCAACATTGCAGAAGGTATCTTTCAAAGATTTTCTTATATGTCGCTCACATACATGGGCCAAATGCTGCCCGCTCACGTGCATGCGCCAAATGCTACCCGCTCATGGAAATTCACTAGATGCTACCCGCTTACATGCACTCACCAGTTAATAACCTCAGAGGAGCTCAGTAACAGATTTAACACTAATGGATTTTTCTGTGGGCTTATGAGAAAACAGTATCCATCAAATCACTATCAATGACCTTCAGTGCTTAATAGCACTTAAAGGGAAAACTATGCCTAACATGATTCATGTATCATGGGATATATAGGATGTTCGTTCCTTATATAAAATTCTAGTTTTTGCAACATTGCAGAAGGTATCTTTCAAAGATTTTCTTATATGTCGCTCACATACATGGGCCAAATGCTGCCCGCTCACGTGCATGCGCCAAATGCTACCCGCTCATGGAAATTCACTAGATGCTACCCGCTTACATGCACTCACCAGTTAATAACCTCAGAGGAGCTCAGTAACAGATTTAACACTAATGGATTTTTCTGTGGGCTTATGAGAAAACAGTATCCATCAAATCACTATCAATGACCTTCAGTGCTTAATAGCACTTAAAGGGAAAACTATGCCTAACATGATTCATGTATCATGGGATATATAGGATGTTCGTTCCTTATATAAAATTCTAGTTTTTGCAACATTGCAGAAGGCATCTTTCAAAGTTTTTCTTATATGTCGCTCACGTACATGGGCCAAATGCTGCCCGCTCACGTGCATGCGCCAAATGCTACCCGCTCATGGAAATTCACTAGATGCTACCCGCTTACATGCACTCACCAGTTAATAACCTCAGAGGAGCTCAGTAACAGATTTAACACTAATGGATTTTTCTGTGGGCTTATGAGAAAACAGTATCCATCAAATCACTATCAATGACCTTCAGTGCTTAATAGCACTTAAAGGGAAAACTATGCCTAACATGATTCATGTATCATGGGATATATAGGATGTTCGTTCCTTATATAAAATTCTAGTTTTTGCAACATTGCAGAAGGCATCTTTCAAAGTTTTTCTTATATGTCGCTCACGTACATGGGCCAAATGCTGCCCGCTCACGTGCATGCGCCAAATGCTACCCGCTCATGGAAATTCACTAGATGCTACCCGCTTACATGCACTCACCAGTTAATAACCTCAGAGGAGCTCAGTAACAGATTTAACACTAATGGATTTTTCTGTGGGCTTATGAGAAAACAGTATCTATCAAATCACTATCAATGACCTTCAGTGCTTAATAGCACTTAAAGGGAAAACTATGCCTAACATGATTCATGTATCATGGGATATATAGGATGTTCGTTCCTTATATAAAATTCTAGTTTTTGCAACATTGCAGAAGGTATCTTTCAAAGATTTTCTTATATGTCGCTCACATACATGGGCCAAATGCTGCCCGCTCACGTGCATGCGCCAAATGCTACCCGCTCATGGAAATTCACTAGATGCTACCCGCTTACATGCACTCACCAGTTAATAACCTCAGAGGAGCTCAGTAACAGATTTAACACTAATGGATTTTTCTGTGGGCTTATGAGAAAACAGTATCCATCAAATCACTATCAATGACCTTCAGTGCTTAATAGCACTTAAAGGGAAAACTATGCCTACCATGATTCATGTATCATGGGATATATAGGATGTTCGTTCCTTATATAAAATTCTAGTTTTTGCAACATTGCAGAAGGTATCTTTCAAAGATTTTCTTATATGTCGCTCACATACATGGGCCAAATGCTGCCCGCTCACGTGCATGCGCCAAATGCTACCCGCTCATGGAAATTCACTAGATGCTACCCGCTTACATGCACTCACCAGTTAATAACCTCAGAGGAGCTCAGTAACAGATTTAACACTAATGGATTTTTCTGTGGGCTTATGAGAAAACAGTATCCATCAAATCACTATCAATGACCTTCAGTGCTTAATAGCACTTAAAGGGAAAACTATGCCTAACATGATTCATGTATCATGGGATATATAGGATGTTCGTTCCTTATATAAAATTCTAGTTTTTGCAACATTGCAGAAGGTATCTTTCAAAGATTTTCTTATATGTCGCTCACATACATGGGCCAAATGCTGCCCGCTCACGTGCATGCGCCAAATGCTACCCGCTCATGGAAATTCACTAGATGCTACCCGCTTACATGCACTCACCAGTTAATAACCTCAGAGGAGCTCAGTAACAGATTTAACACTAATGGATTTTTCTGTGGGCTTATGAGAAAACAGTATCCATCAAATCACTATCAATGACCTTCAGTGCTTAATAGCACTTAAAGGGAAAACTATGCCTAACATGATTCATGTATCATGGGATATATAGGATGTTCGTTCCTTATATAAAATTCTAGTTTTTGCAACATTGCAGAAGGCATCTTTCAAAGTTTTTCTTATATGTCGCTCACGTACATGGGCCAAATGCTGCCCGCTCACGTGCATGCGCCAAATGCTACCCGCTCACGGAAATTCATTACATGATACCCGCTTATATGCACTCACCAGTTAATAACCTCAGAGGAGCTCAGTAACAGATTTAACACTAATGGATTTTTCTGTGGGCTTATGAGAAAACAGTATCCATCAAATCACTATTAATGACCTTCAGTTCTTAATAACACTTAAAGGGAAAGCTATGCCAAACATCATTCATGTATCATGGAATAGTGTCGCCTATCGTATGTAACTGTGACCAGATTGGCCGTTATACTGAATTTTAGGTGCCGTGGGTCGTTGGTCTTGATCTGATAATTATGTTTTGGACATAACCCTACAGAAATTACATCCAGCGGTGTTAAATTTGTTGCTATTCTCATCTACGCTCTTCAGCTAGCAGTGTCGGATTTAACCCCATCGACGCTGGAAGCACAGAAAATGTTGCTGCCCTAAAATTTATTTTTCCTCCAATGTTTATTTCTGATTACGTTTGCGTAACGTATAATATATAACAATTCTGATTGACAGAACTGAAAAAAGTGTTGAATTCAGTTTTATATTGTAAAAACAAAACCTTACAAATTTGCAATAATACATTAATATTTTACAATTTTCCTAATATTATTTACAGTTCGTATTGCTATACAACCCCAGCGCAGCTTTTAAAGACAGTGTTTTTTAATCATGGAGTAAAACTTGATCTGAGAATTAATCATATTCCGGACCATCTGCATGGGTATGGATGTAAATAGTGCAATACAGTCCTTTTGCCTCCGTTGTTTTGAATTAAAAAACCAATGGAATATTTATCCATTTTAACACTTTACAACTAAGTTGAAAAGTGTTTATGATTTTGTTCATTCTGTCTGCCTGTCTGTCCGTTAGCACGATAACTGCCGTAAAAATGACTTAATCAAACTGAAATTTTATTATGTTGTCCAGACGGTCTGTAGGACCTATAGGAATATAAATGAGTAATATCACCCAATTAGTTTTGGATTGAACCCGGGTTGAAAAAATGAAATACATTGAACCCTATAGGACCTAATTTTTCGAACATTTTTTAAGCGGATTTAAAATTCACAAATTGCTTCGAATATTTTAGGTAATATTCAAATTATTCCATAAAATATATAAAAAAAATTGCAGCAAAATATATTCAGTAGTTTTTGAAATAAAAATTAAAATAATAATTACACCTCTTATATGAAGCGATCACGTGACCATGATATGAAAAGATCACGTGACCCACTTCAAAATGATATATGGCATCCATCTTGTCTCAAAATCGTGATTTTTAAAGTTCTTTTTAATTCATATTTAGTGTTGCATTCGTCCTAAAACCGCTTTATTTTTGCTTAAATTCTGTGCCTCTACATACTGAAACAACGCTATTACAATATATTTTAGTTTAAATGATCATCCAAATTTGATTATTTCTACAACGAAGCCTATTTTTCACTTATGTAAAATGTAAACAGCAAAATATGAAGAATGAGTTGTATAAGAATTGCTGTATTTCTTTAACGCAAAATTATTTAGCTCATGGAGTCTGCATAGCTGATGTGAATGAAATCAATATTCATTGATTTTACAGAGAGAAGAACGACTTTTTTCGATGAAATTTTAAACATAGAGTGTAAAGTTTTAAACATAGTTCCATGGTCTTAAATTTTGAAATGAAATAAATTATTTTAGCACAGTGATGAATGACATGGATGTGAAAATGTTTATGAGAAATGCTGCTGAGAGCCAGGCGTGTTATTTTTTCTATGACGTCATTTGAATTAATTTCAGTTGCTTTCGATGAAGTTATCAAATATAATAAATTATTGTAGTATTATGATAATTTTAAAGATATTACCGAGGAATGTATCGCATTTTAAAGATGTTTAAACCAGGCAATTTATATTTCAATGCCGCCATTTGAATGAAGTTCATTTTTTTATGAAGGTTTAAGTTTTTAAATATAATAAATTAATGTAGTATTATGATAATTTTAAAAATATTACCGAGGAATGTATCGCATTTTAGAGTTGTTTAAATAAAATTGCATTGAAGTGTTTCATAATCAATGTGTTTCATAATCAATGCTTTATGCGTGATTGATTTTTCTTTTTTTTAGTTGCCACGAGCCGTTCATTCTGTGAAAATTGAGAGATCATTCTACGAAAATGAAGAAAATGTTGAGAATCATGGTGTTATTACATTGGCAATTTATATTGCCGAACTTCCGCAATTCCGCCCGTCAATCATACTTTACCCGTCAATCATTCTTTAGGCTCCTCCTCTTTAACAGGTCCCTTCTCTTTAATCTCGCCGATTTCATTTCAGAAAACATTCTTTGGTGTGTTTTTCGAACAATTTGAATCTTTTATATCCTAAAGGTGTCTGTAATTTGTTAAAAGTTCTATTATTATTTTTCCACCTCCAGACTTTAGAAATTTCTCCCGGCAATGATACTTTAGGCCCCGCTTTTCTAAAACGCCTCTCCTTTCTAATACCCCCGAGTTCATTCCAAGAAGCATTATTTAGTGGGGTTTTTAACACTTTGCAACAAAGTTGAAAAGTGTTTATGACTTTGTTCATTCTGTCTGTCTGTCTGTCTGTATGTCTGTCCGTTAGCACGATAACTGCCGTAAAAATGACTTAATCAAAATGAAATTTTAGTATGTTGTTCAGACGGTCTGTAGGACCTATGGGAATATAAATGAATAATATCACCCAATTAGTTTTGGATTGAACCCGGGTTGAAAAAATGAAATACATTGAGCCCTATGGGACCTAATTTTTCAAACATTTTTAAGCGGATTTAAAATTCTCAAATTGCTTCGAAAATTTTAGGTAATAGTCAAATTGTTCCATAAAATATATAAAAAAAATTCAGCGCAATATATTCAGTAGTTTTTTAAATAAAAATTAAAATAATAATTACACATCTTATATGAAACGATCACGTGACCATGATATGAAACGATCACATGACCCACTTCAAAATGATATATGGCATCCATCTTGTTTCAAAATCGTGATTTCTTAAAGTTCTTTTTAATTCATATTGAGTGTTGTATCCGTCCTAAAACTACTATATTTTTGCTTAAATTCTGTGCATCTACATATTAAAACAACACATTGACAATATATTTGAGTTTAAATTCTCATTCAAATTTGATTATTTCTACAACTAAGCCTATTTTTCACCTATGTAAAATGTAAACAGCAAAATATGTAGAATGAGTTGTATTAGAATTACTGTATTTCTTTAACACAAAATAATTGAGTCCATAGAGTCTGCATGGCTGATATGAATGAAATATTAATTGATTTTATAAACAGAAGGACGATTTTTTTCGATGAAGTTTTAAGCATAGAGTTTATGAATTGTAGCTCCATGGTACTAATTTTTAAATAAAATAAATTATAGTATTGTGATGAATGAAATGAATGGGAGAAAGTTATGAATGAAATCCTGCTTTTATAGAGAGATCCTGGCGTGTTATTTTTTCCATGACGTCATTTGAATTTTTTGCAGTTGTTTTCGATGAAGTTTTCAAATATAATAAATTATCGTAGTATTATGATATTTTTAAAATATTACCGTGGAATGTATTGCATTTTAGAGATATTTAAACCAGGCAATTTATATTTCAATGCCGTCATTTGAATGAAGTATATTTTTTCCAATGAAGGTTTAAGTTTTCAAATATAATAAATCAATGTAGTATTGTGATAAGTTTTAAAATATTACCGAGGAATGTATTGCATTTTCGACTTTTTTAAATAAAATTGCATTGAAGTTGGAAAGTGTTTCATAATCAATGCTTTAAGCATGATTGATCTTTCTTGTTTTCGTATAATTTGGATCTTTTATATGCCCCAGGTGTTTGTAATTTGGTAAAAGTTCTTTTATTATTTTTACATCTCCAGACTTTAGCAATTCCGCTCGGCAATGATGCTGTAAGCCCCTCCTTTCTAACAGACTCTCCCTGTTTAGTGCCGCCGATTTCAGGAAGCATTCCTTAGTTGTTGTTATTGTTGAGACCCAGACCGTCCGACCTACCAGAAAGGTGTAAGGTAACCGTTGAAGCATTCGTTTGTGTGTTTTTTCGTATAATTTGGATATTTTATATCCCACAGGTGCCTGTAATTTGGTAGAAGTTCTATTATTTTTTCCATCTCCAGATTCTAACGTAATTGAGCTGCTTCGACGTGTTTGCATTACAGTCGCCATCGCCATCTTGAATGCAAATGAGAAGAGGAAAGGCAGAGGGTAGTAACGTCCAATTTCATCGTCCTCTAATTGGGTCGCCGCTCAGAAATTGAGCAATTTTTATTGCCGAGTTCGAAAGAATTGCGGCAATTCGGCGGCAAGATTTCTTCCCATTGAAATGTATGGTGTTGCTGAAAAATTTCTGGAAGGAATTGCTCCGTGTAATAACACCATCAGTAAGACTTTAACTACAATTTCAGTTACTTATCCTGCTCGTGTAATTTAAAACTATTTGGTGAAAATAATTCCTAGATTATTTGAAAACGGCATGCCGAACTTCATATAATCTAAAGAGAAAATGCCAACCTGTTGCATATTAGCAAGACTCTTAACAAATAAAAAGTTTCTGGACTAAAATACATGTCAACTCATGACTGTGAGGCTCACAAGAGGATTAAATATTATGAAAACTATGACAATGTTCTGAAAATTATGAACTGGTGAAATGGAGAAAAGAAGTTAAAAGTCTGTATTTGGAAAATGCTAAATTAATATTTAAAATAATTTAGATGACGCTGCTTTCAATTATCCAGTTGTACAGAATTATATGCAACCATATGGTAAAATTTTGATATTGCATAAAACAATATTGATTTTTTTTTTGGATAAATTTTCCAGAGATAAATTATCAATGCAATGTTGTATCTCATTTGAATCTTAAGAGTGTTCCTCGTTTGAAAACTTTTTTCTCACAGAAAAAAAAAAATTCTCTATAAAAGTTTAATGTTCGCAGCCCAATAGAAACTTTTAACTATTTTCCAATTCTGTATATTTTTCAAATATAGAAATTTACTTTAGTACCAAAATTTAAATTGCCAAATGCCATTATCAACACTTTCATTGGGAATTCAATGTCATTATGTAAACATTTATTTGGAGTATTGTAATATATATTCTCATAAATTATATTTTCATTTCTACGCAATATCACTAAGTAATATCACACGCAATATCACTATCATTCATTTCTACGCAATATCACATTTCTACCAAATATCACTAATCAGTATGGTCCCAAAATTTGACACTATATAACATTTTCGCTGAGAATAATAGGAATTTCTCTCATGTAGAAAACAATTAATGTACTGGCACCTGATGCAGAAACTTCGAATTCTATAATACCTTTCTTGAAAAAGTTTCAACGAAGTTTTGTACTCAGGAAGGTTTAATTTCTCTTCCTTTATAAAGAGAAAGAAGATATCTTCATTTTTAAACACCTTAAATATTTTAATATAAAAACATCGACGTTTCATTAGCATTGCCATTAACGCAAGAGTAAAGCTCAATGAAGATTTTTTTTATCGATCTTAATAAAAGTTTGAGGAGGCTTTTAAATGTGGAAAGAAGTTCCTTTGTTCCATACTATATATTTTTTAAATGAAAGTATATAAATACTTTTAGAAACAATAATTATTCATCTGCATGGTCTTGAAAAGATTTTAATTACAAAATTCTACAGATTTAATAAAATGAAGCACTTATAAGATTGTAATGCATTAATGTTTTTATGAAATTTTTGTTCGTTTTATTTGTTTCAAATGTCAAACTAAAATTCCAGTTGTCTGAATTAGACATTCCCTGTGAAATTTTCATAAATAATGACATATTGTGAGACAAATTAAGTTTTAACCTGTCATTGGAATACTGTGAAATTTGAAAATTTTTACAATTTTCCTTTAACGATGTTTTCTAAGTCACACTTACTTTTCATTAGAAAAACTGATAAATACAAGATTTCCGAGCTACAGATCCATAACATACCCTTTATTCCGTTCAATTTGCCATTTTGATTACGTATTCTCAAGCAATTGTTTAGAAATATTGTAATGTCTGAATTTTAAAATATCGAAATGTCAAAGAAAATTACTGTAATGTCACTAACAGATAAAACATTGCTCTATTTCAAACAAAAATCATGACATAACTGGCAAAACAATCCAGTCAATCGGATCGGAAAAAAAAGAGAGAAGCGTTCAAAATTAATTGAAAAAAGATTAAATAAATGTAAAAATATATTGAAATAGACGGGGTTCCTATCAATAGAATAGATTTATTCTTCTCCACTTAAAATGTAAATATATCTCTCTATATTAAACAAGAAAGATCAATCATGCATAAAGCATTGATAATGTAACACTTTCTAACTGCAATACACATTTATTTAAACATCTCTAAAATGCAATATATTCAGCCGTAATGTTTTTAAAATTATCACAGTACTATAATAATTTATTATATTTGAAAATGTCATCGAAAAAAATGAAATTTATTCAAATAACGTCATTGAAAAATAACACCTGGCTCTCTATGAAAAAGCGGTAAAAATTTCATTCATAAACTTTTATTCTATTCCTTCCATTCGTCACAATACTACAATAAATTATTTTACTTAAGAACTTACACCATGGAGGTAGAAGTAATTTAACTCTATACTTAAAACATCACCGAAAAAGTCTGCTATAAAATCGTCTGTTCTGTATGTAAAATCAATGACTGTTTCATTCATATCAACTATATTGCAAACTCCAGCGCTAAATAATTATGCGTTAAAGAAATTCAGCAATTCTTATACAACTCATCTTACAGCTTGATGTGTTTACAATCTCCATAAGTGAAAATTAGGCTTCGTTGTAGAAATAATCAAAGTTGGATGATGATTTAAACTCAAATATATTGTAATTACGTTGTTTAAGGACATTGATACGCAGAAATTAAGCAAAAATTAAGCGGTTTTAGGATGAACACAACACTAAATATAAATTAAAAAGAAAGATCAAGCATGCATTAATCATTGATTCTGAAACACTTTCCAACTTTAATGAAATTTTATATAAACATCTCTAAAATGCGATACATTCCTCAGTAATATTTTTAACATTATCACAATACTACATTAATTTATTATATTTGAAAACTTCATCGAAAACAAATGAACTTCATTCAAATGACAGCATTGAAATATAAATTGCCTGGTTTAAACATTTCTAAAATGTGATACATTCCTCGGTAATATTTTTAAAATTATCATAATACGTACTACAATAATTTATTATATTTGAAAACTTCATCGAAAACAAATAAAATTTATTCAAATGACGTCATCAAAACATAAATCGCTTCTATATAAAAGCAGCATTTCATTCATAAATTTTTCCATTCCTTTCATTCATCACAGTACTATACTAATTTATTTTATTTAAAAACTTAAAACCATGAAGGTACAAGTAATTTAACTCTATGCTTAAAACTTCATCGAAACAATCGTCTGGTCCTCTGCGTAGAATCAATGAATGTTTCATTTATATCAGCTATATTGCAGACACCATGAGCTAAATAATTTTGCGTTAAAGAAATGCAGCACTTCTTATACAACTCATTCTACATCTTTTGGTGTTTACATTCTCCATAAGGGAAAATTAAGCTTCGTTGTAGAAATAATCAAAGTTTGATGATCATTTAAACTCAAATATATTGTCATTGAGTTGTTAGTATGCAGCTGCACAGAATTTCAGCAAAATTAAAGCGATTTTAGGACGGATACAACACTAAATATGAATTATAAAAAACTTTGAAAAGCACGATTTTAACACAAGATGGATGCCATATTTTATTTTGAAGTGGGTCACGCGATCTCTTCATATACTGGTCACTTGATCTCTTCATATAAACGGTGTAATTAATATTTTAATTTTTATTTAAAAACTATTGTATATATTTTACGGGATAATTTGAATATTTTCTAAAACTTTCGAAGCAATTTGAGAATTTTAAATTCGCTTAAAAAATGTTTGGAAAAGTTGGTCCCATAGGGTTCAATGTATTTCATTTATCAAACTGGGTTCAATCCAAAACTAATTGAGTGATATTATTCATTTATATTCCCATAGGTTCCACCGACCCTCTGAACAAAATACTAAAATTTCATTTTGACGGTCAGTTATCGTGCTAACGGACAGCAGACAGACAGACAGGATGAACAAAGTCATAAACACTTTTCAACTGTGTTGTAAAGTATTTATGAACAAAGTCATAAACACTTTTCATCTACGTTGTAAAGTGTTAAAAATAGTAGCTAACGCTACAGCCGCCGCTGTTTGACAAATTTATCGTTTCTCAAGGTTCTCTGTTTCGTATCGCAAAAACTATTGCATATAAAATTATAAAATTTGGTGCACTTGTAGAAAAAGCTTTGGGGAATACTTTGGAATAAACCATTTATTAAAACTTTACAACATAGTTGAAAAGTGTTTATAAATTTATCCATTCTGTCTGTCTGTCTGTCCGTTAGCACGATAACTACCGTAAAAATAACTTTATCAAAACGAAATTTCAGTATGTTGTTCAGACGGTCTGTGGGACCTATGGTAATAAAAATTAATACTATCACCCAATTAGTTTTGGATTGAACCAGGGTTGAAAAAATGAAATACATTGAACCCTTAGGGCCCTAATTCTTTTACATTTTTTAAGCGAATTTAAAATTCACAAATTGCTTCGAAAATTTTGGGAAATATTCAAATTATCTCATAAAATATATAAAAATAATTTCACCAAATATATTCAGTAGTTTTTTAAATAGAAATTAAAATAATTTCACCCGTTATATGAAGAGATCACGTGGCCATTGTATAAATAGATCACGTGACCCACTTCAAAATAAAATATGGCATCCATCTTGTGTCAAAATCGTGCTTTTCAAAGTTCTCTTTAATTCATATTTAGTGTTGTATCCGGCCTAAAATCGCTTTATTTTTGCTGAAATTCTGTGCATCTGCATACTGAAAACTCAATGGCACTATATTTGAGTTTAAATGATCTTCAAATTTTGATTGTTTCTACAACGAAGCCTAATTTGCACTTATGGAAAATGTAAACACCAAAAGATGTATAATGAGTTGTATAAGAATTACTGCATTTCTTTAACGCAAAATTATTTAGCTCATCGAGTCTGCAATGTGGCTTATATGAATGAAATATTCATTGATTTTACACAAAGAATCAAACGATTTTTCGATGAAGTTTTAAACATAGAGTCAAATTACTTGTACCTCCATGGTTTTAAGTTTTTAAATAAAATATATTATTATAGTATTGTGATGAATGAAAGGAATGTAAAAATGTTTGTGAATAAAATGCTGCTTTTTATATAGAGTCGATTTATATTTCGATGACGTCATTTGAATAAAGTTCATTTGTTTTCGATGAAGTTTTCAAATATAATAAATTAGTGTAGTATTATGATAATTTAAAAAATATTACCGAGGAATGTATGGCATTTTAAAGAAGTTTAAACCAGGCAATTTACATTTCGATGCCGTCATTTGAATGAAGTTCATTTTTTTCGATGAAGTTTTAAGTTTTCAAATATAATATATTAATGTAGTATTGTGATAATTTTAAAAATATTACTGAGGAATGAATCCCATTTTAGAGATATTTATATAAAATTGCATTGAAATTGGAATGTGTTTCATATTCAATGCTTTATGCATGCTTGATCTTTCTTGTTGATTATATATATTTCAGTTTAAGAAAAATTTAATGTCAAATTCAAAGACAAAATATTTCAGCTGCGAGTTCGCGTCATGGATAGACTAACAATAGCAAGACGACAAATTTTTGCAGGCAAGTACCTGTATGGATGAATTTTTGCTGGACGGACCCTATTTTTTTAATTTCGATGTAGATTTTGCGATATTTTACTTTTTATGCACTTCTGGAGTGAACCTTTTTTTTCGTATTGGCACGTCTAGTGATTTCTCTGTTTCGTACCATCAAAACTATAGCATACAATAATATAAAATTTAGTACATTTATAGAAAAATAATAGGGTAATACGATCGAATAATCCGTTAATAGATATAAACTTTAGTTTGGCATGGAAGTGAGCTTATGATCAAAGAATCCAGTTTATGGATTCTCTGGGCTTAGAAAAATCCCTGCTTTTCCCTCCTGCGGAAAATAAGGAAGGAAAGAAAAGGGATTTTCGATAGTAGAATTTTTAGGAAAGATAGATATGAAGCGATGGGGGTTGAGTTGCGGGAGCAGGGGAGCGCAACCCTCCCGAAGGGGGTTGCGTGAGCAGAGCGAGCAGGGGCAGAACCCCCTAGTTATTTGAAAAAATAATTGCTTGAACAGTTATACGTAACTGTATACTTTGCTGTAGTTGTTGAATCTTTCCTGAATTACTCGAGTTTGAAGGTAATGCTTTAAAGACAACAAGAAATCTAAGTTTATTCGTAGATCAACGTACAGTCAAAAACGACAAAGATTTAAATAAGCGGATGTGATATATTTAAAGTGGGAACTTTAAATATCTCCCATTCTAGTAATTGGATTGTCATGTGTTCTTCACAACTTAATGGGGTCTTAGTTTGAATAAGAAGTTAAAAAGACTTGGAACCCTTAGAATACTACAATTTCACAGAAAGTTTTATTTTTGAATATATTCTAATAAAATTTCAGATTGATATTGTATTTCAAACTCAAGTTACAGCTATTTTACAAATATCCGCTATCATTCGTTCTTTCAGATATCACGTTCAATTCAACGTTTACAATTGGCACTCATTTCATTCCCTCTTTCATTGACTGAATGTTTTTCAAAACAAAGCAAGGAAGTACTAAAAACATATCACCGCGGATCTTGAACATCCTTAAAAAGCCGTGACGATGCATAGTCATTGCATCATGTAGGGAAAAGCATGTGCTTCACACATCAGACTTGTTTAATTTTTTAATGTCTTAAATGCTAAGGCCTTGTCGGACATTTCTAAAATTACTTGATATTTTAACATAGTTGAAAAGTGTTTATGACTTTGTTCATTAACACTTTACAACATAGTTGAAAAGTGTTTATGACTTTGTCCATACTGTCTGTCTGTCCATTAGCAAGATAACAGCCGTAAAAATGGCTTTATCAAAATGGAATTTTAGTATGTTGTTCAGACAGTCTGAGGGACCTATGGGAATATACATGAGTAATATCACCCAATTAGTTTTGGACCCGGGTTGAAAACATGAAATACATTGAACCTTTAGGGAGCTAATCCTTCAAAAATTTTTAAGCGAATTTAAAATTCTCAAATTGCTTCGAAAGTTTTAAGAAATATTCAAATTATCCCATAAATTATATAAAAATAATTTCAGCAAAATATATTCAGTAGCTTTTTAAATAAAAATTTAAATAATAATTACACCCTTTATATGAAGAGATCACGTGACCATTATATGAAGAGATCACATGACCCACTTCAAAATAAAATATGTTATCCATCTTGTGTCAAAATCTTCATTTTTAAGTTCTTTTTAATTTATATTTGGTGCTGTATCCGTCCTAAAATCGCTTTAATTTTGCTTAATTTTTGTGCATCAATGTTCTAAAAACAGCACAATTACAACATATTTGAGTTTAAATGATCACTAAACTTTGATTATTTCTACAACGAAGCCTAATTTTCACTTATTGAGATTGTAAACACATCAAGCTGTAAGATGAGTTGTATAAGAATTCCTGAACTTTTTAACGATAAATTATTTAGCACTGGAGTCTGTAATATAGTTGATAAGAATGAAACAGTCATTGATTTTACATAGGGAACGGACTTTTTCGGTGAAGTTTTAAGAACAGAGTTAAATTACATTTACCACCATGGTTTTAAGTTTTTAAGTAAAATAAATTATTGTAGTATTGTGATAAATGAAAGGAATAGTAGACTAAATGTTTATGAATGAAATTTTATTGCTTTTTCATGGAGAGCCAGGTAATTTATATTTCAATAACGTCATTTCAATAAAGTTCATTTTTTTAGAGTTTTCAAGTATAATAAATTACTGTAGTATTGTGATAATTTTTAAAATATTACCGCTGAATGTATTGCATTTTATAGATGCTTAAATAAAATTGTCTTGGAGTTAGAAAGTGTTTCATAATCAATGCTTTATGCATGATTGATCTTTCTTGTTTTCTTTTCAACATATACATATTATTTTAATTCTTTTTGTTATGGGTTAAAGCCTTTGAAGAAAATGCGAGCATTAAATCTGTTGAAAATATTAATACTAATATTATATTAAAAATTGGTGTAAAATTTCAAAAATAAAATAAAAGTTTTTAGGATTATACAATCTAATTGCTGTACTAAAAGTCAGAGTTTGTGGTAGTAAAGATAAATGGGAAGACTGTGACCAGCCCTTTGAGCTAAAAGAATTAAAGTTTTAAAGCTTTTGATTTGTTATATCAATAACAAATTTGCGAAAATTTTAACTTTAGATTTAAGTGTGTTGAACATTAATAGTGGGTAAATATGTAATCAATAATCCCAATGCATTATCAATGCGTTATTTAGAATAGGAAAATTTCCATATTATTTAACGATTACTCAGTCAATCCAATCACCCAGTAAGGTTAACATTGATAAAATATTCACGTGCTAATATTGACTCAATATTATATGCCAAAAGTAATTTACTAGCATAGAGACTTGGTACAGAAAATAATTTTCATGTACTAAAATTTTTACTATTGGGATTTGACATACTCTGAATGTAAACAATTCATTTTAACCAAGAAATTTCAAGTATTATAAATTTTCAAAGTTCGACAAATTACAAAATATTCGTCTCTTCTCTAAAGTAACTTTTACACCCATAAGGCACTTCAAAATATTCAATTAAAATAACTTTAATTTTTAACTGACATAATATTTGTCAGCACAATTAATTAACTTCTAAAATACTCAACTAAAATATATGATTAAATCTTGTTTACGCCATGAGTATTCTTTGCACTCAAACATTTTGTTTCTTTTTAACAGGTAGAGAGAAAATAAGGTTTCTAACTACTCAGGAAAGAATGAAGCAAGCAAGAAAACTCAATCTTCAGAAAAAATCTGATTTAAAGTAACGCCCAAAGAAAGGTAAACTAGTTACAGTGATTTTGTGCTTCCATTGGAAAGACTAATGCAGCGACTAATGGCTTTTAAAAGGAACGCGACGTAAAAAAAAAACGTGTGTATTCTCTTCAAAGAACAGATTTCAGAATATCTGCAAGCTGTTATGTTACTTTGAGATAAACGAATGTTTTAATTAGAAATGTTCGAAACTATTTTTGAACGCAAATTCGCATAAAATGATTATATTAATTCATGTAATTGTTACTTTCCTTATATACAATAATGTATAAGGAAAGTATCGTGACGGGGTCGAAAATTCGAATTCGAGTTTTCGACGAGAGAGCACGTTTCAAGCATCCCTGATCACGAATTGAACATTTTTGAGGTCTTGGCTGTGCGTATTGTGTGTGTGTGTGTGTGTGTGTGTGTGTGTCAGTGAGACTGTGGAGACGATAACTAACGAACGAATGGACCGATACAAACGTAGTTTGGTACAAAAATTACAATCCATGAATACTGGAAGCCTGTTGCTTTTATACGTAATCGAATGTTCAGAATCCCCTAAATTTTCGAGTGGAATTTTGAAAATGCTATTTTATTAAGTGGGCACGTGATCTCTTCATATAATATGGGCGAGTGAACTCGCAAATCATACTATAGAAATGATCCTATGAAGTATGTCATACAATATGGGTGTAATTATTATCTTAATTTTTGTTTAAAAAACTACAGAACATATTTTAAATTTTTTTTATATAATTTATAGCATAATTTGAATATTTCCTAAATTTTTCAAAGCAATTTGAGAATTTTAATTTCGATTAAAAAACGTTTGAAAAATTAGGTCTCATAGGATTCATTGTATTTCACCTTTTCTACCCGGGTTCAATCCGAAACTAAATGGGTACTGTTATTCAATTACATTTTTGTATGTCCCACAGACCGTCTGAACAACATACTAAAATTTCATTTTGATAAAGTCATTTTTACGGCTGTTATTGTGCAAACGGACAGACAGACAGACTGAATGACCAAAGTCATAAATACTATTGAACTATGTTGGAAAGTGTTAAAAAACGATTTACTTCAGCATATTCCCAAATGCTTTTTCTGCAAGTATACCAAATTTCATATTTTTATATGCAATATTTTTTGCGGTTCGAAGAAAAGAATCTCGAAAAATTAGAAATTTGTCAGACAGATGTGTCATCGGCAGCGACGTCGTCAGCTACTTTGTTTTAATATAGAGAGATTGTTTTCTTATCTCTCTATATTAAAAAAAATCTGATGTGGGCAACACATGACTTTCCTTATATAATTCAATGAATTTACAACTTTAACAGTTAAAATAAATGTTATTCTTATAGTAGATACTTATATTCTTTCCAAGATATTGAATTTTCTTCAATTCGTCGTCATTTTCATTGATTTAGCGTCATTTATATCCATTTGGCGAGATTTTCGTTAATATGGCAACATTTAAAAATGTCGCGAAGTTGGCGAGATTCCGCCAAATTTGTCGCTAAAATCTCGCCAAGCGTTATGGATAGAGAAATAAGTTATTCTTACAGCAGATTCTTACAGCAGACTATTGGCGTTCAAACACTAAAGTATTACTCAAAGTATCTTTTCTCGTGAATGGAACGAGTTAGATCCATGAGAATGATGTCACCAAATTTATCGCATGATATTACATATGAAAAGTAAACATGTTTCTCGACAGTTAATATTTTTTTTAATTTATGGGATTTTTTTTTATACGTGTATTTGAAAAATGTGCAATATCTCGAAAACGGTTCATGCTAGCGTTCTAAAGTTTATGTCAATCGTTTCCTAAGGAAAAATTACATAAGAAATGTATATTTGCGTAACTTTATTAAAGGTTTTGATTTTTGGATGATTTTTTCAAGATTTCACTCGAAAATTTATATATATATAAGGAAATTTATTTATATAAGGAAAGTAAAAAGTAGCTGTCGCCTCCGCTGTTTGACAAATTTCGCTTTCCTCAAGTTTCTGTGTGACGTCCGCAAAAGCTACAGCATATAAAATTATGAAAGTGGGTACATTTGTAGAGAAATATAAGTTGAATTCAATGATATAAACTATTTTTCGATTTAAAATTTAGTTTAGGAAATATTTAATGCCAAATTCAAAGAGTTTTCGAGCTGCAGGTTCGCGTCCTGAATAGCCTGTATTACGAACTGTATTACGAACAAGCAGCAAAACCAACATTTATGGAATTTTACCGTTGAGCCCTAATCCAGTAAGCTATCGTTCTTAATAGCAGGCGGCAAGAAAGGATTCGCGATGCAGGTTCAGCGAGCGCCAAGGAATAGAAAACGAAGCCTCCCAATTCACGAAACTATATTCAGAGTTGACCAGCGTAGCGATTTGGGGGCTGAGCATAGTGACATTTTTCGCGAAGTTAAGGGAGTGTGAGAATGTCAGCTAATAATGAGACGAAGCGCCTACGTGGACATCACACCTGCTGCGAGTTGCGATTAATGAGTGGCAGTCATTGAGTTACCTCTATCCTGAATTTTGCGAACCTGGGATTTTGCGAACTTCAGTGAGCATGGGATACGTAGGCTATCGTGTGTTCCGTCCGAATTGACAGAACTCCAGAATCGAAAAAATCGAAACGAGCTCTAGGACTGGTGAATGTAAGTTAAGAATGGACGATCCCCAACGGATGCATTAAGCCTGCGTAGCAGGCAGCTAGAAAATGCTCGCGAAGCGAACTTAACGAACGTCAAGAAATAGGAAGCGAACCCTTTTGACTCGCTAATACAGTTAAGGGTGCGTGAACGGCATCCAATGAAGGATGGAGCCCCGAGTTTCTGCGAGCGTCAGCGAGTATGGGACACGTAGGCGGTCGCACGAAGTGCACGAAAGTGCTCGCATAGCGATCTCAGCTAACGTCAGCAAGTAGTAAACGAAGCCTTCAAATTCGCGAATCCAGTTAAGGGTGTGAATGAGCGGCAGCCAATGGAGGACGTAGCCCCGGGGGGTTCTGTGAGCCTTAGTGAGCGTCTGCGATTTGAAGGCAAAGCCTCCTGACTCGTGAATAGAGTTACGGGGTTAATGACTGGCAGCCAAAGGAGGACAGAGCCCAGGGATTCTGCGAGCGTTATCGAGCATGGGACACGTAGGCTGTCATATGCGCCATCCACATTGGACGATCTAACGAAGCGACTTCTAGAGCTGGTGATAGTTAGATAACAAGGACGGTATCCAATTGCATATTACTACTGCGTAGAAGACGGCACGAAAGTGCTCGCGAAGCGAGTTCAACGAGAGTCAGCGACTAGGAGGTGAAACCTCACTACTCGCGAACCGAGTTACGGGGTTGGCGAGCTTAGCGAGCAGGGAGCCGGGCCTCCTAGTGAGATAAATATTTTGTTTGGTTTTGCATTTTATCAAATGATCTCTATATAATTCAGTCTAATATTTTTTACACAATTTAATCATTCTGTGGAATAGAATCAACTATCAATCTAATTAACGTTACGGTATCGCCCTATATATAAATTTAAAACATTAGTACAAGTTTAATGGCAATATTACTTTATTGAATGAGCACTGTGCTGACGTGGTGAAATTTTAATGACTAAATTTAAACTAATAGTATTTAAACTAATAATATTTATGTGAAAAACAAATTTGGCTACAAAGAGGCACAGCGAAGACTGTGAGGCTCAATTAAGCTTTATAGTGCATGTATTAAACAATTTTAATCCGACGATGATTATTTTTCTAATCTGTATCCTTTGATTAAAATTCAGTCAAAGCTGCATCTGTGTATTTTGCGTAAAAGTAATGATGACGCACTTAACACTGAATCTACCGACTGCGGTTTCATTGCCTACGTGGAAAACATCGGGTAACTTGAGTACAGATTCTCGCCTAGTACCGGCTCGGTTTTACTTATCGTGTGAGAGAGTGCAGCGGTAATTCCAAAAAATCTGATGTGGGCAGCACATGATATATAATGCAATAAATTTACTACTCTTACAGCAAAAAAATATGTTATACTTATAGTAGATACTTATATTCGTTCCAAGATAATGAATTTTCGTTAATTAGTCGTCATTTTCATCGATTTAACGTCATTTTTATCCATTTGGCGAGATTTTCGTTAATTTGGCAACATTTAAAAAAGTCGCCAAGTTGGCGACATTCCGCCAAATTCGTCTCTAAAATCTCACCAAATGGATGGAGAAAGAAGTTATTCGTATAGCAGAAAAATGACTATTGGCGTTCAAAAACAAATTTATTACTGGAAGTATCTTTTCCCATGAATGGAACGAGCTAGATACACGAGAATGATGTCACCAAATTTATCGCATGATATTGCATATGAAAAGTGAACATGTTTCTCAACAGTTATTATATTTTTTTAAAGTTATGGGATTTTTTTATAAATTTATTTGAAAAATGTGCAATATCTCGAGAACGGTTCACGCTAACGTTCTAAAGTTTATGTCAATCGTTTTCTAAGGAAAAATTGCATGAGAAATGTCTATTTGAGTAACTATATTAAAGGTTTTGATTTTTTGACGATTTTTTCAAAATTTCACCCGAAAATTTAGGGGGGTTCTGAACATTCGATTGCGTTTAAAAACAATAGGCTTCCAGTATGCACGGATTGTAAGTTTTGTAACAAATTTCATTCGATTCGCTTCACTCGGTCGTGAGATATCGTCTCCACAGATTCACTGACACACACACACACACACATACTTTCACAAACACACACACAGACATCACCTCAAAAATGTTTGATTCGTGATCAGGGATGCTTGAAACGTGCTCTCACGTCGAAAACTCGAATTCGAATTTTCGACCCCGTCACAATACTTTCCTTATACATTATGTATATAAGGAAAGTAATAATGTTTTGCATACCCTATAATCTCTGTAATCTCCACTATCATTGCTCACAGAACAATTAAAGCACTCTGGTAAAGAATCTAAAAAGATGTCTTTGCTTTTCATTATCAGGATTCATTTTGTCTGGGTTTTGGATAGGAAAAACTAAAAATTCTTTAAATCCACAAGGACCCGCGGCCAACACTCACGTGTTCTTGAATCCACTAATGAAACTGCACATCTACGCTTTAAAAGTTACTGCAAAAAACAGCACTTGCAAAAGCCTCCTATTAATCGGTTCGCTCTTGATAAGCGTTGGCATCAAAAAGTCTATTTTTAAACTTGCGGTAAATAAGCGTTGGCATCAAAAAGTCTATTTTATACTTGCGGTAGATAAAATGTTAAGGAAAAGCATTGGCATGTTAACTATTCGTCAGCTTTATTTGTTAAAATATATTTTCTTTTTATTTATGAGCCCCAACTACTTAAAAATTACTCGCAACATCAGTTCCAGTCGTTTATACAAGTACAACTATGTTATTCCCATAGATCAATCATGAAATTTTGCATAAGAACTTCTTATGGTTAACCCCCAAAATTTTACTTAATGAACTAAAGTTTGTAAAGTCCCTTAACTGTTTCAAGTATGAGCTGAAAGTCTATCTATATACATATACTGATATGGAAGTATTTTTTCATTATTATGTAATGATTTTAAGTATTAGTTTTATTGATTGCTATGTTGCACACTTTGCTGATTTCTCCTTATTATAGTTTACCTTAACGACCTGAATGTACTTGCTAGTTTCGCTGTCTCATTATAACAAAATTTATGTTCTATGCTTAAGTTGTATTTCATTTACCTGCTCTTGTGCTCGATTGTATAGTCTTGTTTGTTGTATTAATAAATTAAATTTGAATGAACCATACAGCTGTTTCGAAGATATGCTGGATACTGTTTTTCGGTGATATACTGGCCAATTTATCCGAAGTCAAAGGAAGATGAAGTGGGCATCTTTTGATATCGACACATTTTGAATTTTTGAGGTAAAATGTTTATTGACTCCCGATAAATCTATCTAAACTGCATTATTATGTATCAAATGTTTCAGTTTTAAGTTCAATCGAAATTAAAATGTAAGTATATAGTCAATTTGCATGTTCACGTAAATATTTTAATCGGTATAAAACGACATTTAAACTAATACTTTATGTATTTTTTAATGTATAGTGATTTTGGATTTTTTAAAGGCATGTTGGATAAAATATTCCACTTAGTGAAATATTTTCGAGTAACAAATAACTATTTCGCCATTTAAATTGACTATAATATCTTATTTTTTGATAAATTATATTAAAAACTGCTTATAATGAAAAGTCACATATTACAAATGCAAAAGTTTTACATTACATTACAAAAGTCATACAGAAGCTTACGTAATTTTGATGTCTAGGGAAGAGCAGAAACATATGATGCCCCAATAGAAAGTTAAACTATAAAATTATTGTCAAATGAAGAACATAGAACGAACAGAATGTGTCAAGTCATCAGCGCTCATGACAGATCACAATGTCTTTCTCGCTCGATTTACTTTTTCCATTACCAACTCGCCCTACAGATATCGTTCAGCTGGAATCCAACCGACAGAATTCCACAATCTTCAAACGTCAGTAAAAACTCTTGCCACTGTCACAAGCAGATGAGGGGAATATTTGTTCCCTCAAAATAGTACAGGAATTGATTATGTACGTCTAACCTTTTCCTAACTGTATTATGTCTTAATTATAATTTTTTTCTACCATATTCAAATGATTTTTTTTCTTTGAATATAACTGTTTTCATCGAATTTGAATTTATATGAACGCGTGAGTATCTAAATATACTTGGGTCCAAAAGTATTAGATATGTAGAATAATAAGATGAAGTACAAGAAATGAAAAACTTATATCGGCAATTGAATGCAATTAACATAAGAATTACATATACTATTTTCAAATAGCTAGACGCCAATTATAAGCAATACATGGAGTAAGTGTTCAAAATTTCAAAATGGTAATAAAATGAACAACGTATCATGTCCCTAACTTAAGTGCTATTAGTCCCTAACTTAAGACGTATACCCTAGCCTAACTTAAGACGTATTAGTCCCTAACTTAAGTGCTTTAATAGGTTTTGTGATTACACCTTACAGATATGCAAGACTTACAACGATGATTCATCCTCTTTTGAAAGAGTGTTAATCAAATTCTGGAACTAATTAACCTATTCATGCTGGACGGCAGATCGGGGCTCTAGCAGAGGTCTAGAAGGTGACAGCAGACTTCCAATACGTCTCCCCAAAGCATACCAGACATGTATAAAAGGATTCAAGTCCAATGAATTTTTTAACCATAGCATGTAAATATATTCTCGTTCGCGGTTCTCATTAGAATAGCCGTATGTAGTAGGCATTATCGCCCATGAAAATAAATTCTAGACCAACAACGTCCCTAAAAATATGACATAAGGCTTCAAAACCTCATTTTTGTATTGATTTGCCTTCACAAGCTACACACAAAATATTGAGTGGTGTACGCCCATTTGACATAATATCTCCCCATACCATTATATCACTTCCTCTGTATTGGTTTATTTCGCATATATATATATATATGGTATTATAACGCATTTCAGTTTCTTTCCAAATGACGAGACGTCGATTGTCACTCTGCAGACTGAATCATGATTCATTAAGGAAGAGGATATTACACCAATGGTTTAGCCTCCAAGCACTGTAATTTCTTAACCATAATTGTATGTCCTTCCTGGTACGAGGTATTAATGGAGGTGACACTGTGGAGGGTCTCCCATAATGTACTTTGCCATAAGGTAAATCGTCCTTACCAAAATTACAGAGGGTGTTCATACATTTTATTAACAATTTTGACTTTCTCCATGAATTAAATTTAAATAAAAAAAATAAACCTGACTCTCATCAATTCGGAATAGGGTTTAATTATCGTCTGCATCATTAAAAATATTCTTTGCTTTAAAATGTCGCTAGAAAATAAACAATGGATCGACGGCTATATTTTTGAGCTTTCCGAAGAGAAATACTCTTATTAAATTATAATACTGTTATTCGATTATTAAAAAAAGATGTGAAATGCATGGTTTTAATATTTCTACATGTAAATTAAGTGGCATAATTAATAAAAAAGGAAAGAAACGTCAAAGTTTACATTTGACTGGGAAAAAAGTAAAAAATGCATACCCAACAAAGGTTGGTTCAGAGAAAACAAGGAAAGTTTTGCTTAAGGTTATATGGTTATTGCTGGATTCTCTTATAACGAAAAACTTGAAATAAAGAAAGTAGATAAATGTCAAAATTAACTCGGAATTACTATCAGAAATATTTTTTAACACATGTTTTCGAAAAATACATCCCATCACTTTACCCAAACAATCTTCACTGTGTTAAGTTCCATCAGGATAAGGCTACCAGCCATACCTCTAAATCTACTGCTACATTTTTTGAAAAAATAAGAAATGAAACCGGAATTGAGACAATTCCATTTAAATGCATCCCACCCAAGTCCCCCGACATGTATAAGCGGCATCCCAAATCATTGGATGGACTCTTGAAGATTGTGGTGGAGGAGCGGAACACAAAATCAACCTTGATATTTTAAGAAAAGCTCTTTTATCTTGGAAATCAAGATGTAATATGATAGTTCAACAAAAGGGCTATCAGATTGAACATATTAGAAAATAAAATCCTTATCTTTGTTTACATATATTTTTTTTTCGAAATCGTTACAAAAATGTATGAACACCCTCTGTAAAATAAAAGGACTTTTCTTTGATGCCTTCACTTAGGGTGAAATATAAAAATTTCCAAAGGCTCTCGATCACTGACATGCATATCATCTCGATCACTGACATTCGAAAAATAACATGCATATTCAACAATAACTCAAATTTGAATAGACTAAATCTTTATTATTTTTATATTCCTTGATTAAGTCTTAAGTCTTGTAATCTTTAAAATTAACTTAGATAAACACATATATATAACAAAACAATCAACATTACATAAACACATATATAGTTCTTAATTTCAGAACAGAAATTATTCATTACTCAGGTTTGAGTTCTTACTCAATCAATGATTATCAGTACATCAAATTTGTAAGTTCCCTCCGTGTCCGATATTAACATGGAATAAGTAAAGAGTTATCTCAGTTTGCATAGTTGCGGTTGAAATCATCAAATCGTCAATGCTGTCATACATCTAGATATCACAGAGAAAAATCGTATTGAGTAATGCACATTACTGATACGGCTATCGTATTTCGCACACCTCTTTTGTCATACACTTGTGTTAGATGCAGTCGGACACTATGAAGTAGCAATACTTGATGATCAATATGCAGTGCGGCCACTTATTTAATTTTAGCAAACACTCTGCTGTCATTCAGCATTTATCATGCTGACAGTGCACATTTGCTAATTACTGTTACTATCATTGATGATTCAAATTCAATTATTGATGGTTTTTCATGATTTTTATTTAAGTACGACATTGTGCTCACCGTGATGCTACAACATTATTTCAACGTAATCTCGTGTAGCATCGATGGAGTTGGAGTGATACCCCTTTTTTAAGTGTTTACTGTATGCTGGTTAATTATAGAATCTCCTATGCTTCTCAAACTCTGTAGAACACAGTCATGTCATACTGTTACGTCATACAACCTTCTATGATTTGTTCTTGGTGATGTAGACGATGTACGCTGTTCATGCTGATTCTCGTGAATGTGTAATTTGTTTATGCCCTGCATTTAAAGCGCTTGTTAACTTGACTGACACTTGTATCCGAAATGTCAACATGTCGTGAGACATGATAGATATACTTGATAATGAAGTCTTCAGTAGATAGTTTGTCATGAAACAAGTGATCCTGTCAGCCACAGACAACTATAATGCAAGTGATCCTGCTGGTTTAATTCGGTTACACCATGAAGGTAACGCTATATAACGATTGTTTGATCGTTTTTATACATATGAAAAGCCTTCTACAGGTCGTCTATAAACGGTTATTGTAGATGTGTACATTTGTCAAAGTTTTGATACTGTAGCTTGGTCCGGGCAAGCAGCCCCTATAGAACGAACACGATTCTCTCCAAGCATCACTTCGCCCCCTGGTTGTTCTTAAATTTTCCTGCCTTTGCAGGGACAAAACTTCGAGGAGTATTCTGAGGAGTGATACTAGCTCTTCGGAACGGATCTCCATGAGCAAACCGGATTCCGGCACTCAAGCCCGACTCCCGTCCCCCCTTCCGTAGTCCTTGCGTATAAACAGTAGATGCTACATCAGTATGTGTCCTCCCAACTCCAAGACTCTGAACACGTATAAATTCATCCATTTGCAAAGTATGTGACATATCAATAAAAATGTTCTAATTGATCACAAAATCAACCATAAATGCAACGAAGTATTCTCACCTCCAATTTTCCTATTTTGCATTTCACCACTTGTTATTCCCAGTCATCTTAAACTAAAATTTTGATTGGCTTATGGAGAAAATATAATTTCTCTGAATTTGCATACTACTATCCTAGCCTACAAATTCACTTTCAGCGTTTTCTCGCCAAACGTTGCTGTTGGTGTTGTTACTAATCCCCCGTGGTGAAGGAGCGCCTATGCACAACGTCCACTGGACCCCCTGGTCCCATGACGAAGGGGAGAGAATATGCAGCTTCACTTTTATTGAGGCTCCCCAAGGGCGGAAGTCTGACTTTGCCTCGACAACAGAACATCCATACCCGCTGTAGGGATTCGAACCCACAACCCGGCAATCCAGAGATCAGACGGAAACGCATTCCCTTGACCGCTCGACCATCAGATCGGCTTGCCAAACGTTTCTGTGGGAACTTGATTTTATTCAAAAAAATATTATTTTTGCCCTAATGGGCTTTTAATTTAAAAAAAAGTCTGGTGATATAATATTACTACAAAATAAACAAGATAGTTTTCTTTATGATAGGTCACCCAGAGATTGTTCTTTAGGTTTCTAAATATTTAATTTACATAGAGAGTTAACCTATTTATATTTCTTTAATGGTCACTAAGTATGAAAATACCTCATGGAAACGATGCGAGATCCGAGTGTAACTTCCTTAACATCGATTCAAATCCGATTGTATGCGACGGTTTATGTCCCCTCGGGCCAAGCCACCCATTGATGGTGGTTACGGATGTTGGCTCTGTAGCCTTGATCCTTTGTTCCTGAGGGGTACATTAATCCAAGAAACCGGCTGTCGAGGAACCGACTGTCGTATCGGTGAGGCAATTAGGCCTCAGACTCTTCCAGGTGGTTTTGATTTCACGGACTGCGGCCCTGAGCCTAGATCCGACCAGCGATTGGGGTCGGGCTTGGCGGGTGTTCTTCGGACCCTACCCGGTGAATGATCCCGCCGATCACGCGACCGAGGTTGCGGCTTTTCTGGATGAGAGATGGTTTGTTCGCGGCTTGCCTTAATACGGTGAGAACCTAACTAGGTCGCCTGGAATGTCCGTTTAGTCCTGTATGCGAAGGTTTCGTTGACATATTAAAATTCGAATAAAATTTTGCAAATAGTTTGAACTGATCATCTTTAGGTAATGACAAAGCCCCAATTTTAAAATTTGGATTTATGTATTGTGATATATTATGTATTGAGATATCCGAGGTCAGAAGTCAGGTAATGGAGAAAAATTATTTTCTATCGAGAAAAATTATTTTCCATGGAGAAAAATTATTTTCTATCGAGAAAAATTATTTTCCATGGAGAAAAATTATTTTCTATAGAGAAAAATTATTTTCTACAGAGAAAAATTATTTTTTATAGAAAAAAATTACTTTCTATGGAAAAAAAATCATTTTCTAGAGAGAACAATTATTGCCTATAGAGAAAAAATTAATTAAAATATTCGCTCACCAAACAGATGTTTATATTTGTTTGCAATAAATTTTACATATGCATAATTTGCCAAACTTTTTGTGTATTAATTTATTATTTAATATGTGTTTAGCATTTTAAATTTAGTTTCAATTAATACTTCCATGAATAAAAGTCAAATTCATTTAACATATATAATAGATACCATACTTCGCTTCCATCCTGGGTTACGATAGACAGCCTAGTAAGGCTAATGATTATTAGTAATGCAATATTAGTAATGATTGTAATACATTACAAGAACTGTCGCGGTTCTATGGAACCGTTTATAATACAGAAAGCTATATATAATGTGATATACTTTATGTTACAGTTTAATCAATAAATTACTCACCGCAGATTAATACCAACATTAAATAAAGTTATAATAAAATATGCACTTTGCACACGGCATTGTACATTTAGAGTACATTCTTTCTCTTATTAGGTATGATTGTAAAAGATTTTGGCGTTTTTACAAAATTCTCAAAACATGATAAAGTAGAGTAATAAAAGTATGCAGTAAACTTTATGTAAAAATACAGTACAGTACGCACAATACAGTATCATATGCAGTTTCCAGTGAATAACAAACAAATAAAAATCATTCTTTTCCATCCATTCGTTGCATAGGCAATAAACAAGAAATATCAATCTTGCATAAAGCATTGATTATGAAACACTTTCCAACTGAAATCCAATTTTATTTACACTTTAAGCTTCAAAAATTGTCATCGCTTCAAAATTTATCTTAAAACTTCATCGGAAAAAGCAATGCTAATTACACAAAATTAACTTTTTCATATGACGTCATCAAAAGTATAATTTGCGAAATGTTCACGATGATTTTACAGTTAATATTACTTCACAATTATAATATTTCATTATTATAGAAACTACATTATTTGCTTATCTCACGTTAAAGCAGATCTTCGAAATTGTTCCAACAGTAACAAGCTATTTCATTGTATAAATCGTCTGCCTCTCTATGTAAAATCAATCAATGTTTCATCACTTATATTCCAAACTCCAAAGCTAAATGATATTGAGTGAAAAACATTAGCAATTCTTACACAACTCATCTTGCAAGCACTTGATTTATTTATATTCTGTATGCTATAGTATCTGTATGCGTTAAAATTAGAGCTCGCTGAAGGAATAAAATTTAGTGAACTATTAAAATAAGAAATTCTCATACATTTTTCGACGATAAATCCTATAATTTTTTTCATTTTGGTTATATTGTGTAAATAAATGTTTAACAAGCAGTTGGTGATCGCTCATCCTAAACACAAACGATATGGGGGAAATTTTGTGTTGATAAAAGTTTGGAATTTGGTAATTGTTATGTAATTTCTACGATAGCGCCATGGATTCCAATTTATTGCGTAAGAACGTTTTTACTTACATAATTATTTATTTAAATGCCATAAAACTATTTTTTATTTTAAATTATCTAAATACCTTTAGTATTATATTGTATCATAGATTACAAAGTGCATGCTATTATGATATTTACACACATATTGTTGAAACCACCCATTTCCCTTATATACTGTGTAGTACAATCACAGTTGCGAAAATTATCATCATTTGAAATGGGAATTAATGCTAATGCTCTTAACATCTTCAATTTGACTTAAAGAAATTTCAAATCATGCATATTACAAAATAGTCTAATTACGTACCTACACATAAATTTCCTTGGTGTTACGTTAATATGCGTTTGATCTATCGTGGCCACAATAAACAGACATACAATTATCACACACACAGGCAGACGTATTTCTAGAAATCTGGGATATGCGTTAGAATTTAAAACCTGCTATTTCTTCAAAATATCGGATTCGAAAATTTGCGAGAACGCAATACTTTTTCTTAACAGACGAATGAACTATTAATCATATATACATTTATTGATTCTCCACATAATGAATTACTGGTACAGAGACGTATTACTGAAAACTATCCACAGTTGTTCCAAGATTTTCAAAATGTTAAGTCACTGTATACTTAGTTTCAGAAATCTCTGGCAAGCAACACATTGAGGCAAAATAGGGTATTAGAAATATTAGGATTATTCGTGGCGAGAAAGAGAATATCATAATTTTGTGTCTAATGAATAAATGCCAAAACTTTTAATGTGGTTCTACATTCGGGATCTTCACAATTTTAGAAAAAGTACAAAAGAAAAAAACTCTATTATTTTCCTTTTTATTTTACTTTTATAGATAACATAAAAATACTCTTATAATCTTACTCGAAATTTTAAAATTTCTGAACTTCACTGGCACTATGTCATAAAATATTATACTTTTATTTTTTAAATCCTATTTCGTTACAATAGAATATCGTTCCTAACTGCACAGCGCATACATATAAGCACGAAATACAGTGGAACATAAAACGATTACGATGTGAGAGGGATTACTTGAATATGTAAGACTGCTGAGCGTAGTCAATAACAGGATTACATATTTTGATGAGCAGTAATAGTTAGTCATTGCAATACAAGATTTCTTGGTTAATGTGTTTGTTTTGAAGGACATTATTAAGGAAAGATACGAAGAATATAGGATTGTTTCAAAGGAAATCATAATAAGTCAATATTTTCAACGGAAATTACGAAGGGCTCGTTGTTTCATTGGTATGGACAAAGTGAATAACCGCAGCCAGTTAACATAAAGTAAACTAATATATACATTCTATGGGATACTCCAAAATCTCTTTGATTGTAAAATTTTGTTTCAAAAGTGTTGTTAGAATATACTCTGACTGATTTTAATGTGCTCTCTTTGCGTGCTCTCGTTTCGGGAGGTTCTCTTCCCCACCATTTTGTTAACTTGAACTGCACTTTGGACTTTTTATAATACGATTTTGGAAAACAATTGTTAAATTTTTAGCAAATTTTTGGCCCCATAAGCAATATACATTAGTTGAACGTCATGGGGGGGGGGGGTAATACTAGCTTGGTTTTCCAATCCACTTTGAAGCAGCAGGTAATAAATCTATAACTTTTTTACAGTGTGAAGTAGGGCACAATTTGTGTAATACAATTTGTGTAGGGTTGAAATACATTACAAAGCACTCACTCATTTGATAATAATGAGTCGTCCTAAAATTTATTTATCCAATATGATATCATTTCAGAATTTAATATGAGACAAATATGCCTTCTAATCCCCATTTTCAAGAAATTCTACCTTTTACATTTTAACTGTGAAGTATGAAATGTAACGTATATATGAAAAGTACATTATATATGAAAAGTGACGTATCATCTCATAATATATTTATCAAATTGTTTTGTGAGGGAAAGCAATAATATTTTCTCCTCAAAATGAAAGAGGAATTATTAATAATAATTTATATATAATAAGGATTATTTTTTTATTTAAAATATATCAATAAAATCGGAATATATTAAAAGAAATCTCGCCTACTTTCAACGAATAATGAGGATTTATTTATTTCTTTATTTTATTATTCATTTATTCTCAATAAATAAATATATTTTCTAGCTTATTGTGCCACATAAAAGCATAATATAGAAAGTATTTGCATCATTTAAAAAACATGGCTAGTTACTTCGAAATTCGCCTGCGGTTAAAAGAGCTCTTTATGGACGGGAGCAAAAAGAAAATGAAGAGGGCATAGAAGCAAACATTAAATAATAAGAAAATTTTGTTTAAAACCTCAATGCTTATTGTTCGTAGGCTTTCAAAAGATATATTAGTATGAATAGAAACTCTGCATAAGAGAGCTGAGATTGTGAAAATATGAAAAAAAAATGAGATATGTATAATAAAATGTACTAATGAATACCTTGCTTCTCGGTATTGAGCAGAGATGTTTATAAATAAACTTATTTCAAAACTTTTGAGAACTTGCGCAATGCTCTGTATCAAATTTTCATTCCTAAATGTAATTTATGTATCGTAGAAATAAATAGAAATAAAGAGCGAACTGTTAAAAAATGTCTGTTATCTAACTGATTAAAATTGCATTTAAAGAATTAATGTTTTATAATTTTTTAGGCTTTTAGCTCAAAGAACGTTAAATATTTGAATACTTCGAGTAAATTAACATTTTAAATTGTATGCCATGCATTTTTAAATAAAATAGTATGAAGTATAAAATGCATAAAGTAACTATAATTAAAATATTATTAATTTGC